>MU226992.1:2364246-2393296 GCA_018584345.1 Thuja plicata
TGATAAAAATCACCTAGGACATTAAATTGATTAAAAGAATTATGCCAAGCAGTAACATGGTCGTTTGGACATAAATCGAGGGTATGATCACACTTAGGGAAAATAGGGTCTATAGTTGCGACAGACCAAATTCAGGTGGTTACACATATATGTATGTATATATATGTATATATGTATATATGTATGTGTTATGTATATATGTATATATATGTATATATATGCATATATATGTATGTGTATATGTATATATATATATGTATGTGTATATATATGTATATTTATGTATGTATGCATATATTGTTGGAATAATGGAATGGTGTGTACCGAGAGGCAAGGGTGAATCAGTACCCTTAAATTTTTTATCAATTAACCCTTAATCCTTTAGTAATCAATTCCTTGCATTACTGACCATAGATGCTATTCTATCTTTATGAATGTAATATCAAATCATAAACTTAATTTGTATGTAAATATTCATAGAAACATTCATGAAATGTAATGGAACATGACATAAGAATTGGTAACATAGAAAACCCCTGTTAGTAGGTAAAAAATGTGGTGGGGATGAAACCCACAAAGCTTCACAATCTACAGAATGGAAGGTGTTGGTTAAGGCTAAAAGTTTGATCACTTCTGATGATCTTACCCTGTTAGGAGTAACATTTTATACTGGTTAGGTCTACTTGATTAAGATATTTAGCAACACTATTTAGTGTGCACTCAATTAAGAGATTTACATAAGGATTGTTAAATCCACCTTATTAAAGGATTTATTCTATTTGCTACACTTGTTAGAATGTAGTCAAAAATACTTGTTGACCTGATAAAAAGAAATCCTAAATTTTTGGGTACAGATCCTTTAAGGTTTACAATATGATGTATCACCTATAGTGATTGATTAATACCTCTATTATCCTAGGTAGCCTTGAATCTTGTTCTTTGTAACTGATTTCATAATTTGTTGTCCTTCTGCATGAAACTCTGTATCTAATCCATAGATGTCCACCGTGGCTATAATCATCATCACATCCATTTGTTCTGCTTGATTACACATCTATTTATACAATGAATTGACCTAAATAGATTTCACGCTTAACTATGAAAACTCTATGATTAAAGGTTTACAACTTGACCTTGACCTCCTAGTTTTCATGTTTTCAATCAATTATACTAATTAAAATAATTACATGTACTTTACTTGCTCCTCAAGAAATGGTTTTAAAGATAATCTTTAAAGCTAAATATAAAACTTAAGTGTTTTATCTGACGTGTAACTCATATCCACATTTATCAGAATTAAAGTTGTCTCTCGGTAGACTAGTGCTCAGGTTTCTTTGTAGTCTTTCCTCGATGATGTCTTTGTAGACATTCTAATTTTTAGTTTTCTCTATAGACTGTCTGTCGGTGTTCACTGTGAACTTGTCTGTCAGGTTCCTCTGTGAACTTGTCTGTCGGTGAAGAATGGTTTCGGTGTTCTCTTGCACTTAACATTTTCAGTGACCTCTATAAACTGTTGTGTCGGGTTTCACTATAAACCTATCTTTTGGTGATCATGTTACCGATGGTTCAAAAAATGTTTCCTTTATATACTAATGACAAATATGATCATCAATCTCCCCCTTGTACATTAGTATCAAAAACTGATATGTGCAAAACTAAAATGTTTAGTATATACGCCATGTGTTTACCTTGTCAATATGACTCCCCCCATGTGCATGCCTCGGTATAGTATATGTACATGTATATACACTTGCCTTTATACATATATATTCTCTTTTACCTCATTTCCCCCTTTCACCTTATCACACCAAATAATTTTCCCTTTTATCATATCAACATATCAATTCCCCCTTTTTTTTATAATAATGACAAAGGTGTAATACTTAGAATTTGTCAAAAATGTGGGAATGGGATTTTTTAATGTCCTCTATTTTCTTTTCCCACTGTTCTTTGAGGGTCTCAAGGGTCATGATTTCCAAGATGATTATTGCATGCATATCATATATGCTTTTTGTTATAGAAATTGCTGGGGTGGTAATCAATGATATTGCCGAAGTCATATGTTGTTGCAGTAATGTTAGATTTGGTAGTAGTAGAGCCTAGAGCTTGGTTACCTCATCTCTAAATTTGGATTCTGCCTCTAGAATCTCAATTCTCAACCTTTATTCTTCCAGAATCTTGTCATAACACAACTTGAATGCATTGTCATTGGTTTTAAGACCTTGTGCACTAGCATTAAGATCTGCATCTATCTTTGAAATATTTTCACTACTCTCCTTAGTGAATTGCTCTATGGTGCATAACTTTTAAACTAATGTTATAACTTATAAAATAATTGGTTCCAATGTATTGACCAGTTCAAATAGATTTACCTTGTTCTCTGCCACTTCTTGGATGATTTTTTCTATTAGCTTGTATTGGTACTTCTATTCTGCACGTTCTTCTCTTGCCTTCTCTGCATCTACATTCTGTGATGTGATGGATTTGGTAAGAACTACTAATTGATCAAGTATAGGAGTGTTTTGATCAATGTCAATATTGGGTACAATCTACAATAGGACATCCTTTATAGTTTCTAGTACTTGTGTGTCCTTGGTCTCCTTTTTGATCTTAGCTTGTATAGCTTTCCTTTTACAAAGTTTTGCATACTTTGTAAGTGAATCTGGATCCAATGTCCTAGGATCACAGTATGGTATTTCAATGATTTCATCCAAGGTGACTAGATTTTTATTCTTCTTCTTCTATTTCTTTGCAATTATGGTGGAAGCAGTTGTATGTAGTACCATAGCAAGATCCTTTTCTTGGTCTGATGTACTTGGTGAAGGCTTTGGGGATGTTGTTCCTTTTACCTCCTGCTTAGTATTCACCTATTGGTACTTGGTAGTGGATGTCTCCACATCAACCTTAGCTTTATCTTCAACTTCTCCTTGATATCCTTTGGAGTGGCATCACGTTTTTCTTCACTTGCATCTTTCTTCTCTCAATCTATTGCTTTCTATTCATCAGTTGTGCTTTTCTTCTCCTCTTCACCCTTATCCTCAGGTATGCTTGCATCATGGTCAGGTGAATTCTCATTTTTTGAGATGATATCAATAGCCTCTATGAATAATGACATTTTTCCTGGTATATTAACCTATGCAACATTCATTATTGTGTCATATTATTTGATTTTCTTGGTGGCACCAGTGACATCTTCATCTGCCTTTACCTCATTGACAGGATCTCTAGTGATATCAATTATTGTCACATCTTGGATTGTGACATCTGTTGTGTCCTTTAATGACTACAAAACCTAAGGTACAACATCCATGACCTTGCTTGCGTGTGTTGTCAATTCAACTGGATTGACATCCTCAACGTCATTTATTAAGATGTGTTTAGGGCTCGATGTTGCCTCTTTCTATTCATTGTGAGGCTTCTTGGTAAGTGTTAATACTTTCTTGGGGCTTATATCCTCTTTAGGTAGATTGAGTATTTTTCTCCAAGTATCATCACTTTCTTTGTCAATCTCTATTAAGATGCTTTCTAGTACTTTGTAGGCTCTTAATTTTGCTGAGAACTTCTTTGAATGCATCTTCATCATTTCATCAATTTCTTCCATCTTTAACTCATGTGGAATAATTTACACTAGGGATCTTTCCCTTATTTGTCTTTCATAATTCAGTGCATATATCCACCTTTGTGATAGCCTATCATTAAGTTATTGTGGCATCATCTTATCAAACTATATAGGTATATATTTTAATACACACATCTCTTGATGATGGCTTCTTCTATCTTATTCTGATCCTTAGGTTTCAGAGTTAGCCATTGTCTAATCTTAGGATCAGATATTCTACCTGACGTGATGATTGATGCAACAATCTCATCAATTATGGTAGGAATTTTGTTCTTTTCAGGTTGTTCATCTTGTTCAGTGTCTTCCTTATCTTCGTTGCTTCAGATTAGTCTTGTTCTCCTCTTTGGTTCTAATGTTTTCTTAGTTTGAGGCTCCCTTTTATAAGTCCTCACTTGTCCTTTCTTAACCGATGGTGAGTGTAGTTTTGTAGTTTGAATCCTTGTTCTTGATGCAGCAGTTCCTTGGTTTCTTTAGGGGTGTTGCATCACACTCTCTTGATTCAGAATTGCTCACTTCTTCACCTTCATCAATGGGTGACCGTCCCTTGCTGGCTTCTTGTTGTTCTATTTCTTCTTCATTAACAGATAGCTTCTTCTCAAGTTTCTTTACCATTTTGGTCCTTTTTCTGTCTATCTTTATAAAAACTAAGCTTGTTTTGATTCTGGCCTTAGCTTCTTCATAGGTGTCAAATCTTGGTAATGATTTTTCTAGTGGTTCTTTCAATAATGATTCAATAGAATTTGTGGCTTGATCTATGTTTATCTCATAGTCAAGTGGTGCTAACCATGTTGTCCTCGGTACAACTAGTTTGATCAAGGTTGTATCGGTGTCCACCATGAAAAAAATATCATCTTTATATTGATCCACCAGTTTTTCTGGTATCCTCATCCTTTTCTACATTATGTCTTTGAATTTGGTGAAATATTCATCCATGACTGATGTAAAGTTGTCCCCTAATGACTTAATGAATTCACTAATTTGAATTGTCACTGGTCGGGTAGTGTCCCAATTGACATTACCAACAGATGGGAAGAAGTCTTGAAAGTAGAAGAATATAGACATGAGGAGTGAACCGAACTTACATGAATTAGATTTCACTAATCTAATGGTCCTCATGTTGTCCTCTAGTTGCTTCAGTAGAAGCTCAGATAGATCTTGTTGTAGAACCTTCTTAACAATATTATGGGCAGTGTCAATTGCTCCGCATGTAATATTATTTAGCCTGCTGGCTTGGAATACCTTGTATCCTAGCACACATGCACTGAACTTTAGTTCTAGATCGGTGATGGAATTTACCTTCAATCCTCTTCCATCCCATACTGCACATGTCATCCTTTCTATGTCAGGGTGAGGAGGATGTTTGAGTGCTTTTTCCTTGTCGATTACTAAATAACCAGTTACTGTATGTATTACATCCTTGGTAATCAGTTTTGGCTCATCTAGCCACATCTTTCGGTCATGTACCTGGCTAAGAACTATTCTGATCCACTCAGTCTTGAATTCCTTTGGGAACATTAGGGAATTTGTTAGCCCTTTCACCTTATATGTGTTTATGTTCATCTTTGATGTTTCTATCTGTGCAAAGCTTCTTGTAAGCTTCCTCAACATCCAGATCTCCAATTTCTACAAATTTTCCGTGGATATACGCTCAAAAATCCTCAACTAGAAAAACCCTAGGTAATATGCTTGAGAATTCTCCAACATCATCCGGTTGTGAAGCTACCTCTGGGAATAATTTGTACTCAGGCTCTTCATATGTAGTGTTCTTGATTAGGTTGACCTTTTATATTTGACATTCTTGATCTTGGAAATGTGAGATGTGGTTTCCATTATTTTTGGAAATTAGGGCTTTTCCCATAAACAAAATGTGAGCTCGGTGAGTCCTAGTTACTCACTTGATCTGATGTAGATGTTGTGGATCTTTCTAAATACTGTGAATGTGCTTGTGAGTTGCTTTGTAATCTGGTCACTGTTCTTCACTCTTAATCACTTTTTGAACAAATGAGCTTTCCATCGCCCTTTTTATAGATGATGCCCTAAGTGATGCAATTAATACTTTACCCACTTATCGGTGTTCAAAGACGGAGTTTCTCAGGGAACATACTAACTTCATTCTCGGTGAGAGTGCTATGCTTGGGGTAAGTGTCAACTCAATTGATCTTTCACATGTTCACTGACGATGCTTGGTATGTGGCGAAGACTAATTGTCTTTTTACATGATTGCCGATGATGCTCGATTTACATCAACAACTTAGATTTTATATATATATATCGATGATTCTCGGTATGTATAGACCAATGAGGTTGGATTCACAAATTCATAAAAAGTAATACTATAGTGCATCTTTATTCATGCTAGTTTGACATTTTATCAATGTATAATGGAATTGATGTAAAATATAACTTGGTATAGTGCAGTTCCATACTTACTTGTTCTGCTTAGGTGCGGGTGGTGATATCACTAGATCCATTGGATAAGGTGTCACTAATTGTATTGCTTGGTCCAGCATCATCAGTATTTTTATCTTTCCTCTACATTTTGTTTCTCATCTTCCTAATGTCTTCAATGGTATTGCCATTGGAAAAAGTGCTTGTTTTTGTCACTCAGTCTCTGCAGTCCTTGCTTAGATGACCAACCCTATGACAGTGTAAGCATGCCATTCTGGGGTTAGTCCAACTTCTATACTTTCTTATCCATTTTCTCATGTAATTTTCAGCTATGTGTCCATATCTACCACATGTTGTGCAGTTTGTCCATGTGTTGTAATCCCAAGCATATGAGTTACCGACTCTTTTCGGTTGATAAGCATTTTCTTGTTCTTTTGGTTTCCATGATTTCTTTTTCTTCTTCCTACATTCAAGAGATCTGTGCCCATGCATTTTGCAAGTAGAGAAATATTTTTCCATGTAGGTTTCCTTCTTTGGTTGTTTCCCCTTAGATATTCATTCATGTGCTTTGTGTCCTTTCTTGTTATAGTTATAACAATTTCCTATGAATGTAGATGTGGATTTAGGAATACCTCTAGCTTTGCTCCTACAAAAATTTGATGTGTGGCCTGGTTTTCCACAATGATTGCATGACTGCTTCCTTGGTCTTGGATTTGTGTAGACATATTTTTGATCATATTGGTATGATGATTGTCCATGGTCAATATACCCTAGAATGGTATTGTTGTTGACTCTTCTTTGTCCATCCAGAAAATTATCCATTCTTTTTGTACTTTCTTCATCTTTCTTGATCATATCGTTGTGTCGTTACTGAATCCTTACTTCATGCTTCAGTCTTTAATTTTATTCTCTTATCTCACCAATAGCTTCCAATTTCCCATTGAATTCTATGTTTAGTCAGTTTTCCTCCTGACTCATAAGAATAATTTGATTGGTGATCTCATGATGATGTTCAGTAAGTATTTGTATTTCTGATTCTCTCTCTTGTAGATTTTCAGTGATCTTCCTCCTGTCATCAATAACTACTGATATTTCTTGCTCAGCTTGTCTAGCATTATTCATAACCTCAATCATCCTTACCATCTGTGTCTCTTGACCAATTTGCAGTGATTTCACTTGTCCAGCTAGATGTTGAATGATTTCATTCAAACTTGCAATGCTTCCTTATGATGTGTCTTATGTATTGCTAGATGTAGATCCTAATGACTCAAACAAATCAGGTATCTCTTCTTCATGATAGTCTATTTCATTATAGTGAGATGTCATAAATTATCTTTCATCCAGTAGCTCTCTCAACATGATTCTAGCTTCTTTTTATTTCTCATAGAAAATCTGTATCTGCAACTTCTGATTTTCAATATTCTTGTCTAGCTAATACCTTTCCATTGTATGATCTTTTCTCTCAAGTGATTTAACCTTTTCCAAATAAAATGTCTAGCTCTGATACCAATTATTGGAATAATGGAATGGTGTGTATTTAGAGGGGAGGGGTGAATCAGTACCCTTAAAACTTTTATCAATTAACCCTTAATCCTTTAGTAATCAATTCCTTGCATTACCGACCATAGATGGCATTCTATCTTTATGCATGTAATATCAAATCATAAACTTAATTTGTATGTAAACATTCAAAAAAACATTCATGAAATGTAATGACATATGACACAAGAATTGGTAACGCAGAACCCTATTAGAAGGTAAAAACTATGTGGGGATGAAACCCACAAAGCTTCACTATCTGCAGAATGGAAGGTGTTGGTTAAGGCTACAAGTTTGATCACTTCTGATGATCTTAACCTGTTAGGAATAACATTTTAGACTAGTTAGGTCTACTTGGTTAATAGATTTATCAACAATGTTTAGTGTGCACTCGATTAAGAGATTTACATAAGGATTGTTAAATCCACCCTCTTAATGGATTTCTTCTATTCGCTACACTTTTTAGAATGTAGTCAAAAATACTTGTTGACCTGATGAAATGCAATCCTAAACTATTGAGTAAAAATCCTTTAAGGTTTACAATATGATGTATCACCTATAGTGATTGATTAATACCTTTGTTTTGCTTGGTAGCCTTGAATCCTGTTCTTTATAACTTATTTCATCTTTTTATGTCTTTCTGCATGAAACTCTGTATCTGATCCATAGGTGGTTGTTGTGGCTAAAATAATCATCACATCCATTTGTTCTAATTGATTACAAATCTATTTATACAATGAATTGAGCTAAATAGGTTTCACGCTTAACTATGAAAACTCTATGATCAAAGGTTTACAACTTGACCTTGATCTCTTAGTTTGCATGTTTTCAATCAGTTAGACTGATTAAAACAATTACATGTACTTTACTTGTTCCTCAAGAAATGGTTTTAAAGATAAGATTTAAAGCTAAATATAAAACTTAAGTGTTTTATTTGATGTGTAACTGAGATCAATATTTCTTTGAATTAAATTTGACTCTCGGTAGACTGGTGCTCAAGTTTCTTTGTAGTCTTTCCTCGGTGATGTCTTTGTAGACATTATACTTTTTGGTTTTCTCAGTAGAATATCTGTTGGTGTTCACTGTGAAATTTTCTGTTGGGTTCCTTTATGAACTTGTCTTTCGGTGAAGACTGGTTTTGGTGTTCTCTTGCACTTAACATTTTTGGTGACCTATGTGAACTGTTGTGTCGAGTTGCACTATAAACCTATCTTTCGGTGATCATGTTACCAATGGTTCAAAAACTATTTCCTTTGTATACTAATGACAAAATATGATCATCAATCTTCATATATATGTATATATATACACACATATACATATGTATATATATGTATATACATATACATATACATATATATATACATATATATATGTATATATATACATATACATATATATATATGTATATATATACATATATATATATGTATATACACACACACACACACACATATATATATATATATGTATACATACACATAGACATATACATATACATATACACACACACATACAGTGTGTATATATGTATATGTATATGTCTATGTATATATATATATATGTAGTTATGTATATGTATATATATATACACATAACATCATAATTAACATTCATCCATTCACATCCAAAATTAACATGAATATTTAACATAGCAACATGAGTCATGTACTAGTTCATCATTCAAACAAAAAGGAAATATAGGAAAAGTTTATAACCATTATACAAGTTTTAGGGAGTTATCTAGAAAGTTGACACAAAACATATAAACAAGGTATTTAAACCTTATCATTGTCTTGGAACTTCCTAAAAGAAGTATCAAAACATGAAAAACATAGACAAAAAAGAGTCATTAATTAGGCTCATCAACTTTTATGACTGTTCATGTAGATGGTATTTCCCTTTTTTCATCATTAACTACTCATTATTAGCTATCCACTATTGGGCTTGAAAGTTACTATTATTGTTCAATAAAATTTCTTTCACATTGTGACCATGTTCTATTCAACTTTTTCTTCATGATTTGATTTTTCAAACTCCCCTATAGCAAATCCTTATTGATTATGGAATTTTTTGCCTTCTTATAGCTTTTCATGTGTACTGTATGCTAAAGGCTAAATGAATTTTTCATGACACTACTTTTGCATTAGCTGCTCACTGTTATCACCATTTTGACAATGCAAAAATCCATAACTTATCTTTGTCTATTCAAAATAGTGTCTTGCCTCTTTTCATTATGAAATCAACATTTTCCTTAATGGAATAACTGTTGCTAAAAATGTTGAGATGAAAATTAACTATGCTCCTTATTTTAACAATGAGTAGGCCTCACTGATTCTTTAAGACTTACTTTCATTTCCATGACCATTTTTCTCATTGTTTTATATTGCTTGTCACCATTATGCACATCCCTTTGATCATTTTTTAAAAATTATATAACTCTGTTAACAACTCACTGCTATGACAGTGATAATGATATCAATATCACATTCATGTTTACTTCTTCTACTACCTCATAACATAGACCCTGATCTGGGTATGACTTATGTGCTATCTTCCATTTGGCTCACCTATGATGCATTTTATCTGCTCCTTTATGACATATAAATATTATTTGATGCTTTTAATGTCCTTATATGAAATTTGGAATTCTATTTTTAACTTGATCATTTTAGTATCCTTTTCCTCTTATCTCCTTGACAATGATCTCTCATGTTAGCATTTACCCTTCATTACCTTGATCTATTATCATAGTACCTTATAATATTTTGGTGGCTGCCATGTACATGTTTGAATGCCACTATCTCATAAGCATATTGGATAATTGTATATGACATCTCTACTAGTAATTTGTGTGATATACACTTTTTCCTTTTTATTTCTATTAGTTTACAACTTATTAGTGTCTTTTCATACTCATTGGAGTTCCATTGAGTAGGTACTTGTTCTTTCTATCAGTGAACCTTTCTATTCACTATCATAAATGATGAATGTTTTCTTGATAGAACTATAATGGGTATGAAGACTCTATACTCTTATCTCTATAACAATATAAGAGGGCAGCATGTTAGGCTCAACCCTTGTGGGAGCCCATTTTATCATATATGTTGTGAAGTGTATGATATTAGTTGACCTTGGAGTATTTCAATAATGATTATGATACGTGTACCTGCATAATGAACAAACCTGATAGATAAAACAAATGAAATTCATATTTGATATAACACTGATGATGTTTCTACTCTTCTTTGATAAATGTAATAACTGAAAACTGATTTACTGCATTATTAATGAAAATTATGCATTTGATGATGATGTGTATGTAAAGATTTGACATCTTAAGCTCTAAAACAATTTATCTTATCTCCTTGTAGGTATTTCTGGGTGGCAAGGCAAATTTTGGAACAAAGGAGTTGAAGATGCAACATTTCAATTGTTGGGATATTCTATCAAGCAATGAAGAATCCCTCTTGTTTCTTATACTTTCATTTTCTACTACGTTGTTTTATTTTATGACACATTATGAGTTATTCCTGCAACTTGTGTGAGACACTGTACATTTGACATTTTTGAATAAAGAAAACAAACTTTTGATGCAAAATTAGTATAATTTTTTTGTTGTAATTAAACCATTTTCATAATAGTTGTGAAGTCCTTAAAATAGTCTCTCTTGTCTAAAAACTTATCATAATAAGACATGTACCTTTTATAATTAATTGCAAACATTGTTCCAACTCTACCTAATTGAGATGGAAGCAAAATTAGGTAACATTTTTTTATGACATTTCAAGGGTGTTTTCCCACTAAACATATTGTGACCAGTAGCCTTGTGAAATCCATTGGGAATAGAGTCAATCTTTCTTGACAACAATTAGAAAATATTCCTTCACATTGTTGCAACTCATTATAGCTCTTTTACTACATACTGTTGTAATTTATTATGGTTCTCTGGAGTAGATATTTATTTTTTGAAACAATGAAAATTTCCATTCATTACTATGAATGATGGATACCTACTTCATATAACACTAATGCATTACAACAGTAACACCCTTATCCCACCTATCAAAATTGAAAATCACTTAGGGGAATTGAAAAAAACATTTAAAATATGTGTAGAATCATTTATTTCACAATTGTAACCTGTTTTAATATGTACAGATTTAGATCCTACCTCAGAAACAATGCTTGAGGTGAATCCTATTAACTGGGATTTGTTCCATGTCACCATCCAACTTAGAAAATTGAAAGACATTATTTTGTTTGTATTTTGAGATAATGTAAGGCCCACTCCGAATTGGATCAAACTTGGAATGCTTTCTAGGTTTCATTTTAAGATCATCCCTCTTCAACACTATGTCACCTTCTTTGAATTTTCTTGAGGACACCTTTTTATCAAATGACCTTTTCATTTGTGCCTGGTGTTGTTCTATCTTCCTCATTTCTTTTCTTCTAATCTCTTCTAGATCAACCAACTGAGCTAATCTTGCTTTCATAGGTTCTTCTTCAATCATATCAAGTTGATTAACTAAATCAAGAGCAAGAAGTTCAAGAGATATAGATAGCCTTGCCTCTTTTCCATACACAATCATGTATGATGATATTCCTTTTGACCTCTTTGGAGTAATCCTATCAGCCTATAAAGTTTATTTCAACTTGGTATTCCAAGCTCTCTAATTTCCTTCCATAATTCTTTTTATGATCAAAGTCAGATTTTTGTTTGTTGATTTAGCTTGTCTATTACCTTGTGACTAGTAATTGGATGAAGTGCACAAAAATATGTTGTTATTAAAAACCTATTTAGTTACTTTTGTGCCTACAAAATCTAATGCATTATCAGATACAATCGAATCAAGAATTCTAAACATTGTAATAATGTCTTCATAAAAATTTAAGACAACACTTTCATTTTCCTCCTTCAATGCTACAACCTTTGTCCATTTTGTGAAATAATTAATGGCTATAAGTTCCCAATTTTTCCCAACACTCAAAGGTGGATATATGACTCTAATTTAGTCTAAATCCAACTTTATGAAGGGTTGTTCTACTTGAATTGCTTATAATGGGAGAGCTGCTAATTTATCCTTTCCTTCAAATATAGCACACTCCTTACATTTTATCACCCATGAGTGTCCATCCTTGGAAAAATTTGGCCATAGGTAGCCCCATTTTATGACCCTAAGAGATTTATCTCTTGGTGAGAAGTTTCCTATAACTAACCCTTCATGAAACTTATGTAAAACTCTTTTAACTTGATAAGCTTCTATGCACCTTAATAAAACACCATGAAATTTTTTCCGAAAAAGGATAGAATTTAAGAGTACATAAGGTATAGATTGCAACCTATAGTACCTTTTTTTTTCTCTATCCAAACCACGAGGACACTCACCAAATAGAAAGAAATGTGTCATATGTTGTACCCAACTTATAAAAGAAATAGGTACAATTGTTTGTTCTTGATCTTGAAGAGCTAGGACAACCTTCAGTTCTTACTCTTCACTATTGTTACTGTTACCAAAAATATGTTCACACAATCCTTTTCCCCTAATCAGATTTGTAACTTTGATCTAAATTTCACATTCCATTACCTTGGTTAACCAACCAACTCTTTTACCATTCAAGTCTTTACTCAACAAAAATTCCTTAACTAAAGGGTGAGTAACCATCAATTTGATCTTATTGTTAGATAACATGTATCTAATTTTTTTCAAACTTCTAATAACAAGTACATGATTTTCAACAAAATAATATTTAAACTCATAATCCTTAAGACCTTGACTAAAAAAGGCCAAAGGATGCTCTAAACTATGGTCATTCTGTTGGACTAATATAGCTTATATATTATCAATGTTCCCATATTCATATAAATGGAAATATTTTGAAAAATATCGGTTCAAAAAAGTAGGAGCAGCTGCAAGTGCTTCTTTAATAAGCTCAAAAATATTTTTTCCATCCTTGGTCTAGCTGAAAGAAACAATTTTTTCTTAACATTGCAATAAGAGGCATTAATAATTTGACAACATCCAAAATAAACCTCCTAAAAAAATGATTCTACCCAAGAAATTTTTTAACCATTTCTTAAGTGCTAGTAAAGGAAGAGAAAGGATAACACTTAGTCTTTCTAGATCAATGGTAATGCCTTTTTTGATACTACATATCCCAACAACTTATCTCCATGGAAAAAAAATACACACTTATTTGGCTTGAGAGATATACCAAACTCTCTGCACCTCTTAAATATTTGTGTCAAGTGAGCTAAGTGTTCATTTGATTTTTTTGAAAAAAATAGTAATGTAATCTAAATAAAACAACAAAATTTAAGACATCAAACCTTGAAATTCCATGACCATATCCTCTTGAAAATTTTCTCCAACATTTGAAAAACCAAATGAAATAATTTTATAAGACATGGTACCCCATTTAGTTGTAAATTTTGTTTTAAATTGATCCTCTTTGTTAACTAAAATTTGATCATAACTTGAAAAGCCATCTGTAAGGAGAACCTTTTAGCACCTGAAAAATCTTGAAGGATTTATTCCATGGGTGGAAATGGGTGACGATATTTGAGGGAGGCTTTATTAGGGTCCTCTGAAATCAACAGAAAGTTTGATTTCACCATTTTTCTTTCTCACTAGGACAAGGTTAGACACCCAAGGGGTATATTTGATTTGAAATATAATGTTTCTCTCAGTGAGTTTATTCAATTCTTTAATCATGAGGGGCTGAAGCATGGGGTTAAGAGGCCTCTATTTTTGTCTCATAGGTTTTCCATTAGGCTCAAGTTCAATGGTGTGCTAGGAAATATGAGGACCAAAACCTTTAAAATCTGAATATTCCCATGCAAAAATATCACTAAAGTCTTGCCAAAGTAAAAAAAATGCATGCCTCTCTTCCAATGTTCATACCTTACCATGCTTTAAAAGCTTGTTCTTGAATATCTCAACATCATGATAATGTTGTTCTTTAATGTCCATGCTGGCCTTTTCCTTTTTTAGTTGGTCATCCATATTGAATATTGAATCCAATTTGACCAAACCTTTGGGCAACTTGTTTATTTTCAGCTGTATGATTTGATCCTCATACTACTGTTTAAGTTATTTCTAAATGTCATTTAAAAATTCTACCTCTTCTCTTAGTAAATTAATGATATGTTGATCACTATCAAAAAATTTCCAATGCTCAATAGGAAATAGGGAAATGAACAACTAAGAGTGGGGGGGGGGGGGGGGGAAACAGTTGTTCNGGTGAATCAGTTGTTCCTAAACTTTCAAAACTTTCCCTACCCCTTTATACTTAAAACACTTATGTCTTATTAAAAAAAAAAGCATACATGCAAATATCAGAAACACATCCACAATACTTTGACACGCATATTTGTATAGTGGAAACCATGCTAAGGGAAAAACCATAGTGGGTCTGATTACCCACAATAATAAAATGCCTTTTGTATCATCCTAAAAACTAAGCACCTAATTTGTGCTCATTTTGGAACCATTTTGAGCCTCCTTTAGTGTGTTTCCTATGGTAGGACCTCATATTGCACCTATACTTAATTCAAATATAGGTCCTCCCACTTCTTCAAACTTGAGGTTGGCTCTAATTTCTATGCATGATTTCCCATTTTCCAGCCATTCACATGATACATTTTCTACCTAGGTCCCATGCATTTAATTTTGGATTTTGGGATTTTCCCTGATTTCCTTGAAGATTGAGGTTTTATCCGCCTCTTTTTGGCACACTCCCCTAAATCCTAGACAACATTCTAGGACTAGGTTGAACTAAGTTTACCTTTTCTTGTACTAGGTCAAACTAATTCAACCTTGTCTTTGGGCATTTAATTTAAGTAGGCTCTAGGCCCAATGTAGAGGTTTTTTTGCGAGACCTTTAATTGAGGTCAACCTGTGATATTTGATCCCTAAAATGTGTATAAAAGGAGACCTCTTCTTCTCATTTTCAAATATTATCTTAATTCAAGAAATAAAAAGCAAGCTATTGCGCATTCAAGACATTCAAGTGCAAACAAGCATCCATTTAAGGAAACCATTATCAAGCATTCAAGCCCATCAAGAATTTAAGTGCAAGGAAGCCATCAGGAATTTCAAGTCTTCATCCCATCATTTCCATCATGAGTTCAAGGAATTTCCTTCCATATATCATATTATTTCCCCATTGGAGGCTAAGAAAAGAAGTTTGACATCAAGGAAGGAAATCTATATTTATTCATCAAGTCTTCTTTTCTTTCTTCTTCAATCCAACATTATGGTAAATTAAAAAATCTACTACATGAGGTTTTATCTTACATATTTTCCTTTTGGTTTTTGTATTGATTCAAATCTATTGCATCAAAATTATGGATCACATACTTAGAGACAATTGCATCTACATGGTATGATATATTCTATTATTTAGATCTAATCTTTGCTACATGCCAACTTTCCTTTAATTTTATTTATTTCATTT
The DNA here is from genome assembly GCA_018584345.1 of Thuja plicata. Lineage (NCBI taxonomy): Eukaryota > Viridiplantae > Streptophyta > Pinopsida > Cupressales > Cupressaceae > Thuja > Thuja plicata. Next base: position 2,380,253 of record MU226992.1, read on the forward strand.
CAAGGTTGATTCCTAAATAGGGGCTTGAATGAGGAAAAACCCTCACCACAAACTTATTCCCATTATTTTCTATGTTCAAGAGTAGTTTTTGGGAGTTCCAGTGCTAGATTTGGGAATATCAAAACTAGACACAAGTCCTCTGAAAGTCTTATCAGTTTTGGAGTTAAAAGGACCAAGTCAACTTTTTTCGACATAGTCCAGGACTAGGTCAACTATGTTTGACGTAGTCCTAGACTAGGTTGAATTTTTTGACAAGGTCTACTTTTTTCGACATAGTCTTGTGGGTCCAAAATTTTTACAGTCAAAAGTTATAGGAGTTAGGCTGCAAGATCCAAAGCCGTTTCTGATTTTGGCAGTCCTATGACAATCAATTTAAGATCTAAATTTCAATCCTCTCCTTGTTTTTATTGTGAGTTCATCCTTCCCATTTTTCTCTCACACATAATTTCATAGATCTAACTTACTTTTATTTATTCATTTATTAATTTCACATATCAAATTTGTATATCATTAATATTTCCTTCATAAGGAATCACAAAAATCCCACATTGTGTATATCGTGAATTTTCACCCTTACTCTCTTGGTTGTGCTAATAAAATTAAATTTGTTGGGTGTTTTGTATTCCAATGTATGTAGGAAGTGGATATATATCATTGATCACCATTTTCTACATCATATTTTGATGAACCCGACTTATAAAATTTCCTTTCTGATTTTGATATTATATTCTCTTTCTATGCATTGAGATATTTAGATATAATTTGTATGCATTTTGTTACATTGTATGCATCTAGATATATAGCTTCTAATTTTAATTTGGTGTTTAGATTTTATTTATATCAATTGCATGGTTTCATTTAATATATTTGTATTGTGAAAAAGACAAAAAATTGCATCTTGTTTCATAGATCTAGTTCATTATTAGATTGCATTGCATTGCATTTTGTCCAAAAAATAAGGAAAAAAAGTATTTCATCCATAGTCATTGCATTTTATTTTCAATGAAATTTTTATCTTCATTTTCTTGTTCAATTTAAATTTTTCTTCAAGATTTCCAAGATGTTCCATTTCATGCACATGATGGCAATTTAGTTCTCCCTTCTTATAATGTTCACCCTCCCAAAATTGATACCATCCCTAAGGACATTGTGATTACCACCATTCCTTGTAAAGATCTCCCTCTTACCAAAGAGGCCTTGAATAAAAATGATGATATTTCTTCTAAAATGCCTCTTCCTTATAAGGATCATTTGGTACAATAGAATGATTATATGATGATTTCTCCTTAAAAACCACTTCATATGAGTTTCATTGACATTTATTCTATAGATGAGGCCTTGATGAGATGTGTTTTTCCTTATCCTAAACATACCTTAGAATTAAAGGATAACATAATTGATGCTTTTTCTTTTCCGAAAGAATCCTTTGAGATTAATAAACCCAATCAATTCAATACCATTTAAGATACCTCTAAAAAAATTGTGGATTATTGTACAAAGTGCTTTGGAATCTGATTATCATGGAATACCACACATCTAGAACAATACTCAAGAGGATAATATACTTGATGAATTTATTTATGCAAACCCAACTTTATAACATATAGAGCCTAATCAAATTGAATCTAATCAATCTCCATTTCCTTCTTAACTTATTTCTCCAATACAAACAGGTGGACCATCAACTCTTCAATATGAATATTGGGGAACCCTAGATTTCACACCAACATTCCATACCAAGAATAATACCCTTGAATTTGGGAATCCAAAAAATCCATTTGATAAATGTATGGATATTTATTGGTCTCTTTAGATTTAAATCCCATTCCACCTAAAAGGGAGTATTCTCTTACTAATACATCAAACCTTCCTGATGAGCATTGTTTTTCAAAAGAAACTTTAGGTTTCCAACATTATCATTTTCCCAATCAATCTATACATTTTTCTCCTAATTTCTCCTCGCAACAAGAGACTATTTTTTTTGAGCTTCTTAAGGCCAAATTAATTACTCTTCCTTTGAAAAAAATGTACACAAATAGAAAACATAAACAAGACAATTCTTCCATTTGTATGTTTAATCAAATTCATGGCCATAAGACTAATTAATGTTATGATTTGAAGTGTAAAATTCAAGAATCCATTGATTGTGGTATGATTCAAATGACATGTAACATTGAATGACACATTTTTAAAAATTATTCTAAATATAATCTAGAATCCTATTATGTTTCTCCTCACTATGTAACATTCCTATGCCTATCCGTTGTAGGCTCACTGTCATTTATGGTGATGCAATTTTATACGCAATCATAATTTATGAGCAAAATAATAGTCCCTTTTCCTTGTCTCCTCACTTGTGGGGAAAGGGTCCTATTTCACTCTCCTATTTTTATCAAAGGATTCATTTTATCTCTCTGATTACTTGTTTATTTTATAATATGATATCCTTTCTTGCATGAATTTATTGTTTTACATAAGGATACTCTCTTTTTCAGGAGATTGACATCCCAAGTTGCAAACTTATGCTTTCTTGAATGTACATGTATATTATAAATAGAAACCACTTAGGGAGTGTAATGTGTCCTTTTGCTTCTTATCTTCCTATCTAATACATCTAATATCACTTTTGGACTTGCATATTTTATAGTATGATGTCCTTTCTTGCATGGATTTGTTGTTTTACACAAGAATCTTCTACTTTTTAGGAGATTTAAATCCTTAGTTACAACCTTATGATTTCTTGAAAGTGCATGCCTATTATTAAATATCTATCACTTAGGGAATATATTGGATTATTCCTTCTATCACATCTAGTTATCCTTTCAAATGATCCATTATCTATTTTTTGATTATCTCTTTTATACTACAATATTCTCCCATGTAAGGAATTTTTTTATAGGATCTTTCTACTTAACAAGATTAGTATCCTATTTACAATATGTTCCTTACTTAGAAGTGTATATATTGTATAATTGGCATTGACCACTAGGTATATATAATGTGACATCGTTCCCTCTCACATTATTTTCATGGATTTGCTATTATTTCATGATGGTACATTCATTTTGGCATGAGATACTTTGTTTCATGCAAGATACTAACATCTTTGCTTAAAAATAATTTTCATGCCTCAAAGGGCATGCCTATCATCTAATAATGATTCATATCATCATTCCATTTATTTCCTTGACGACTTTCTTACTTTATATGTGATGCATTTTCTAGCATAATATGTCTATTTTACATTAGGTGTTCTCTTTGGTTTGCAACTTATTTTGCTTAGGAATTGTGTATCCATTATGAGGTAACTATCATTAAGGATGTATCATATATTTTATCTTTCCTTCACACTTTGGGGGAAATGTTTCATGTATTTTCTTTTCCTCTCTTCTCTAAGGATAGACTTTCCTTAGTTTAGTGGCATTTTTTTATCATATGAAATTATTTTCTTATAAATAATTGTTTGTTTTGATTTAGGATTTTCTCTTATACACAAGGTGTGTATACTTGATCACAACCTCTTATTTTCAAAACTATGTTTATTGTAAAAAATTCCCTTACTTTTCATTTCTAAGTCTATCATCCTTTACCAAGAATCCATTTTTCATTGAGAAATAGGGGATAAATGGGTGCATTATTGTTCTCCTCCACCTCTTTTTATGTAATATGTTATCTTTGTTCAATAACTCCTCTTCAGGTAGATGTCTTGCTAACAAGATGTCTTCCTTTCAAGGGTCTCTTCCCATAAGCAGAATATCCTTTCATGATTATCTATTTTCTTAGCTCATAAGAGTAAACACTCTTAGCTATGTTTAGTTTGCATATTGGCATGATTGGATGTTTTTTCATTGATTTCAACATATTAGAGGAACTAGGGAAATTGATCAGAAGATCTTTTTTTTGTTGCTAACTTAATTGTTGCAAGTTAGCTAGTGGAATAGGATGTTCAGAGGTCCAGTGAGAATCAAATATTGTAGATATGAATTTGTGCATGTGGTATATAGTTGAAGAAGGTTTTAACTTAGTTAAATCTAGGTTTTAGAGGATATCATGATTTGGGCATGACTCAAGGTCAGGATTGGTGACTGAGAAACTCGTTGACAAACAGTGTTGACAGGAAGACAAAAAGAGGTCCAGTGTGCAGAATCAAGTTATAATTTCATGGAGTGAACCTAGGAGTGTTTTGGGGACATACTCAGGTGTCTTTAACTTAGAGGGATGTTACTTCAAAAGTCTCCAAGGAATAATATTATTGTCTCAAAGACTTGCTGACAGTGTTCTTGAAGTTTTGTGGAAAAGAGCTGACAAATATAATGGTTGTGGTGGATTTTCTTTTTTGAGTATTTATCATGATGCTATAGGATGTTCTTGAGGTATGTTATTAATGAATTGGGGATACACTTGGATCAAAAGGATAATATTGGTGGAGTTTTAAGTCAATAATAATATTTTTATTAGTATTCATGTTCTTGTCCAACTGAGTTGGTAAAATGTGTTGCGCAAATGCTAAATCATGAAATATGGTGTGTTAAAATCTCAAGGTGATTGATATAGGTCATGGATATGATTTTACGGTCAAAGAAGGATTTTAATCAAGAGATTTGGCACGTTGATTTGAAGAGATGGTGAATTATGTTTTGCCAACCTAGTTCTTGGTATAAAATGATGATTTAGGGAAAATTCAAGGTATGGAACATAGATGTGAATGTTAGAGGTGGATTGTAGAGGTAGAGCCTTATTTAGTGGTGATTATAAGTGTTTTAACAAGGGGTTGAACATAAATCTTCATTATGCTACATTAGAGATATATTAGACATAAGTTAGATGTCATTTCCACAGTTCACAAAAATATAGATAATTGTAGTTATCAGATTGTAAGGATGTGAGCCTTGCTCAGAGTTGTAGCCCAGGGATTTTTATTTGAGAAGTGAGTTTTCAGTAGTAAGCTTGAATGCATGTGCATTCCCCATATATTGTAATATGTTTATACTTCTAACAAGGTGTTTACTTATTGTGGGTAATCAAACCCATAGTGGTTTTTCCCCTAACAGGGTTTCCATGATAAAAATATTGTGTCAAGATGTGTGGATGAGCTTATGATTTGTGTATGCATGCATGTTTCACATTTAACTTAATTAGATCATAATCAAAGGTATATGTAGTTAAGGGTTTTTAGGACTAAGGGCTTAGAGTTTGAAGTTTTGGAAACAACTAATTCACTCCCCCCATCTTAATGGCTTATTTATATATTATCATCAATTGGTATCAGAGCCTGGACCCTTGAAGGAAGCTTAACAACTTAAGGGAGATCTAATATGGCAGCTCACAAGAAGGACATTCCTAGGTTTGAAGGCACAAAATAACCTATATGGAAAGGATGAATGATTAATCATCTAATATACATTGGAGAAGATTATTGGACCATCACAAAGAACTCCTACACTCCTACAAATATATCTATGGTTATACCAGATGAAAAGAAGAAATTTGAGTACAACATTAGAGAAAATGAATCATTGCTAAGTGCCTTGTTAGATACAAAGCATACAATGTGATGGAGTTCGAGTGTTCTCATGAGATATGGACAAAGTTAGAAACTTTTCTTGAAGGAGATGCATGTGTCAAGAAAGCCAAGCTACAAATATTGAAAGGAAGGGATGAATCCCTGAGAATGTCTAAGGATGAGAATATCAATGCTTACATGTTGAATATAAATGAATTATTCTGTAGCATCAGATGTTCTGGTAGTGTATTGGATAAATGTGAGATTGTTTCAAATGTGTTGAGATCTCTTCCTCCTCAATACAAGAGCAAAGTTGTTTCTATTGAAGAAATCAAAACTATTGATATTTTGACAAGAGATACATTGGTTGGTAACTTATCTACTTTTGAAATGAGTGAGTTTGATGATTCTCCACCCAAATTTGAATCATGTTTCAAGGATACTATATCAGGAAGAGACATGCATAGATCAAATCAAGGTGATAGATCAACAAGAAGAGTATCAAAATATGAAAAGGAGGTGAGAGAACTTGGAGAAGAATAAAGAGAGCTTCAATAATTAGAAGCATTGGTGGAAAAAATACTATCAAAAGAATCCAATAAGTACAAAGGAAAAATTCCATTTACATTTTTTTTATTGTAAGAAGATAGGACATTATGCTTCTAGATGTCCAAATAGATTTCCTAAGTACAATCATGATAAGTATAGATATGAGAAAATGTGTCATTATGCTGATGATGATGAAGGATTCACTGATGATGTTAAAATTGATGATGAAAATGTGTATGTTTCTATTAAATATGATGAACCCAAATATATAGGTACTATGCCTAATGATTGTACTAGATGTATTGTTGTGGAAAAGGCTTTAGCTGCTCAAGTTATTAAAAGGGATGAATGTATTATTGATAGTGGTTTGTCTCATTATATGACTGGTGAAAAGGATAAATTCTTAAGTTTTGAAAGGTATGTTGGTGGGATGGTAAGATGGGGAAATAATTCTGGCGGCATAATTAGAGGAAGAGGATCTATCTCTTTAGTTGGTAAGACTACTACTGAATATGTGTTGTATATAGAAGGCTTAAAGAATAATCTAATGAGTGTTGCATAGCTGATGGACACATGATATGAATTTCATTTCAAGGATGATAGTTGTAAAATTGTTAATGATTGTGGAATAGAGATTGCTACTAATTCAAAAACAAAAGGTAATTTATTCCATTTGAATGGTTGTCAGGAGACTTGTTTGATTGCACAAATTGATGAAAGTTGGTTATGACACAAAAGGTTATGTCATGTGAATTTTGACAATATTATAACATTGAGTTCTAAGTATGTTGTTAGAGATATACCTAAATTAAATAAACCTATCAATACTACTTGCAAGGAATGCCAAATAGGTAAGAAAACAAGAAATACTTTCAGATCTATATTTTAAAATTCTAATGGTTTTCTTGATCTAATACATATTGATTTGTGTGGACCAAAAAAAATAAGGAGTATGCAAGGTAATATATATTTTATGATACTTATTGATGACTATTCTAGAATAGTTAGGGTTTCTTTCTTCAAAGAAAATTCTGAAGCACTTGATAAGTTCAAGATCTTTAAGAATCTAGTTGAGAATGAGACACAAATAAAAGTGAAGTGTCTAAGATCTGATAGAGGTGGTGAATTCACATATGGTGAGTTCAACTCCTTTTTTGAAAAATGTCAAATTTAGAGGTAGTTCTTAGCTCCGTAGACACCACCAAAAAATGCAGTTATTGAAAGGAAGAACAAGTCAATAATTGATACTACAAGAACCATGATGATGGAAGGAAAGGTTCCAAAAATGTTAGGAAAGAGGTAGTAAGCATTGCACTCTATACTCTTAATCAACTAAAAATAAAAGGAGATATAGGTAAGACACCCTATGAAAATTGGTCTGGAAATGTTCCTACTATTAAGTATTTTAGAATCTTTGGAAGTAAATGTTATATCAAGAGAGATGAGGACATTGGAAAGTTTGATGCCAGATGTGATGAAGGCATATTGCTTGGATAGTCTGCTAAGAGAAAAGCCTATAATTTTTACAACAAAATATTGTGAAGGATAGTAGAGAGTTTGAATGTAAAAGTGGATGAAATCATTGCAAGTTTATCCAAATCAAGTGGATGTGATTAAAATGATCGGAATGAAAATGCAATTAAAAGAGATAAACAAAAGGAACAGAGCCAAATCTAAGGAGGAATGGTGAATCAAATTTATGAATCATATACTAGTGGTGAAGATGAAGGACAAAAGGATGAAGTAAGACCAAAAACACCAAGGTATGCCAGATTAAACCATTCTGAAGAGAAAATCATTAGAGATAGTAATGAAGGTGTTCAAACAAGAAGGAGAATTTTTGAGCAATGGGTATGTCTAATTTCACAAGTGGAGACAAAGGTGTTAGGAATAAGGTGTCCCAACCTTGTATATTTCCTTACATTTGATATTTTCCAAATGTCAACACTTTGGACAATGTGTAAGGTAATCATGAATGAAACGGTTATGACATATTCCTATGACGGTCATTAATATTTGTAAGAGCTAATTGTGGAAGTTTTGATGATGGGTGAAGATGCGCAAGACATGTGACAACTAATCAGTTGAGTACTCTACACTCTTCTACAATCGTGGGGTTCAGGGTTCCTATTTTCTTGGAGAATGGTAAAACCATAATACGGATTCCTTTGGAAGTTGCCCTAAAAAGTGAAGCGCATGATATAAGCATTTTTTAGGGTTGAAAATCTGAGAAAAGTTAGTGTATTGTTGGAATGTTTTTATGCTTTGTCTTCAAGTGTCAATTATCTCCTGAAAGAACTTGCATTGCAAGTGTATTGTAAACAATATTAGTTTTGATTAATACATTGTGCAGGTTTTGGAGTGCTAGGGTTTTTTACCGAAAGGTTGTCCCCAGGGTAAATCATTGTGTCATTCTCATTTTTCTATGTATGCATGTTATTTTATTATCATTCTGTAATTGCTAAGGGTTAAATCTGAATTTTCATGATCCTCTTCTCGAGAGTTTAGTGTAGGGAACTATTTTCTGCACACTTAGTTTCCTTTTAGTTGGTATCAGAGCCTGGCCAATTTTGGTTCTATTTGTTAGGGTACGAGTTTTTTGAGCTAATCTCCAGTTCAGTGGGAGTAGTGTTGCAGAGTATTCATAACCTTACTACAGGAAGAGATGGTAGGTTCTTCATATAGTAGAATGGAGGTGGAAAAGTTCAATGGCACAAACTTTGAGTTGTGGAAACTCAAGATGGAAGACATGCTCATAGACCATGATGTATGGGAGGTGGTTGATAATGATATAAAACTAGTAAACATGCATCAAGAAGATTGGGATCTCAAGGATCAGAAAGCTAAGGGTCTCATTAGACTCTATCTAGAAGATTCTTTTCTCCTAAATGTTCTCGATGAGAAGACCACAAACAAATTGTGGACACGGCTTAGGTTTGTGTATCAGGCCAAGTCCTTGGTGAACAGATTGTTCCTAAGAAAGAAGTTGTATTCTTTGAGAATGGAGGAAGGATGATCTGTTACAGATCACCTGAACGTGTTTAACATGTTGATTGCACAGTTGACATCAACTAGTGTCAAGTTGGAGGAGCAGTATCGATGTATAACCCTACTATGTTCCTTGCCAGATTCATGGGACCATCTTGTGATGGCCCTTGGGAGTTCTATTGTCACTTTCCAAATGGATGATGTGGTGTCTTTGCTATTGTAAAGGGGGAAAATGGGAGTTAAGAGATTGGATATTAATTGTTGTTTAATTTTCTTAGAGTGTGTTGAGTTCCTTAACCCTACTTTACATTTAATTGAATTGTGTTGATTGTATATTGCAATTGTGATTAAGGAGAAGATAAGATGTTCCACCTTTATCCCCAAATGCACAAATGAAAGATCGAAGTTGATCAACCCAAAAGAGGGATTAATGCACAAATGAATCAACCATTCGGAAAAGAGAACAAAGAGGGAGATCTTAAATTATGTTATTTGAATAAATAGATATGATATATGATAGTAATTGAAAAGGATAGGAAGAAGAATCAACCTTAAAATAATGCAGATCAAAGAATGTTGTTTTTTGAGGTCTGTATTTAGTTTTTGGAAAAACTGAAGTATGATCCAGAACCAGAATGTAGAGACAAACAAAACCCAGAAATATTTTTCCATTTCAATGTCGTATTATGAAAAAAGTTGACCTTGACCCATAAATGTCAACCCTGACCCAATAATGTCAACCTTGACCTGCATAAGTCCCACAGAGAATCTATTCACAGAGCCCGACAGAAAGTTGAAAAGGGTATCCAAATCTGGTCTCAAATCTACAGTCCCGAACCTATACCTGCAAGAAAAAGAGGATTGTTTGTTGGGGGGGAGGGGTTTGCCTTGGTCAAACCCTAGTTTTTGAATTAACCTCAAATATATGTAATTGAAATTGAAGAAATAGACAAAATAAATGCATAAATTCACCCTGCTTGAAAAATTCCTTGTGGAGGATTCAAATCCTTGAGTTCACAAGTATGTATGCACCAAATATGTAGAATGTAGAATGGTAGGATGTATTCAATCTCTTGCTTGTAGATCTCTAACATCAAGTCTTGAATGGGTTCTTGAATTTGGAATAGGCTTGGAAGAAGGTGGATGGAGAGATCACCAAAAGGGCACTATGTAGCTTGAATCCTTCAATGGCCTCCAATGGATCTCCTTCATGAAAAATGGATGTTTGAATGGATGAATGATTGCTTGAAATATTTCTCCTTAGATTGCTTGAATCACACTTGAAGATAGTTTGAGAATGCTTGATCATGATTACAAGACTTAGAGGAAAAGAGAGGAGAAGGCTCCCTTTTATATGAAACTAGGGCACAATCTTATAGGGAGGCCTACATATGATAATTAAATTCCCATTAAAGCATTTAATCATAGGAGAGGGCCTATATTAAATATAATTTAGGAATTGATGCTTCGGAACCTGAAACAATTGACTCGGAAGTGGGAAATAACTTTTACAAGGATTGACATCTGAAAACTGCAAGACCCCAAAGTTTGAACCCTGGGTCAAGGTCGAGGTCAACCTTGACCTAGGTCAAGGTCAAGGTTTACCTTGACCTAGGTCAGGGTTGATGTCGACATAGACCGAAAAGGTTGACCCTGACCTTGAAGTCCAGAATCTCAGGTCTGCAGTCCAGGATGCAGAAATCAGGCTAGAAAGAAGTGGAAAGAGGGACAGAATAGGGGGAAAGCCAGGTCTAGATCAGGAACCCATTCAAGGCACTTGTCATGAACCCAACCACTTACTTAGAATGATAAACAAGTCTACAATGGAAGTGCTTCCATTTCCTGACTATACATTTAGCCCCCACTTTAGCAAGAGTATGAGCTCAACACAAACTCTTGGTAAAGGAGAACATACAGAAAAAAAAACAATCTTATTGGAATCAGAAGGGACAAAGAAATCCTCAAGCCCCCAGGAGACTTAAGTATTTATCAACCCTAAGATCACCATAAGAGAGACATCACTTAGTTAAGAAGAGAGAGAAAGGATGTGATTATCTTGCCCAATGAGAACTTATGTCCCATTGTGAACTACACAAAAAGCGTAACTGGAAAGATGGAGTTGAACTTCCTAGTGAATGTGGCTACTCACTAGTCAACCCATCAGGGAGATCTATTCTTAAAGGGATCAAAAACATTGTAATTTAAAAACTGGCGGGATCAAGAGATCCGTGTAATTTTAAACTGGAGGGATCAAGAGATCCTAAAAAGTAAAAACGACCATGCTTTAAGGATTAGTTTTAAATCCATAAAGGGAAAGTTTTAAGTCTTGAAAACTATTTTGAATGTGTGTGTGTGAAAAAAGTGAGTAGAGTGTATGCCCCCATGTTAAATTCATTGCTAACACTTTAACATGAGCAATTGTTTTAACAAAAACATAAACAACTCTACGGATTACGTTTCCACTGCAAGATGCCCCCAAAGGAAGACAAATCAAGGGAAATAAAATATAAACATACATAAGGACACAAGAGGGATCTACCTAATGTGGGGTCAGTATGATCATAAGATAACATATACATAGAAATATAATATTATTGCAAATGAATTGACATCATTCCCCAAATAAATTAGAACTACAATCACAAAGGAGGAAAGAAACTTTAAGAGTTATGAAGAAGAATCTTTTCAGACCACAACATGGAGACCAAAAATAATTAGTACTACCATGTTGCAGATCCAAGCAGATTATACAATGAAAAAAATTACAAAAAATAGCACAAGTACAACATAACATGAAACAACATATAGAAGAATATAGATACATATAGAGGAATTTGTACAACAGGTTTGATTCCTTTATCGCTTTGCACCAACAAAGTAAAAAGGGTCGTATAAAAGAATCTAACAAACATTTAGAAAACACATTACGGGAGAAGAACAATACAAAATTCAAACACAAAAAGGGCTACCATAAAGGATGAGCCAATCAAGCATGTTGTCAACCCTCCCCATCTTGTTTTATGTTATTGATGGAAGGTGGGCAACTCGCAAGAGGGACTATATCTAACACAGTAGGAATAATAGCCAGTTCCAAACAAGGATCCTCTTGAGAATCACAATGCTTAATACTAGGTGTAATTGTTAATTGAGTTGAAAGCATGTGAGGTAAATCATTATCAAGGTCAATGGTCTCATATTCATCACTAAGATCAATAGGATCATTGGGAGTGTCCTCCTCATCAAGGTTGATTGAAATAGGATCCAAGATGCGAATAGGATCATCATGCTCATTCATCTTAACATTATTATGAATATTAACATCTAACGCATTAGGCATGGGTTGGTTAAAATTAGGTAATGAGTTTTGAATAACAGAATCATGGGCTTTAGTATTAGCTCTACACTTCTTACAACATTCATTAGCAGATTTGTTACGTTTAACTTTGTTTGGCACATGTTGAGAACTAGGAGGAATAAAAATAGGTTCCTTCACAGGTTCTATAAGAGGATTCTCAATAGGTTGCAATGAAACATTAGAAGTTTGATCAATATTATTAGTAGCAATGGATAAAGGAGGTATTGCAGGAGTAGGCAAGAGACCATGATTGGAGTCAATCCGAGGCATACTTAACTCAGAAATATTTTGATGTTTGTAAGCTTGATATGAGCAAAAGAGATGATCAGGGTGAGGAGGACATGAATTAGGTAATGAAGGCCAAAAGAAATCAAGAGTAGCACAATCTCTAGGCCTAGAAGGTTGATACAAACTATGATTAATCATTTTGACTTCTCCATTATGAATGAACTTAAGAGATTTATGAATGGGAGAAGCAATAGCATGCATAGCAGTTATCCAAGGTAAACCAAATTTGATTTTAAATTGATCAAAAGTAGGAATAATGATGAAGGTAGTATCTACAACCTTACCACAAAGTTCAATAGGTAAGTTAATAGAACCAAGTGCAGGATAAAGAAAACCATTACATGTTTGGATCCATGCATCA
>MU226992.1:2399678-2424953 GCA_018584345.1 Thuja plicata
AAGACAACTTTCCTTCATGGTGATTTGGAGGAAGAGATCTATATGTCACAGCCTGAGCACTATATTCAGAAAGGTAAAGAGTCTTTGGTTTGCAAATTAAAGAAGTCTCTGTATGGTTTGAAACAATATCCTAGGATGTGGTACCTTAAATTTGATGCCTTTGTGTTGTCGATTGGTTTTCTGAGATCGAAACTAGATCATTGTGTTTATTTAAAATTTGAGAATGATCGCCTTCTTATTATTGCATTATATGTTGATGATATGTTGTTGATTGGGAAGGGTATGGGTATGATTTCTGATTTGAAGTCTCAGTTATCAGCAAAGTTTGAGATGAAAGATCTAGGGGTAGCCAGGTATATTCTGGGTATGGAAATTAGTAGAGAGAGGTCTAACAGAAAACTTTGGTTGAGTCAGAGTAAGTATGTGAAGTCTATGTTGGACAGGTTTAGCATGGTAGATTGTAGACCATTGTGTGTTCCTGTTTCTATGGGAACAAATTTATCTGTGGATGATTGTCCAAAATCTCTTAGTGAGGTGGAGGACATGAGAAAAGTACCTTATGCGAGTGCAGTTGGAAGCCTTATGTATGCTATGGTCTATACTAGACTAGACATTGCCCAAGCAGTGGGAGTCCTGAGTCAGTTTATGGCTAAACCTGGATGGGTACATTGGGATGCAGTTGAGAGAGTGTACAGATATTTGAAGGGTACATCAAATTATTCCATATTCTATCATGGAAACTCTTTTGGAGCTCTGCATTCAGTTTGTATTCGTGGGTTTGTGGATTGAGATTGGGCAGGTGACATTGACAGCAGGATATCCACCAGTGCCTATGTGTTCACTATGTTTGATGGTGCCATCAATTGGATGAGTAAGAGACAACCTGTGGTTTCTTTGTCCATGATAGAAGTAGAGTACATGGTAGCTACTCATGCTTGTAAGGAATCCATTTGGCTTAAGATACTATGTTTGGATGTTGGTATTGATGTAGGAAAGATTACAATTTGTTTTGACAGTCAGAGTGCTATTTGCCTTGCGAATAATCCAACTAATTTCCATGGAAGAACCAAGCACATTGATGTGCGGTTTCACTTTGTGAGAGATATGGTAGAGGATGGAAAGGTAATTTTGGAGAAGGTAGATACAGTAAAGAATGTTGCAGATGCATTGACAAAACCTGTGTGCACAGAGAAGTTCAGATGGTGTTTGGAGTCTATGGGCCTCTCGGCCTATAGCAGTTAAATCCTGTTATTTCCTTTGGCTCTTACAGGGTGTTTGAAAATTGGAAGAATGTTAGGAACAAGGTGTCTCAACCTTGTATATTTCCTTACATTTGATATTTTCCAAATGTCAGCAATTTGGACAATGTGTAAGGTAATCAAGAATGAAACAATTATGATGGATTCCTATGACGGTCATTATTATTTGTAAGAGATAATTTTGGATGTTTTCATGATGGGTGAAGATGTGTAAGACATGTGGCAACTAACCAGTTGAGTACAAAAAAAATTTCAGGTTCCTATTTTCTCGGAGAATGGTAAAACCCTAATACGGCTGCCTTTGTAAGTTGCCCTAAAAAGTGAAGCGCATGATATAAGCATTTTTTAGGGTTGAAAATCTGAGAGAAGTTAGTGTATTGTTGGAATATTTTTATGCTGCTAAATTTGTCTTCAAGTGTTGATTATCTCCTGAAAGAACTTGCATTGCAAGTGTATTGTAAACAATATTAGTTTTGATTAATACATTGTGCAGGTTTTGGAGTGCTGAGGTTTTTTACTGAAAGGATTTCCCCAGGGTAAATCATTGTGTCATTCTCATTTTTCTATGTATGCATGTTATTGTATCATCATTCTGTAATTTCTAAGGGTTAAATCTAAATTTGCATGATCCTCTTCTCGGTAGTTTAGTGTAGGTAACTATTTTTCGCACACTTAGTTTCCTTTTAGTTGGTATCAAAGTCTGGCCAGTTTTGGTTCTATTTGTTAGGGTACAGGTTTTTTGAGATAATCTCCAGTTCAGTGGGAGTATTGTTGTAGAGTATTCATAACATTATTGTATGAAGAGATGGCATGTTCTTCATACAATAGAATGGAGGTGGAAAAGTTCAATGGCACAAACTTTGATTTGCGGAAACTCAAGATGGAAGACATGCTCATAGACTGTGATGTATGGGAGCTGGTTGATAATGATATCAAACCAGTAAACATGCCTCAAGAATATTGGGATCTCAAGGATCAGAAAGCTAAGGGTCTCATTAGACTCTATCTAGCAGATTTTGTTCTCCTGAATGTTCTTGATGAGAAGACTACAAACAAATTGTGGACATGGCTTGGGTCTATGTATCAGGCCAAGTCCTTGGTGAACAGATTCTTACTGAGAAATAATTTTTATACTGAGAAATAATTTTTATTTTCTGAGAATAGAGGAAGGAGGAGCTGTTACAGATCACTTGAACGCATTTAACATGTTGATTGCATAGTTGACATCAACTGGTGTCAAGTTGGAGGATGAGGATCGATGTATGACCCTGCTATGTTCCTTGACAGATTCATGGGACCATCTTGTGATGGCACTTGGGAGTACTATTTTCACTTTCAAATGGATGATGTGGTGTCTTTGCTATTATCTGAAGAGATGCAAATAAATACTTTTGATCGATTCAACCAAGGAAGCCCTTGCTGTTCAAGGTAGATCCAAAGACAGAGGAAAGAAAAATGACAATATGTCTGAAAAGGGTAGATCCAAATCCCATGGGATATCAAAGACTCCTGGAAAGTCTAAGGTAACATGTGGGAACTGTGGTAAGACTAGGCACTTCCATAAGGACTGCAAAGAGCCAAAGAAGAAGAAGAAAAGCCCAGATTCAGATTCTGAAAAATCTCAAGAAGATGGCGATGTTTTTTTCATAGCCTTGGCCACTGATGCATCTAGCGATGTGTGGCTAATTGACTCATGTGCTTCTTATCACATGACCTCTCATCAAAGTTGGTTCTCAAAGTACGAGGAGTTCGATGGTGGAAAGGTCTACCTAGGTGATGATTCTCACCTAGAGATAGTTGGACGAGGAAGAGTCACTATTAGATTCCCTGATGGACAATTAAAGGGGATCAATGAGGTAATGCACATCTCAGGTTTGGCACAAAACATGTTATCTGTAAGTATGTTGAATGATGCAGGTGCGCAAGTTTTTTTTTCAAAAGAAAGATGCAAGATGATTAGAGGATCTATGGTGCTTGCGAAATGTACTAGGAGAGGTACCTTGTTTCAGCTGGATGCTTGCACTTCATAGTGAAATAGTTCTTCTGTCTCAAGGAAGAGAGAAATAGTCACTTCATCTCCACCATCTGAACTAGCAGTGAAGAAGTTTGTCATAATGGGTTTTGATGGTAGTGCAACAAGTGTACCTAAGGGTGCTAACACTTTGGAAGGAAAAATTCTTGCAGAAAAGACAATGTTGTGGCATATGAGATTTGGCCACATTGGTGAGAAGGGTCTTAGAACCCTAAAAAATAAAAACCTCATTGAGGGGTTAAATGATTGTAGTCACGAGTTTGACTTCTGTGAACACTGTGTTTATGGTAAGCAAAATTGTGTTCAGTTTTACTCCAGTTCTCACAAGTCTTCTAGTATTTTGGATCTTATCCATTCAAATGTGTTTGGTCCTGTTAAAGTTCCTTCACTCTCCAAATATATATATTTTGTATCTTTTATAGATGATTACTGTAGAAGGACATGGATTTATTTCCTTAAAATCAAGACACAAGTTTTCAGTCGATTCAAGGAATTCAAAGCTCTCATAGATAATCAGACTGGTAAAAGAATTAAGTGTGTGAGAACTGACAATGGTGGTGAGTTTTGTTTGGTAGAGTTTGAATAGTTTTGTAAAGAATGAGGGATCGAGAGGCATAAGAAAACTCCTTATACCCCACAAAAAAATGGAGCTGTAGAAAGAATGAACATGACAGTGATGGAGAAGGCTAGGAGTATGCTTAGTGGAGCTGGCCTCAAACAAAGGTTTTGGGCTGAAGTTGTGGCCACTGCTTTCTATTTGGTTAACAGATCTCCTACATCAGCTCTTATTGGTAAGACACCCTTCGAGGTGTGGTCTCGTAAGAAGCCTTTAGTTAGACATCTTCGTGTTTTTGGTTGTGAAGCTTATGCACATGTCCCTAAGGAGAGAAGATCTAAGTTGGAAAACAAGGCTGTAAAATGTATCTTCATCGGCTACAGTGTTGGTGTTAAAGGATACAAGCTTTGGGATCCTATGATTGGTTAGGTGTTGTATAGAAGAAATATTATTTTTAGAGAGCTAAGACCTTCTCCTATTTTGATACAGCTAGATGAAAAAGAAATGAAAGAAGATGTTGTTTAGTTGCCTCCTACCCCTGAGAAGACTGAACAGAGAGACCGTGATGGATTTGATTATGAGGAGAGCTCTAGAAGCTCTAAAAATTTAGAAGAAGAGGTAGAACAACCTCAGCCTCAGCCCTTGAGGAGATCCATGAGAGAAAGAAAGCAGCCAGAGAGGTTTGCATTTTCTATGTTAGATTCTAGTTGTGCTTATGCCTTGATTACAAACACTGATGAGCCTAGATCTGTGAAAGAGGCTATAGGTATGGAAGATGTAGGTTCCTAGATTGAGGCCATGGATGATGAGATGGATTCATTGGATAAGAACAAAACTTGGGACCTAGTACCTTTTCCTAAAGGATGGAAACCTGTTGGAAGCAAATGGGTGTTTAAGAAGAAATTATGTGCAGATGGCAGTGTTGAGAGGTACAAGGCTAGATTGTTTGCAAAGGGGTATTCACAAGTGGAGGGAATTGATTATCATGAAATATTCTCTCTTGTTGCAAAGCTTACATCTATTAGATATTTGTTATCTCTAGCAGCATTGTATGATTTAGAGGTAGAACAGATGGATGTGAAGACAAATTTCCTTCATGGTGATTTAGAGGAAGAGACTATATGTCACAGCCTAAGCACTATATTCAGAAAGGTAAAGAGTGTTTGGTTTGCAGATTAAAGAAGTCTTTGTATGGTTTGAAAAAATCTCCTAGGATGTGGTACCTTAAATTTGATGCCTTTGTGTTGTCGATTGGTTTTTTGAGATCGAAATCAGATCATTGTGTTTATTTCAAAGTTGACGATGATCACATTCTTATTATTGCATTATATGTTGATGATATGTTGTTGATTGGGAAGGGTATGGGTATGATTTCTGATTTGAAGTCTCTGTTGTCAGTACAGTTTGAGATGAAAGATCTAGGGCCAGCCAGGTATATTCTGGGTATGGAAATCAGCAGAGATAGGTCTAACAGAAAACTTTGGTTGAGTCAGAGTAAGGATGTGAAGTCTGTGTTGGATATGTTTAGCATGGTAGATTGTAGACCATTGTGTGTTCCTATTTCTATGGGAACAAAAATATCTGTGGATGATTGTCCAAAATATCCTAGTGAGGTGGAGGACATGAGAAAATTACCTTATGCGAGTGCAGTTGGTAGCCTTATGTATGCTATGGTCTGTACTAGACCAGACATTGCTCAAGTAGTGGGAGTCCTGAGTCAGTTTATGTCTAAACCTGGACGGGTACATTGGGATGCAGTTGAGAGTGTGTTTAGATATTTGAAGGGTACATCAGAGTATTCCATATTCTATCATGGAAACTCTCCTGGAGCTCTACATTCAATTTATATTCATGGGTTTGTGGATTCAGATTGGGCAGGTGACATTGACAGCAGGAGATCCACCAGTGCCTATGTGTTCACTATGCTTGGTGGTGCCATCAGTTGGATGAGTAAGAGACAACCTATGGTTTCTTTTTCCATGATAGAAGTAGAGTACATGGAAGCTACTCATTCTTGTAAGGAATCCATTTGTCTTAAGAGACTGTGTTCGGATGTTGGTGTTGATGCAGGATAGATTAAAAAAATTTGTGACAGTCAGAGTGCTATTTGCCTTGCGAAGAATCCAACTTTCCATGCCAGAACTAAGCACATTGATGTGCGGTTTTACTTTGTGAGAGATATGGTAGAGGATGGAAAGGTAAGTTTGGAGAAGGTAGATACAGTAAAGAATGTTGTAGATGCATTGAAAAAACCTGTGGGCATAGAGAAGTTTAGATGGTGTTTGGAGTCTATGGGCCTCTTGGCCTATAGAAATTAAATTTTGTTATTTCCTTTGGCTCTTACAAGGTGTTCAACAAGTGGGAGAACGTTAGGAATAAGGTGTTTCAACCTTGTATATTTCCTTACATTTGATATTTTCCAAATGTCAGCACTTTGGATAATGTGTAAGGTAATCATGACTGAAATGGTTATGACGGATTCCTATGACGGTCATTATTATTTGTAAGAGCTAATTGTGGAAGTTTCGATGATGGGTGAAGATGTGCAAGACATGTGGCAACTAATCAGTTGATTAAAAAAAAAATTTGGGTTCCTATTTTCTCAGAGAATAGTAAAACCCTAATATGGCTGCCTTTGGAAGTTGCCCTAAAAAGTGAAGCCCATGATATAAGCATTTTTTAGGGTTGCAAATCTGAGAGAAGTTAGTGTATTGTTGGAACATTTTTATGCTATCAAATTTGTCTTCAAGTGTCGATTATCTCCTAAAAGAACTTGCATTGCAAGTGTATTGTAAACAATATTATTTTTGATTAATATATTGTGTAGGTTTTGGAGTGCTGGGGTTTTTTACCGAAAGGATTTCCCCAGGGTAAATCATTGTGTCATTCTCATTTTTCTATGTATGCATGTTATTGTATTATCATTCTGTAATTGCTATGGGTTAAATCTAAATTTTCATGATCCTCTTCTCGGGATTTTAGTGTAGGGAACTATTTTCCGCACACTTAGTTTCCTTTCAAAAGGATTTCAAGGAAGCTTGTAAAAATGAAAATTGGTACAAGAAAATAGAACAAAATTTGACACAAATTGAGAAAAATAATACTTGGAATCTTGTTCCCAGACCCATAGATAAAAAATTTATTGGCACCAAATGAGTATTCATAAATAAGAATAAAGATGGAAAGGTGGCAATAAATAAGGAAATAATCGTTTGTCAAGGTTATGCACAAATGGAAGGAATTGATCATGAACAAAACTTTGCACTTGTAACAAGATTGGAAGTGGTCAAAAGTTTTCTTTCATATGCTACTCACAAGAACTTCAAAGTATATCAGATGGATTTCAAATCTACCTTCTTGAAAGCAAAATTAGAAGAAGAGGTTTATATAGAATACCCAGATGTATTTCATATGAATGGTCAACCAGACATGGTGTGTTTACTAGATAAATCCCTATATGGACTAAAACAAGCTCCTAGAGCTTGGTACTCAAGATTCGATAAGTATCAAATGTAGCTTGGTTTCAATAAAAGTACTTTTGATAGGAATTTATACTTCAAGGTTGATAATGGAAAAGTTTTAATTGTTGAGGTCTTTGTTGATGAAATTATCTTTGGAGGTAATGACAAGTTAAGACAAGATTTTTCCTTAGATATGCAAAATGAATTTAAAATTTCCATGATAGGATAAATGAATTTTTTCTTAGGATTGTAAATTATTCAATCAGAAGAAGGAATATTTGTGTCACATGCCAATTATGCAAAGGAGTTATTAAAGAAATTTGATTTAGATGACATAAAACCAATGTGTACACCTATAGTGATGAGATGCAAACTTACAAAGGGAAATGAGACTCCAAAGATAAATTAATCTAGGTATAGATCAAGGGTTGTGTTGGGATTAATGGGAAGTAGTACTGAGAGGGGAGGGGTGAATTAGTACCTCTAAAACTTTTAACTCTTTTCACCTTTCATCATTAGTAAACAATCTTTATTGTATTACCGACCATATATGATGTTCTTTCATATGCATGTAATATTAATTCATAATCTTTAATTGTTTGCAACATTTATAGAAACATTCATGAAAGTAATAAACACATAACACAAGATATGATATTACAGAAAACTCCTGTGAGGAAGTAAAAACTACAGTGGGGATGGCACCCACAAAACTTCACTATTTGTAGAATGGAAGGGAGCCGGTAAAGACTTACAATTGATTACTTCTGATGATCTACCTTGTTAGGAGTATTAAAGTGGAGACCTATTAAGATCTACTTTGTTAAGAGCTTTAGCAACACTAATGAAGTGTGCACTTAGTTAAGAGATTTACAATAGGACTGTTAGGTCCACCTTTCTTGAAAGGATTTCTTAAGTGTACTACACTTGTTAGAATGAGTACAATATGTTTGACCTAAATTTATGCAATCTATAATTTCTGACCATAGATCCATTAAAGCTCTAATAATATGAATATCACCTATAGTGATTGATTAATACCTTTTATCTACTTGTCGGTAGCCTGTGTTCTATTCATCAAACTGATTTGATCCTCTTTTTGTCCTTCTACATGAATTCTCTTGTCTGATCCTTAGATTCTCTCAGTGGCTACAATCATCATTGAACAACATGTTCACAATAGATTGAGCATCTATTTATACAAGTATTTGACCTATTCTAGAATCATGCATTACAATGTTAACTCTTGATCCAAGGTATACAACTTGACCTTGATCCTTTAGTTTGCATGTTTTAAAATAGTTAAACTGATTGAAACAATAATAATTACATTTCTTTCTCCACGCATAATGGATTTAAAACAAATCAAGAAGCTAAATATAAAACTTTAGCGATTTATCTGACGTGGAAAGTCAGATCCACTTTTTGCAGGATGTAACTGACTATCAGTTCTTGACTGTCAGATTGAACTGAAAGTCTATCAGTGTTCCTTTGTTGAATTGATCACCAGGTTCCCTTCATCTATTGGGTTCCTCTCTTTGTTGTTCTGTCGGGTTGTAGTATTGGTCACTCGTCGGGTTCCCTTGTCCTTTTTTTCATCAGGTAACACTGAATAGTGTTTGTCAGGATGCGTTGTACTTGGCAGTATCGGGTAACCTTGGCGTTGGGTAGTGTTGTGCCCTATCTATTGGTGTAGTGTAGACCGATGGTGTAGATCATGTTTTTCCTTGTATATACTAATGGAAAAATATAATGCCTTCAATCTCCCCCTTTGACATTAGTATCAAAAACTGATATGTGCATAATACTAAAGTGTTTAGTATGTACACCATGTATATATACTTGTCATTATATGACTCCCCCTAACTGTATGCATCAGTATAGTATAATTATATGTACATGTATACTTGCCTCTATACTATACATTCCCTATATTTTTTTTTCTCTTTCAAATGTTTGACTGTACACATCATTTCCACCTTTATACTAACTGAACTGTATGTACATATCACTTCCCCCTTTATTTGATACTCATGAAAAAAATGTACAACTTATAAGATGCCAAAAATGTGACAAAAATGTGTAAATTACAATGTGTCAAGAATATATGAGTGGGTGTTCTTGATATCTTCAAGCAATTTCTCCCATTTTTCTTTCAGTAGTTCTAGTGCCATAAGCTCTAGCTCTATTCTTGCATGCATATCATAAATGTTGTCTAGGACATACATTTATGAGGTGGCAATTAGTGCTCTTGCCTCTGTCATATGTTTTTGCAGTAGTGTGAGTGTCGATAAGAGTCGTTCTTGAAGCTCATTTACCTCATCTCTGAATTTTGTCTTTGCAATATGTATGTCTTGTCTCAATTTTTGAGCTTGTTTGAGCTGCTCATTGTGCAATTGATTTCCTCTTCACTATTCATGAGACTTTGTGCACTTTTTTGAAGATCAACATCTATCTGTGCTATCTTGTTGGTATACTCCTTGGTGATTTTATCAAGCATGCATAAATTTTGTATTAAGGTTATAGCTTCTGAGATTATTGGATCTATTGTGCTAACCAATTCAAAAAGATTTACCTTTTGCAATGCCACTTCTTGGCTTATCTTTTCTGCTAGCTTGAACTCATATTTCTATTCAAGTCTTTCTTCCATGACCTTCTCAGCATCTATGTTTTTATATGTGATTGCATCTGTGAGAACCACTAATTGATCAAGCATTGGGGATGTTTGATCAACATCTACATCTGGTAAAAAATTTTGAGGTATGCCTCATGCTATTTCAAGTACCTTAGCTTCCTTTGTGGATTTTTTCAATTTGTCCTGCATTGCTTTTCTCTCACAAAGTCTTTCATACTTTGTCAATTTAGTTGGATCCAATGTCCTGGGATCACAAACTGGAATCTCAATGATTTCATCTAGAGTGACTGGATTCTTATGCTTTCTCTTCTTCTTCTTTGATATTTGTGTGGACATAGATGTATGAACTACCATTTCTAGTTCATTTGTCCTCTCTGAAGTGCTTGGTGAAGGCTTTGCTGAAGATGCTTCTTGTGTTTTCTGCTTGGGGTGCACTTGTTGGTTTTGTGAAGACGTCTTTCCATCAACCTTGGGTGTCTCTACAGATTTTTCTTCTGTTTTATTCTTCAGCTCATCTTTCTTTGCTTCTTCACTCTTTTCTTTATGTGTGTCCTCTTCAACCTTTTGTTCTTCCTTTTTACTTTGATCAATAGATTTATCTTTCTAATCATTGATTGCAGCTTGTTTTGTAGTTGTGTCCTTTGTGTCATCTGTGGTGTCTTTTTCTTCTACATCACCCTTGTCCTTGGATGTGCTTGTATCTTCTACAGTAGATCCTTCATTACCTTGTAGTATATTGATGGCCTTCATCATACTAGCATATTTCTTTGTGTGCTAGCTTGTGTTGTATTTAGAGTGGTGTTCTGCTTGTTGGTTTGGTCTTTTTGAGAAGTGACATCTTCATCTTTTTGTATTTTCTCTGCAGGGTCTAGTTTTGTTATGTCAATGACTGAAGTGTCCTACCATGTCTCATCAGCAACATTCATTTTTTTATGCCATGTTGTCTTCAACTCTTGTTTCTTTTCTTGATCCTTAAGAGATATAAATATTACATCATCTTGTTTTTGTGGATCCTTATCAGAGTCATTATGTGTGATGTCTTGAATGTCAAGATCATCCAAGACTTTGTCCAAATATATTGGCTCCATATCTTCAACATTGTCAAAAGAAACATGCTTAGGAATTGCCTTATCTTTCTCCTCCTCTACATGAGGTGTGTCGGTGAGAAGTAATTGATTCTCATGACTTGTTGACTCTGCAGGGAGATCTAGGAGTTGTCTCCATTTAGTTTCAGTCATTTTGTCTAGCTCTATAAACTTATCCTCTAGCACTTTGTAAGCTCTTATCTTGGCTACAAATTTGCTTGAGTGCTTCTTCATTATTTCTTTGATTTATTCTATCTTAGATTCAGGAGGCATAAGTGTGACAAGTAACCTCTCCCTTGCTTCTCTTTCATTTTGTAGAGCATATGACCATTGTTGAGATATTCTGTTACCCATCTCTTTGGGTATTTGTTTGACAAATTTAGTTGGTACATATTTGAATTTTACCATTGACCTAATGATTGCCTCTTGTATTTTATTTTGGTCCTCTGGTTTAAGTGTATCCCATTGTCTAATTTTCTTATCATACATGGTGCTAGATGTAGCAATAGATTTAGCAGCCTCATTAATTGTTTGATTTCTGAAATTTTTCTTCACTACATCAGGCTCATCCTCTTTAGAATCCTCAATGTCAGCTTTAGTCCTGACCATTCTTTACCTCATCTTAGTGGGTGTTTGTTTCTCTGTTTGCTGCTTTGTTTTCTTTGTTGGTTGCTTCCTCTTATAGGTCCTTACTTGACCTTTCTTAAGAGGTGTGGTATCAGTCTTAGTAGTTTGGCTCCTTGTCCTCTATTTCTTTGTAGGAGATGGAGGTGTATCATACTCAGTTGCCTCAGAATCTGATTTCTGCTCATGTTTCCCTTCACCAATGGTACCCTATTAATCGGTTTCCTCTATTTTTTCTTGTTCCTCCTCTTTAACTGATAGAATATTTTTAAGATTCTGAACCATCTTATTCTTCTTGTTGATAGTCTTTTTTATTTCTAGGCTGGTGACATATAACTGATTGAATGTTTGACAATGTTAAGTTGAAGATAATGCAAGGCA
This sequence comes from Thuja plicata, assembly GCA_018584345.1. Taxonomy (NCBI): domain Eukaryota; kingdom Viridiplantae; phylum Streptophyta; class Pinopsida; order Cupressales; family Cupressaceae; genus Thuja; species Thuja plicata. The sequence goes on from MU226992.1 coordinate 2,411,712, forward strand.
TTAAAATAGTTAATGTATTATATTGTCATTGATGTCAACTTAATATCATTTGTACGGTCATGTACATAATCCCAAAGACTTCAAAGAATCAATGGAACAAAGGTTATGCTTTCAGCAATGCATAAAAGTCAAGTATTCACTTAGTGACAAACAACATCAACAGAGTGCACACCATCGGTAAAGGAAAAGAAGAACAATCACAGTGATACCTGAAGAGATAAAGTATAGTGTTTCCAGATGAAGCAAAACCACAAGATGCCTGATGAGATAAAAATAGAGTTTCCCGACGAGTAAAATTCCAATGATGGTCGACGGACGGAGATCACAAAGCTAACTGGAGTCTCACTGATAGAACTGTCAGTTGTCACCGACAACTAACTGTAGTGGTGACCAACAGAACAACAAGTTTTGAAAATGACAAAATATCTAGCTGGCAGAGCTAAAAATAGACTTAACTGGTTGTTTACTTTATTTTATTCGACAAGAGATAAGTGATTGATTTAAAGCTAATTTGTAAAGTTGGCAAGAAGATAACTACGAGACAAATCAGGAGTTATGGTTTGAATCTAATTGGATAGATTGTTTTTCATGCCAAGAATCAAGAATCAAGAAATTGTAAATATCATGTCTATATAAGAGACAAGCTTAATTCATTTACGAATGGGATTAAGGGGAGTGAATAGAAAGAGGATGCTGAAGAGAAACTAAAGAAGAGAAAATTTATATAGTCCTGATCAAACAAGCTGAAGGAGAGCTAAGGAATTCTACAGACACCGACAAACAGTGAATCACAAAGTAGAAGTATGGAGCATAAAGAATTGAATTGATACATTGATCAGAGAGGTAATGTACTTAAATAGATCTGAAAATTTGCAATTCAAAGTTGCAATATGAACAGGTCATAATGTTTCAGTTTAACCATTGAAGCATCAATTCTCTTAATCGAGCAGGACTTAACAGTCTTCTATATATTGAGGTACATCCCAAGGAGTGCCAAAAAGGTTGATTTATGAAAGTAGCATTGGATTTTACCGATACCTATTGATAGTCTAAGAAGGAGGTTGATTCAAGGATGGTAGAAATAGATGCCTGATACTAAGTGACAACCTCTATGTATAAAATTCTCTAACAAGGTCACACTTAATAGTGTGTTTGTAACCTTTAACAGGGTTGGCTCCTAACAGAGCTCACTTCAGAAGAGTGAAAATTTGATGTACCGGTCCCAGTGGTTTTTCCCTTAACTGGGTTTCCATGTTAAAATTCATGTGTTATGTGTGTATGATTCATTTCTTTAATATTTTGTATCTTACATAGCTAACTCTAGATTGATCGGTATACTCTGCTTATTTACTAAATTTTGGTAAATAGTTATACTGCTTATCGGTAATCAAGAAATAAAAAGGATTGACAAAGCAAACTGACAGACAGTTAATCAATAATAGTATTTCATGGCATGCATCTTGTAGGGACATAATAATCTAAGGTTTATTGATTGGTGGTTAAATTTTAAAGGATAAATTATTGAGGCTACCGATTCACCCCCCCTCTCAGTTATTACTAACATAGGCCTCTTTTTATCTTTGACATGGCCTCTTCATAAGTGCCAAACCTTGGTTGTTTCCTATCAATTGGCTCATTGATCAATGCATCAATTGCATTTTTAGCTTGATCTATGTTAATTTCACAATCAAGAGGGGCTAATCAAGTTGTTCTTGGTACAACCAGTTTTCTATGTGTGAAATTTGTATCCACCATAAAACATATCTCATCCCTATGTTTTTCAATTAGTTTCTCAGGGATCCTCACTCTTTCCATCATCTTCTCCTTGAATTCAAGGAAGTATGTAGTCATAACTGAATCAAAATTATCTCCCAGTGACTTGATAAGTTCACTAATTTGCAATGTCACTGGATTTGTAGTATCCCATTTCACTTTTCCTACTGAAGGAAAGTATTCTTGAAAGTAGAAAAATATACACATGATAAGTGAGCCAAAATTACATGTGTTAGTCTTTGCAGACCTTATTGTTGTCATGTTCTCATCAAGTTGCTTTAACAGGATCTCACACAGATCCATCTGAATTCCCTTTGTCACTATCTTGTAAGTTGTGTTTATTGCTATAGATGCAATGATGTTAAGCTTGCTTTCTTGGAAGATATTGTAGCCAATTACACATGCACCAAACCTTAGTTCCTCATCGGTGATGGTGTTTACCTTAAGGCCTCTATTATCCCACATAACTTTTGTGAGATTTTCAACTTTTGTCCTAGAGGGATGCTTATGTGCCTTAGGCTTGTCGGTTATTGGATAACCAGTGATAGCAAGAAGGACATCCTTAGTGATTTTCTTAGGTTGATCTAACCATAGCTTTTGATCATGCATTCTACTCAAAACTAACCTAATCTAGTCAGTTTTGAAGTCCCTCAAGAAATATAGGGCATTATTTATCCGTGAACCTCTAAGTGTTTGTGCTCTTCCTTTAGGTTCCCTTCTACATCACACAGCTTCTTGTAAACTTCATCCATCTCTAGATCACCTATTTCAGTGATCTTGCAGTGATGTAGGACCTTACGTCCTCTATTAGCAAAACCCTAGGTGGAATTTGAGAAAATGCGTCGGATTCATTGGGTTGCGATGCAATCTCCGGGCATATCTTGTACTTTGGTTCCACACAGGTGTTGTTATTTATCAGCCTAACCATATTCTTCTTATCATTCTTGATCTTTACAGTTCTTGAATTGGTTGCCATCATTTTTTAAATTTAGGGCTTTCTTGAAAATTTAGGGATTTCTTGAAAATAACAACAGAGTTCTTCGGTGCCCTCGGTACTTACTTTGATTCATTGAACTCGTGAATGATCTATTTGGAGTGTGTTGGATTGAGTTGAGGTCACTCTTCTATGTGATCTTTTATCACTCTGGTTTTGCTCTGCTTTTTCTCTTCAAATCGCGTGTGCAAAATGAAGTGCTCCCATAGAGTATTTATAGACTTTTTCCCTAAGTCTTTCATAAATGCTCAATGATTCATTAGGTCATGAAGATGAACTTCATTGGGAAGACTTTCAAAATCATTGTCGGTGTTGTCAGGATGCTCGAGATGGCTATTAAGATTTTATCTTTCACTGACGGTTATCGGTGTTCTATCATGAGAACTTTATAACTTTGCTTTTTTACTGACCAGTGTCGGGCTACATTGGAAACTTAGCCATTTAATGTGGTTACTGATAATTCTCGGTAAGTGTAGAAAGCTCATCCTTTATGTTCATCAATGATTTTTAGTATGTGTTTACCGACAGGGTTGATTTCTCATAATTGTAACAAGTAACATAATATGCATCTTTATTTAAGTGAATTTTGACTATCTATCAATTGTATAATGGAAATGATGCAAAATATGACTTGGTGTAGTGCAGTTCCATACTTACTTGTTCAGCTTAAGTGGGGGTGGTGATGTCACCGGATCCATTGGATGGGGTGTCACCATTTACATTGCTTGGTCCAGCTTCATCATTTCTTGAAGATTTTCTCCATATTTTGTCTCTAAACCTACAGATATCTTCAATGGTGTTTCCATTGGTATATGTACTTGTTTCTATCATTCGGTCTCTGCAATCTTTCTTGAGATGACCAACTTTATGACAGTGTAAGCATGCCATTTCAGGGTTTGTCCAGTCTCTAGACCTTTTGGTCCATGCTCTCATGCATTTTTTAGAAATGTGACCATATCTACCACATGCTGTACATTTTATCCATGTACTGTAGTCCCATACATATTGATTACTAATTCTCTTTGGTTGATAGGGAGTTTCTTGACCTTTAGGCTTCCATGCTTGCTTTTTCTTTTTCTAGCATTCAAGACTTGTGTAACCATTCATTTTGTATGTAGGATAGTATTTGTCCATGTAGGTTTCCTTCTTTGGTTGATCCATATTAGATTTACATTCATATGTTGTATGTCCTTTCTTGTTAAATTTATAACAGAATCCTATGAATGAAGATGTAGATTTAGGAATACCTTTCATTTTTCCTCGGCATACATTTGATGTGTGGCCTTTCTTTCCATAATGTTTGCATGTAAGCTTTCTTGGTCTTGGATTTTCATAAACATTCTTTGGATTGGCTTGATTTGATGATTCTCCATTTTTGGTAAAGCCTAGACTGTTGTTGTTGTTGACTCTTCGTTGTCCTTCAAGAAAATAATCCATTCTTTTATTGCTTTCTTCAGCCTTTCTGATAATTTCATTATGTTTTTGTTGAACTTTAACCTCATGCTTTAGTTTCTCAATCTCTTCTCTTAGTTCACTGATAGCCTGTACTCTTTCAATGAGTTCTATATTCATCTGGTTTTCTTCTTGAATCATAAGAATAATCTAATTTGTAATCTCATGGTGATGCTCAACATGTCTTTGAATTTCTAACTCATTTTCTTGTAGCTCCTTTGTAATATTCCTTCTGTCATCAATAGCTAGTTTTCTTTCTGTTTCAGCTTGTCTAGCAGAACTCATCACATCAATCATTCTTATCATCTGGGTCTCTTGACCAATTTGCAATATCTTTATTTTCTCTATCAGATGTTGATTGATCTCCTTTAGATTTGTGATGTTCTCTTTTGATGTATCTGATGCATTACTTGTATTTGATCCTGAAGATTCAAACAAATCTGGAATCTTTTCTTCTTGATAATATTTTTCATTGCTTTGAGTTGCCATACCTTTTCTCTCATCCAACAACTCTCTCATCTTGATTCTCACTTCTTTATACTGTTCATAGTAAATCTGTATCTCAAGCTTTTTATTCTCAATATTTTTATCAAGTTTGTACTTATCCATTGTATGATCTTTTCTCTTAAGCCTTTAAGCTTTCCAAGAAGAGACTTAGCTTTGATACCAATTGTTGGGATTAATGGGAAGTAGTACTGAGAGAGGAGGGGTGAATCAGTACCTCTAAAACTTTTAACTCTTTTCACCTTTCATCATTAGTAAACAATATTTATTGTATTACCGACCATATCTAATGTTATTTCTTATGCATGTAATATTAATTCATAATCTTTAATTGTTTGCAACATTTATAGAAACATTCATGAAAGTAATAAACACATAACACAAGATATGATATCGCAGAAAACTCTTGTTAGGAAATAAAAACTATGGTGGGCATGGCACCCACAAAACTTCACTATCTGCAGAATGGAAGGGAGTTGGTAAAGGCTTATAATTGATCACTTCTAATGATCTACCCTGTTAGGAGTATCAAAGTGGAGACCTATTAAGATCTACTCTATTAAGAGCTTTAGCAACACTAATGAAGTGTGCACTCAGTTAAGAGATTTATAATAGGACTATTAGGTCCACCTTTCTTTAAAGGATTTCTTAAGTGTACTACAATTGTTAGAATGAGTACAATATGTTTGACCTAACTGTATGCAATCTATAATTTCTGATCATAGATCCATTAAATCTCTCATAATATGAATATCACCTATAGTGATTGATTAATACCTTTTCTCTTCTTGTCAGTAGCCTATGTTCTGTTCTTGAAACTGATTTGATCCTTTTTTTGTCCTTCTACATGAATTCTCTTGTTTGATCCTTATATGCTCTCAATGGCTACAATCATCATCAAGCAATATGTTCACAATAGTTTGAGAATTTATTTATACAAGTATTAGACCTATTCTAGAATCATGCATTACAATGTTAACTCTTGATCCAAGGTATACAACTTGACCTTGATCCTTTAGTTTACATGTTTTAAAATAGTTAAACTGATTAAAACAATAATAATTACATTGCTTTCTCTGCACATAATGGATTTAAAAAAAATCAAGAAGCTAAATATAAAACTTCAGTGATTTATCTGACGTGGAAAGTTAGATCCACTTTTTGCGGGATGTAACTGACTGTCAGTTCTTGACCGTTGGGTTGAACTGAAAGTTTTTCAGTGTTCCTTTGTTGAACTGATCATCGGGTTCCCTTCATCTGTCGAGTTCCTCTCTTTTTTTTTCCATATGGTTTCACTGTTGGTCACTCATTGGGTTCCCTTGTCCTTTTTGTCATCGAGTAACACTGAATAGTGTTTGTTGGGATGCTTTGTACTTGGCAGTATCAGGTAATCTTGGCATGTGTAGTGCTATGCCTTGTCTGTCGATGTAGTGTAGATCATGTTTTTACTTGTATATACTAATGGAAAAATATAATTCATTCAGGGTTGGTGGTCTATTGTATCTAACACATACTAGCGAATGCAGTTTGTGTAGTTGCAAGATTCCAAGCAGAGCCGAAGAGAAGTCATGAAGTTGCAGTCAAGAGAATCTTTAGGCAGTTGAAAGAGATAGTTGAATTTGGGATATGGTTCTCTAAAGGTGAAGATTTTACTTTGAGTGCGTATACATATGCAGATTGGGCTGGAGATGTTGATGACAAAAAAAACTAATGGTGGAGCATTTTACCTGGGTGGTAGATTGGTCTCTTGGATGAGTAAGAAATAAAATTGTACCTCACAATCTATGTCTAAGGTAGAGTATGTTGTTGCTGCTATAAATTGCACAAGTAGTATGGATGAAAAAAATATTGTCTGATATTGGAATTATCTTTGATGAACCTATTATCATCTACTATGATAACTCAAGTGCTATAAACATTTCAAAAAATATAGTGCAACACTCAAAGACAAAGAATATTTCAATCAAGTTTCATTTCTTAAGGGAGAAGGTAAACGATAAGGAAGTACAGTTGGAATACATACCTGCCAAAGAAAAAATTTCTGATATATTTTTCAAACCTTTTCCTAAGGAGACATTTGAATATCTCAGAGGCAAGTCAGGGGTCATTTCCCCTCCTCAAAACTAAAAGATGAAAATGAATGCATCAATCCAAAGGACTTCATGAAGATATCATGCAAGTTGAATTGGTGTATGGAAGTTTCTACTCAGGGGGATTAGTATGATTCATGGAGGGATTGAAAATATCTAGATAAAAAAATTTAAGAAAGCTACATGTAACTACATAAATCAAAAGGTTAAGTTTATAATGTTTGAAAAAAATTTGGATGTGTTTAGTGAATCTGAGATGTGTGTGCAAGAGAGAAAGATGAGCTTGACATAGTAGCATAAGTAGAGAAGGAAAATGAAGCAAACATTGATATGACAAAGAAATTTTTATACGAACATATGATACACCTTTGCCGTTGATGTCAAAGGGGGAAAGAAGAAGATGTGAAAAATAATCTAGTATGAAGAGTGAGTACAAAAGAGAAGAAAATATGTAAGAGAAGTAGATGCAGAAGATAAAAAGAAAAGATCAGAGGAGAAGATAAAAAGGAATTTGATCAGATGAGAGAAGAAATTTTATGTATACTTTCACATAAGAAAAAAGTGAGCCAAGAAGTGTGGTGTGTATCTAACTGGGAGAAACTAATGGAGAGAAGAATATGCAATCAAATTGGAACCAAGGAGAGAATGTTCCCAAGGGGAGAATGACCTAAGAAGATAATTGTTAAGAGAAACTCAGAAAGATAATTATGGATATATTTTTTGATAGTACTTTTGGTTGTCTTTCTAGGAGCAAGATTGTTGGTTTATAAATGTATTACTTATTTTTCACATCATATGTTTCCATAAATGCTAAAGGGGGAGATTATTAGCATATTGGCATGATTGAATGTATTGGAATTGATGTCAAGATATCAGCTAAACCAAAGGAATTGATCAGAATATCTATTTATTTGTTGCTAACTTAACTATTGCAAGTTAGCTAGTGGAACAAGATGTTTAGAGGTTCGGTGAGAATCAAATATTGCAGATATGAAGTTGCACACAAGGGATATTATTGAATAAGGTAAATAATTATTCCACTTTAGGTTTGAGAGGATATCATGAAGATTTGGGCACAATTCAAGGCCAGGATGGTGACTGGAAGGCTGGGTGACATTCAATGTTTATAGGAAGACATAAAGAGGTTCAATATGAAAAATCAAGTTATAATTTCATGGAGAGAAACTAGGAGTGTGTTGGGGACATACTCAGGTGACTTGAAATCAGAGGGTTTTTACTTTAGAGGTCTGTAAGGCATAATCTTATTGTCTCAAAGACTTGTTGAGAGTGTTCTTCAAGTTCAATTGAAAAGAGCTGGCAAATCCAATGGATGTGGTGGATTTGAGTGTTTAAGTGTTTATCATGATGTTATAGGATGTTCTTGAAGTATGTTCTTAATGAGTTGGTGATACACATGGATCATATTGGTGGAGTTTTTGGTCAATAATAATATTTTTATTATTATTCATGTTCTTATTTGACTTGGTAAATTATGTTACGTAAGTGCTAAATCGTGGTGTGTTACAACCTTGAGGTGATTGATATAGGTCGTGGCTATGATTTGATGGTCATATATGGATTTAAATCAATAGATTTGGAACATTAATTTCAAGAGATGGTGAATTAGATTTTTCCAACCTAGTTCTTGGTATAAGATGATGAATTAGGGAAAAATTAAGGTGCAAATCATGGATGTTAATGCGAGAGGTGGCTAGTAGAGGGAGAGTCTTATTCAGTGGTGATTAGAAGTGTTTCAACAAGGGGTTGAACAAAGATCTACATTATCCTACATTGGATTTGTATCATACATAAGGTAGATGTCATTTATGTAGTTCAAAAAAATATAAATCATTATAGTGAACACATTGTAAGGTAGCGAGCCTCCCTTAGGGTTGTATCCCAAGGATTTTTATTTGAGTAGTGAGTTCGAGGAAGTGAGATTGATTGCATGCACATTCCCCAAACCTAGTAATAAGTTTATACTTCTAACATGATGTCTAATTATTGTGGGTAATTAGCCCCACCATGGTTTTTCCCCTAACAAGGTTTCCACGATAAAAAATATTTTGTCAAGTTATGTGGATGACCTTCTTATTTGTGTATGCATGCATGTTTCAAATTTAACTTAATCAGATCTGAATCAAAGGTATATGAAGTTAAGGGTTTTTAGGACAAATGGCTTGATGTTTGAAGTTTTGGAAACAACTAATTCACCCTCCCTCTTAGTTGTTTACTACCATATTATCATCAGGTTAATGGAATACATTGTTGTTTTAAGGATATCTTCTTGTCGTTGGAAGTAGGTATCCTTGATTCTCTTCCTTATGATGTCTCCTATGTTTCCATCATAAGGAGGGGGCATACAGATGACCTACCTTGTACATTACATGTAGTTTTGATCTCTAGACTGATTGATTTTCACAGATTCACATGGAAATTTCCATAAAGACTAATCCTTGATAATAGATTCATATTAAATTTCTAAGACTAATCCATATACATGGATTCATAAATAATTTCCAAAAGACTAATACCTAAACATAGATTCATATAAAATTTCCATAAGACTAATCCCTAGACATGGATCCATATGGAGACGATGGTTTTGATAAAAATGATCACCATAAAAGCCACCTCATGTGCAAAAAAATTTCAAGCCACCCCATGCACAAAATACTTTCAAGCCACCCCGTGCAAAAACTCATCTCGCAAAATTTTTTAAGGTAAGATTGTACTAGCATAACACAATTTTTTAGACTCTCTCTCTCTCTCTCTCTCTCTCATGGTTATGATAGTAACTAATACCATGGAGTTCATATCATCTTTGGTGATGCTCTTATTCTTCCTATATGATCATTTCTGCTATTGTAATAGCTTTCTATATATGATATTAGTGGATGGGACATTTCTAGCCAAGGTCTCCTTCACCAGTTGATTTGGAGTTTTGTTTTAGTTTTTATGTCTTTTTTCTTTGCTTCTTCTTTTTTTTTTTTTTTCCTTTTTTCTTTTTTTGTACCCTTGTGCATGGATGTGGAGTTAAGATCTTTGGTTTGGGGACTTACGTCCTTAAACTTAGTGATGTTTTTTTTCTTTGCAATTCACCCATCATCATATCTGGTGCAGGAGAACACCTAGGCTAACCTCCATAGTATTAATGTTTTGGCTTGTACTTGACATTGGCCAAGTCAGGGTAGTGTGTTTATTTTTAGACCTGAGAAGGTCATTGGATTGTGGACTAGGTGAGTTAGTCATTAGGACTAAGGTCACCAAAATAGTCATTGTTAGTAGCTTTTTAAATTTCTTAGTCTTAGAAGCTTAGTGGTGAATTTGAGCTATAAATGTGTGTTAAACACATAAATGATGTAATAGAGATGCTTGGAGGCCATTAATGAAGTTGGTTCCTCAAAATATAGAGGTTAGAGGTCCTAGGAATTAGGAAGTTGGCATAATGCCAAAGATGCCAAAAGTTGTTACAATGTTGTCATGACAACATTTGTAATAAGTGCAAATGTTGCATGCAACTCGGTTACTTAGGATCCCCCTAGAAGATAGGAGTGGGAGATCAACCAATGGGCCCTAAAAACATGGAACATGGCATCTAATGTAAGGAGAGGCTCAAATCTAGAAAGTAGATTTCATTGTAACAAGTTTTGATTAGTGAATATAGCTCTGCAACTTTGATTTTGTGAAGAACTTGAGCTTTTCAGTGTGACAGTGCTATCATATGGATTGAATTATTTGAATTAGTGATTGGTTTGTGTTAATATGATAGATCTAAGCCTTTTCCATTTAGTAAGCGAGTTGATTTGAGTTATTCTAAGGTCTTAAATAAATTGTTTTCAGTTTAGAGAGTTCACTGGTCCTGTCCTGACCAGTTTGTAATTTCATGGCTCCCCCATGAAATCTAACAATGGGATCTTCCTAAGGCTAGGTGTATGTGTTAGGGGAGTCATTGGTCTGTACATTTTTAGATTTATGATTCATGAAGATTCGAGTTGCTATTTTTAGTACCAAGCCCTAGGCGAGTTGACAGTGTCTGGTTAGAGGTTTGGAGGTGAAGAATTGAGGATTTCATACGGGGAGGGAAATTTAAATACGGGGAAAGTGAAGTACTAGGTGTGATATGATAAAATCATGCCTTGTTAAGAGATTTGTGAACTCACCAATCTATTTTGTTGAGCTTTGAGCAAGAAATCAGTGAGGTCCTACTAATTAGGCCTTTTAGCCCTATTAGTCCTAGATAATAGGAACCCTGTGTATGGAGGACCTAGGAGTATAAAACTTTCAAAATCATTTGTAAAATCCAAAAGGGTATCTGAATGTGGGATTAGTTTTTCAAGTTCTTTGGAAAGTTTTGGAAAGAATTGGGAAAAGGTCTCTACAAAAGGCTACAAGGAATTAGGCCTAATTAGGCCTCTTAGGGTCTAAAACTTGAAATCAACTGAAAAGGGGCTAGAAGACCTTTCAAAATGGAGTCAAATGGAAACATATGGAAGGTTTCCAACATGTTTAGCATCCCTACAATGAAAATGAATGCTAGTGTGGAGTTGGCACTTAGATCCTTCTAAGTGTAGGAGAAGAAGTGAAGAATCTACATGGTGTTAGTCTTTCAAGGTGAAGCACAAAGGGTTGGGCTCTTGGATGTTAGAGTAATAGTCTATCGGGGTTACTAATTTAAATCATTATGATCTAATTAGTAACTTCCCTATTCACTCTAGTTTGCTTAAGCTAACCTTAGGTAGTTTCTATTTCTGTTAGTTTCCCTTTTTAGGGTTTCGACATCCTTTATAAGGATTGTCCGCTTTGTAATTCTTAAGGAGATCAGTTTGTAATATTTATTGTGTTAATAGAAATTATTTCTGTCACAATGGATTTGGGTTCTCTTTCATTTTGGCCGCCATAGCTTTCTGAATCCTTCTATCTTCTTTCTTTCTTCATTCTGTTTGTAACAGCTTTGCATGCAGGGTTTCTTGGGTAGATTGATGTTCATCAATCTCAACATGGTATCAGAGCCATCTTGCTGTCGGCTGTTCGAGTTTCATTGAAGTACAGAGGGTTTCAGAAGGTTTTGTGTGGGTTCTGGGGGGTCTCTATTTTTGGAGGCGTTTTGGGCCCAAACGGACACTTCCATTGCGTCCGAAAGGCCCAAAAACCCTAGAATTGACATAAAGTTTCTCCATTTTGGACAAGTTGGCACTGAGGCAAAAAAATTTTGGTTTCCAGTGCCGTACGGGCACGGAAACCGAGAAAAAATTCAAAAAAACCTTATTTTACAAGGTTTTAAGGCATTTTTTATTACATGCGCAGTGCATTTAGCAAAAGCGCCGCCCCCGGCTGCGCATTTTCCCGCCGCCACCGGATATCTCCGCGCGCCACCGGCGCACTGGCTCCGCCGCCTTTGTTTCGCGGCCCGCGCCGCCTTATTCTTCTTCAGGCTCCGCCGCCTGTCATCGTGCCACTAGTCTGACTGTCGGCGCCCTGCGGCCCCACCGCTCCTCTACTCACACCGCCGGAGGGTTCTCCGCCTGTCTGCGCCGCCCACAGCAAGGCCCCGCCGGCCCTACCTCCCCTGCTCCGCTCCACCCGGGTGGCGGCTTTTCCACCAGCCCCCACAGACTTATTTCAATAGCGGGAGGTCTTATGCAAGTCCGGGGGCTTATGCCCAGCCCCCTGAGCGCGCATACGCCCAGGGGCCGGATTCTATTTAGCCCCAGGGGCTTAATTTTTTTTCCTGGGGCGCTTTTTAACCTACCTGGACGTTTTTCTCTCTATAGGGAGCATACGGGGGTTTTTTTCTGACTTCCATATACCGTCGGAAAGCTCTTTCCGAGAAATTTCTGATGGTGGAGGTTAGAGGTTTTGGTTCCACCGTTTTGATAGATTTTTTTGCTGTTGAAGTCCGATGTCCTGTTTTGCCTTCCGGGAGTCATATCTGGCTCATCCAGACTCCTTTTTTGGCAAACGAGATATCGTCGGAAAGCTGATTCTGTGTACTTTTCAGTGGCAGAGGTATTTCTTCTAGATTCTGCTCCAAGTTTTCACTCCTCCGAGTTATGCAGTTTATGCCCTCTGGTGGTGTGCTTGGTTCTACAGGTCCGGGGATCTCTTCTTCTGGTTCCTTAGTGCACTCTTCTTTCTGACTTCTGAGCTTGCATGCTCTTTCTGTTGCATCATTGTTCTGTAAATGCACTGAGATAAAGTGCCTTCTTCTGCTTTTTCAAGATCTTGTACACCTGGTTCAGTCTTAGTACTCGCACTCTGTTATAAAGTGCCATGGGGGGATTGTGATGCATTTGCCACTATAGGCGCATCTACTTTTGTCAAGTGAGTGTACCTTCCACGACATTAGCCCATGTAGAATGTGTCGATGACACCGCCCTTTATCCTGTGTTTGTACCTCTGTTGCACTTGGTGTTCCTGGTTCTTCTT
>MU226992.1:2425567-2443207 GCA_018584345.1 Thuja plicata
TAAGGAGATCAGTTTGTAATCTTTATTGTGTTAATAGAAATTATTTCTGTCACAATGGATTTGGGTTCTCTTTCATTTTGGCCGCCATAGCTTTCTGAATCCTTCTATCTTCTTTCTGTCTTCATTCTGTTTGTAACAGCTTTGCATGCAGGGTTTCTTGGGTAGATTGATGTTCATCAATCTCAACATTGGAGAGGATGTAAATAGGGCCTTATTTAATCATCTAAGCCTTTCGAAGATCCTAGAGAAGATTAGGATCCTAATAGAGATAAGCTAGGTCTCTTGATAGATGTGCAAGCAAGCCTTGGAACACACATACATCTCTCTCTCTCTCATATTCCTTTATTGTGAGAATTATATTGTCTCGTAATCCTACTAAAGTGGGGGATAAATATGCAATTTTAAAAAGTAATCACCTAATTTGTGCTCATTTTGTGACCATTTTGAACCTACTTTAATGTGTTTCATATGGTAGGACCTCATATTGCACTTAAATGCATACTTAATTCAAATATAGGTCCTCCCCTTTCTTTGAACGTGAGGTTGGCTTTAATTTCTATGCATGATTTCTCATTTTCCATCCATTCACTTAATTCATTTTTCACCTAGGTCATATCCATTTAATTTTAGATTTTGGGATTTTTCCTGATTTCCTAGCAGACTGCGGTTTTCACTACCTCTTTTTGTTACACACCCTGAAATATTAGACAACATTTAGGATGCCAGGACTAGGTTGAAATAAGTCTACCTTATCCTGGACTAGATCGAACTAAGTCAACCTTGTCCTTGTGCATTGAATTTAAGTGAGCTCTCGGCCCAATGCAGAGGTTTTTATCATAGACCTTTAATTGTAGTCGACCTGTGAGATATGAGCCCCAAAATGTGTATAAAAGGGGACCTCTTTCTCTCATTTTCACATCTTATCTTTAGGAAATCATTATAAAGAAATATATTGTGCATTCAATACATTCAAGTACAAACAAGCATCCATTGATGGCAACCATTATCAAGCATTCAAGCTCATCAAACATTCAAGTGCAAGGAGGCCATCAAGCATTTCAAGTCTTCATTCCATAATTTCCATAATGTATTCAAGGATTTTGCTTGCATAGATCTATCTTATTTCCCCATTAGAGGCCAACCAAAGGAATTTGACATGAAGTAAGGATATCTACATTCATTCAATAAATCTTCTTATTTTCTTTCTTCTTCGATCCAACATTATGGCAATTACAACATCTACTGCATGAGGTTTTTTTATTACATGATTTCCTTTTTCTTTTTTTGTTGAGTCAAAGATATTGCATTAAAATTCTTAATCACATACTTCGAGACAATTGCATCTACATGCTGTGATATATTCTATTGTTTAGATATGATCTCTGCTACATGTCAGCTTTCCTTCAATTTTATTTATTTCATTTCATGGATGATTCCTAAATAGGGGTTTGACTAAGGCAAACCCCTCCCCAAAACCTTCTTCCCCTTCTTTTATGTGTGTAGGAGTAGGTTTCAGGAGTTTTAGAGACAGATTCAGGAATATTAGAACCTGACATAGGTCCTCTGCACGTTTTATCAGTTTTGGATTTAAATGGACCAGGTCAACTTTGTTCGACATAACCCTAGACTAGGTTGAATTTTTGGAAAAGGTCAACTTTTTTTGACGTAGTCCTTTGGGTCTTTAATTTTCATAGTCTAAATTTATAGGTGTCACAGGGTGCTAGATCTAGAGGCATTTCTGATTCTGACAGTTTTGCGATAGTCAATTTCAGATCTAAAGGTAAATCCCCTCCTTCTTATTTTCAAGGTGAGTTCATGCTTCCTATTTCCTCTTGAACATACTTTCATAGATCTAACTTACTTTTATTTAGTCATCTATTACATTCACATACCAGATATGCATATAATTAACATTTCCTTCATAAGGAATCACAAACACCCCACATTGTGTAGATCACAAATTTGCACCCTTACTCTCTTGGCTGTACTAACCAGATTCACTTTGTTGGGGTTTTTGTATTCCACTATATGTAGGAAGTAGGGATCTACCATTGATTACTATTTTCTTCATTACACCTTGTTATAAGTATAACCTTATTACAATTATGGGGAATGAACTTGCATTTAGGCACATTACCTAGATCACACTACTCAAGTGGGATACAACCCTTTACAAGAAGGCTCGCTTCCTTACATGACCATTATAATGACCGATCTGACAACAATCTAACAATTTTTGAACTGAATAGTAGCATCTAAATTATGCCAAGGTCAATCCCAATGAAGTACGATACAAATCTCCATTCAAATATTCTCTAACTCCTTCAGATGAAAAATTCAATCTTTATTAGACCTTCACAATTTCTTCTACAAAAAATCACAGGCATCCGTGATCAATCCTCCACATTCACAACCACACTTTTGCCCTAATTCATCACCCTTTATCAAGAACTTAGGTCAGTGAGACCTAACTTTCAATTTTCATCACATTGCACTAAAATAAATGATCCTGATCAAAGAAACTTTGATCCAAAATTATTTGATCCATCATGATCACCTCGATATCATAACAATTCCATAAAACATTTTACCAATCACCCTAGAAGGTTTTACTGATCAAGTCAACCAAGAACACAAGAAAACTTAACAATAACTTGAAATTCCCTCCAAAAATCATCACCTTAATTGATGTAGACTGCCAAATCATCAAACACATGAACCAAGAACATTCATAGGCATCATAAATATCACTAAAATATCCAAACCCATCAGTATTGTCATATTTACCAGCATCTCTTATGCTGAATCTCAAGAACATTATCACCAACAACTGTAACATGTGAAAATTCCTTGCAAACCTATGGATCTCTAACATGTTTAATTGAGGACACCTCTACATGTCCTGAACACTCTCCTTGATGCACAACCAAAAAATATAAACTTGAGCATTTTCACCAAAATAATATTTGTGACTCTGTCACTTCACTATCTAGTACACTATTTTCCAGTCACCATCTGTGAACTCATAACGCATCTAAATATTCATGTCATCCCCTAAAAATTGACATGAAAAATGTAGAAAAAATCAAAATCATCCCATGAGGTGCAGAAATCCTCATCTCCAAAGATTCATCCTCACCGAACCTCTGAACATCATGTACTACTGGAAAAATAGACAACAAATATGTTGGTATCAAACAATAAATCTTTCTGATAAATCCTATTGATATGTTGACATAAATTAAAACATATCCAAATTTCCAAAAATATACCCCTTTGGTATTAATGACAACATATGATGTGAAAAAAAATAATGCAATTAGAAACCAACACAATCTCCCTTTAAGATACGCCATCAACAATACTACCAAAAAAATCCATAATTATCCTTCAGAGTTTCTCTAACTCTTCTTCCTTTAGGAAATTTTTGTCTCTACTTCTCCTAGGAAGAATATTATCATCATGCTCTGATTACACACTCTTCACACCATCACTACTCCCCCTTAGATATGCAATCTTCTTCTTAGTCGAGGCTCTTTCTTATGTGCAAGTATATCTTGTTTTTCACACTCACTCTTCTCCGCCTTTGAAATCAATGACAAAGGTGCATATCTTCTCTAATTAGTCATGTTCTTCTCTCCCTTATATGCAACCATATCTTACCATGCTTACTACTCCCCCTGATTAGTAACCTCCAAAACACCAATCCAACTTGAATGATATCTCCCCGAAGTCCTTTGAATTGATGTGATTCCCTACATCTTAGTTATGATTAGGAGGGGAAATTACCACCAACTTGCCTCCAAGAGTTAACTATTTTATGGCCTTATCCTTTCTCTTCTTGTTCTTTGACTTGTTTATACTCTTCTTTCCTTTATTTGTCCTTATCTTCTCTTTTCCTTTTTCATCTTTCTCTATTCCTTTGACATTTTGACCTTTCTTATCCACTTTCTACTTCTGACCCTCACCATTCTTCTCCACATTCTTGGTCATTTCTACCAAATCACATTTTTTCATTTTCTTTCTTTGGGCATATATAACAATGTGTTTATATTTGTTACATATGAAGTGAATAATAATCTTTTTTCCACTCTCTTCATTCTTCTTAGTATCACATTGACTGGTAATGTGATCAATTCTATTGCATGAAAAACATCTAGTCCTTTATCTTTTGACAATATTATTCTTCTTTCTTACATTACTCCATATGCTTGAGTTATGATCATGCATTTTAAAACTAGAAGAATGATTTCATTTTCTACAATCCATAGCTTTATGACCAATATTTCCACAAATAAAACACTTGCCACTGAATTTTTAAGGTTTAGATTGTCTATTTTAAGTCTTCTTAGTCTTGTTCTTTTTCCTTTTAGTTTTAAGCTTATCTTGACCATATATAGAAATTTCTCCTTTCACAAGTATAACACCATTCTTCTCTCTTTCAAGAAATGACTTAAGTGTGGCTTCCCTAATCCCAAGCTTCTCTCTATGGTCATTTGTAATCTCAATTTCCTTTTTAATGGTTTTAGTCCACTCATCATCAATTGGATCAACCTCTAGTATTAAAAAAATATGATCTTCTACAATCCGTTTTCTATCTTGAAAACCCTTGTTCCTATCACCAATAATTTGATCTTTAGAATGATTTATTCTTAAACACCTTGGTGTCTTCTTCTTTACAACTGATTTTTGTGCTTCCTCTTCTCCACTTATATAGTCTTCATCTTCATCATTCACCGTACCACCTTGTACTTAATTTGGATGTTCTTCCTGATTTCAAATAACATTTTGATTAGCATGATCATATCCACCTGATTTGGATAGATTATTAATACCTTCATCTACTCTAACACTTTCACTTTCTACTATCTTCTTCAACCTTTTGTTGTAGAGCCTATATGCCTTTATTTTGGTAGAGTATCCAAGGAATGTGCCTTTATCACCTTTGGAATCAAAATTTCCTATATCCTTATCTCTTTTGGTATAACATTTACTACCAAAATTTTTGAAATATTTGATAGTAAGCACATTTCCACACCAAAGTTCATAAGATGTCTTACTAGTATCTCCTTTTATTTACACCCAGTTGGGAGTGTAAACTGTAGTGCCGATTGCTTCTCTCCAAAACATTTGTGGAAATTTTCATTCTAAAATCGTGGTCCTTGCTATATCAAGAATGGACCTATTATTCCTCTCTACAAGTCCATTTTTCTACAAAGTCCTTAGTTTAGATAACTGTCTCTTAATTCCATGTTCTTCACAGAAAGAGATGAACTCACTGGATGTGAATTCACCATCTTTGTCTAATCTTAAGAACTTCAACTTCAATCCTATCTCATTCTCTAGCATGTTATTAAAGACCTTAAACCTATCAAATTATTCAAACTTTTCTTTCAATAAGGTTACCAAAACCATCCTAGAATAGTCATCAATGAGTAACATAAAGTATCTGGGTAAGTGCAAGAAGTTGGGTGCCAATTCGGCGGAAGTCTTGTGGACTTGAAAAATGCCACTATAAATGGGCACCCATCTTAGGCCTAGACACCCGATCCAAAATTCAAAAAACGGGTGCCCATTTTTATTTTTATTTTTTAAGAAATGTATTTTTCTATGCTGATTTATTATATTTAAGAAACAGGTACACGTTTTTAAACGTGTGCCCATTTTTTAAATTTTGAATTTACAAGACCACCCTTTGCATTGAGTTTCGGTTCGGGACAGGCTTGGTGGGACCAAGTGTATGCTTGGACCTCCAAAATAATGGCCAAGGCATTTGAATACCATATTTTTGTCTTGCCGTAATTTTTTGAGGGTCTTCCTAATCAAATTTTTTGACGAAATGAAAACCCATTAGAGAACTTACTGTCTAGATTTCTAAAATATAAATTTTATAGTGATATGAACTCAATTTTACTATTTTTACAATATTTATTAATCAAAAGTGGTACCTAAACTTAAAATAGTAAGGTTCACTAAAACTTTAATAACTTTTTTGTTTTTACATTTTTAAAAAAATAATTTATACGGCATCAATCTACATAGAATTTCCTTGAAGATAAAAAATTTTTTTTGAAAAAATGTGAAGTTTTCATCAAACTATGGTGGTCGTACACAAGAGGTTTCAAAAATATATTTTATAGTCAATTAAAAATTAATTTAAAAAAAATATATTCAATTAAAAAAAGGAAAAAATATTCTCATCAATCTGTGGTGTCTTAGGTATCTTTCCTCAAAAGGATTCACAAAATTTCATTTATTTAGGTCAAAATATGGTGGTCGTACACGTGTGTGGTATGGTCTTGAAACAAACATTTTGAAAAAGTAGTTTTTAAACATGCATACTAAAAAAACTTTCTACCATGTGGGTATTTAAATAAATTACATATTTAAAAATTAGACTCTGAGCACTACATTTTCTATTAGTGAAGTGTTTTTAGATTCAATCTCTAAGTGCCTCAAATTTTGACAGAAATTTTGAAAAATAGGGAAACACTTCCACTTTTTTCCCAAAAAGTGGACTCAACTTCTTGCTGGCACCCATCTATCACCTTGCATGCTTCTTATCTTAGCAGGACCACACAAATCATTATGAACAAAATCTAACAATTCGTTTGAGTTTTCAATCTTGGATCTGAAAGTAGCTCTTGTTTACTTACCTAAATAAAACTTCTTACAAATAGCATTAGTAGGCTTCTTCATTCTAGGAAAATCTCTAACAAGAAAAGTATAACTTATAGCAATAATTTTATCAAAATTCACATGACATAGCCTTTTGTGCCACAACTAAATTTCATCTACTTATGCAATCAAACAATTTCTCAGACTAGTATTCAAATGAAATATATTACCTCTTGTCTTTGAGCCCATTGCAATCTCCTTTCCATAGTTATTCAAGATCTTGCACTGGTCATTCTTGAATTGGAGGCCATATCCTTTTTCCAAAAAATTTCCAACACTAATAATATTATGTCTCAAACCTTCCACATACAATACATCATCCACTTTATTCTTTCCATCTAGAGAGATAGAATGTCTTCCTTTGATCATGCCACCAGAATTATCTCCCCATCTTACCATACCTCCATCATACTTCTCAAAGCTCACAAATTTTTTCTTTTCACTGGTCATGTGATGAGAGCATCCACTGTTAATCACCCATTCATCCTTCTTGACAACTTGAGAGGCTAGGGCTTTCTCTTCATAAACACAATCGATAGAAGTAGAAGGCATGGGATATACAGTCTCAGAATCTTCTTCTTTAATAATAGTGAAGGTAAACTCAGTATCACTCTTATCAGCATCATCAAATTTTGCATCTATAATTCCATCATCAACAACATAAAAACATTTCGTTTCAACAATAGGTCCACTCTTGCATTTAGAAACTCTTTCTATACATCTAGAAGAAAAGCATCCTATATTATTGCATGAAAATCGTTTGAGAGGTAAATTTTCTTTGTACTTACCAAATTCTTTTGGTACCCTTTTAGCAATAAGTGCCTCCAACTCTTGAAGTTCTCTTTCTTCTTCTTCTTCAAATTCTCTCATCTCTTTCTCATATCTTGGCATTATTATAGTGGATCCTTCTCCTTGAGCTGACCTTTGCTTGTCTCTTATGGATACTGTGGCTTTGAATGTTGATTCCATCTTAGGAAAAACATTACCAAACCCACTTAGCTCAAAATAAGTAAGCTTACCAATCATCTTTTCTCTTGTTATAGGTATTAGTGTTCAAATTTCCTCAATGGCTGCAAATTTGTGCTTGTAGGAAGGAAGTAAAGATCTTAGTATTTTGGAAACAATATCCTCCTCTAAAACAGTACCTCCAACACATCTAATAGCACACACCAATTCATTCACTTTAAGCATGAACTAAGAAACCCTTTTATTTTCACTCATCTTCAAGGCTCCATACTGTCCTTTCAAGCTCTGTAACTTGGAAATCTTGACTTCCTTGTCTACTTCATATAAGGTCTACAACTTCTCCCAAATCTCATTAGTAGTTTCTAACTCCATGGCATTTATCATTTTTTAATTAGTCAAAGCCCTTAATAAATATTCCTTTGCCCTGATATTAGCTTTAGCATCACTGTGGTGTAGAAGGAGTTTTAGGATCAGTATAGGAAGACTTGATGATTCTCCAACAATCTTCATCAATACATTTGAGATGCACTATCATGTGGCTCTTCCACAAAGTGTATTTGGTACCATCAAGCCTAGGACTTTCCTTCTTGTAAGTTGTCATTATGGATCTCCCTCAAGCTGTTAAACTTTCTCCAAGGGACCAACTTATGATACCAACTATAAGAAATAAGATAAAAAACAACTGAGGGGGGGGGGGGGGGGGGGAANGGGTGAATCACTTGTTCCTAAAATTTCCAAACTTTCCCTACCCCTTTATACTCAAATAAATTATATCTTATTCAAAAAAAATAAGCATGCATGAAAGTATCAGAAACACATCCACAACACTTCAACGCACAAATTTTTGTTATGGAAACCCTGCTAGGGGAAAAACCATGGTGTAGCTGATTACCTACACAAATATGGGAATGCACTTGCATTCAGGCACACTTCCTAGAGATCACTACTCAAATGGGCTACAACCCTTTACAAGAGGGTTCACTGCCTTACAAGACCACTACAATGGTCGATCAAACAACAACCTTATATTTTTTGAACTGAATAGTAGCATCTAACTTATGCCAAGGTTAGTCCCAATGAAGTATAATACAAATCTATATTCAAATCTTTTCTGACTTCTTCATATTAGTGATTCAACCTTTATTACATCTTCACAATTTATTTGACAAGTATTCACAGGCATTCAGGATCAATCCTCCACATGCGCAACCACACTTTTTCCCTAATTCATCACCATTTATCAAGAACTTAGGTTGACGAGACCTAAATTTCAATTTTCATCATACTACGCCAAAACCAATTATCCCAATCAAAGAAAATTTGATCGAACATGATTTTATCCATCATGATGACTTCCAGATCATAATACTTAAATGAAATATTTTACCGATCGCTCTAACATGTTTTAGTGATCAAGTCGACCAAGAACATAGGTAAACTTAACACCAACTTGAAATTACCTTTAAAAAGCATCACCATAATCGATGTAGACCACCAACTAATCAAGGAAATAATCCAAGAAAATTCATAGGCATCATGAATATCGCTAAAACATCTGAACCCATCCATACTGTCAGATTTATGAACATCTCTTATGTTGAACCTCAAGAACACTGTCACCAGTAAATTTAACATCCAAAAAATGGCTTGCAAAAATCTAGATCACTAAACCTTGGAATTGAGGACACCTTTGAATATCTTAAACACAGTCCTTGATGTGAAACCAAAACCATCAACTTGAGCATTCTCACGGAACCAATCTTTGGATCTCTGCCACTTCACTATCTACCAATCACCATTTGTGAACTCATAACTCATCTAAATGATCTCCATGTCAACCCCTGAAACTTGATATGGAAAAAGTAGAAAACCTCAACATCATCTCATGAGGTGCGTGACCCCTCATCTACTAAGACCGATCCTCACCAGACCTTTGAGCATCCTGTTCCACTTGCAAAACTGTCAACAAATATGTCAAGGCATCAAACAATCAAACCTTATGAGTAATCATATTAATTTGTTAACATCAATCAAAAAATAAAACTTGTCAACATGCTCATTATTATTAGGAATAGAAGATCTAACAATCACTTTTATATATTGTTGTTCCTTATTATTTTTTATGCCACTAAGTGTATAATATTGAGCACCTATAGTTGCTAGTCTATCAACACACTTATTTTCACCTCTAGGTATGGACAAACAATTTAAAGCTTGAAAATATTCAATAAGATCCCATAATCTATGCTTATAAGACTTTAACAAATCATTTTTTGTACTATGAAGACCTCTTACTTGGTTAGCAATAAACTTGTGATCACAAAAACTTGTAAACAACAAATACCTCTCTTTCTTGCCCATTAGAGACCATGAATCAAAGATCCATACTCAATTGTATTATTAGTGCAGATGAATGTGAACCTAAATACTGGATAATACTTGTCACCAGTATGAGAAATAAGTATTCAACCTCCTCCAGCAAAATTCTTACTCCTTGAAGCATCAAAAATAATTTTGCATACCTCATTTTCTTTTTGATTGGGCTATTTTTCTTTAGTTTTTTCAATATTAGGCATGAAATAATCAAGTTTATGTATCAAATAATTACCAAAAATTACCTCTTCATTCTATTCATGTAAAAATTTTGAGCATTTTCAGCTGCCCATTCATTTAGAAAAACGTCTAGGATATCCTTAATTTGTGTTTTGGTCTCATTGGCTGCAAGAACCTCTTCATGATAAAAAAATAGTATAATTCACAATAGTTATACCTTAATAATACTTGGATTGTAAGGATAAAAATGGTCTTTAGAGAAATTTTTTAATTTTATTGCGAATTTAGTACCATACCTAGTCCTAAAGAGCATATGTGACCAATCAGATGAAAAATAACCTACAATTTTAGCCATGAAATATATGGATAAGCATATGGAAAAATATGGGGGGAGCTCTATGACATAAATGTCTTGAGGTATTGATAAATTAGGGAATGAAAGAAAGGTTAAACCCATATTTTGACAACTCCAACAATGTTAACAACAATACCATCCAAATGTACTACCTGTTGGGAAGTTGGATGTGTTGTCAATGATGTCAACAAATTAATAGGATTAATTAGAAGGTTTGATTGTTAGATGCTAACATATCCGTTGACAATTTGCAAGTGGAACAAGATTCTCATAGGTCTGGTGAGGATTGGTCTTAGAAGATGAGGGTTCATGCACCTCATGAGATGATGCTGAGGTTGTCTACTTTGTCTATGTCAAGTTTTAGGGGTTGATATGAATATTTAGATGAGTTATGAGTTCACAGATGGTTCAGTGAAAATTCTCAGGTTGATATTTTTGGCTACGCATCAAGGAGTGTGTTTGGGACATACAAGGGTGTCCTCAATTCAAAGGGTTAGTGATCCAAAGGTTCGCAAGAAATTTTCCATAGGTTACAATTTCTGGTGATAGTGTTCTTGAGGGTTGACATAAGAGATGCTGGTAAATCTGATAGTGTGGATGGGTTAGGATGTTTTAACAATATTCATCATGCCTATAAATGTTCTTGGATTATGTGTCTAATTATTTGGTGGTCTACATTGATTAAGGTGAGTTTTGGAGGGAATTTGTTGGTGTTAAGTTTTCTTGTGTTCTTGGTCGACTTGATTACTAAAATGTTTTAGGGAAATCTGTAAAAATATTTTAAAGAAGTATTATGATCTCAAGGTGATTCTGATGGATTAAATAATGTTGGATACAATTTTCTTTGATTAGGATCATTGATTTTGGCACGGTATGATGAAAATTGAAAGTTAGGTCTTGCTGACCTAAGTTCTTGATAAAGGGTGATGAATTAGGGCAAAAAGTGTGGTTGTGCATGTTAAGGATTATTTGTGGATGCCTATGATTTCTTGTAGAATAACTTGTAAAGATATACTAAAGGTTGAATTTCTCATCTGAAGGAGCCAGAGAGGGTTTAAACAAAGACTTGTATTATAGTTGATTGGGACTGACCCTGACATAAGTTAGATGCTAGTATTCAGTTCACAAAATATCATATTGTTGTCTGATTGATCATTGTAGTGGTCTTGTAAGGTAGTAAGCCTTCTTGTAAAGGGTCATAGCCCATTTGAGCAGTGAGCTCTATGTAGTGTGCTTAAATACAAGTGCATTCCCTATAAAATCAATAAGGTTATACTTCTAACAAGGTATTTTCTTATTGTGGGTAATCAACTCCACTGTGGTTTTTCCCCTAACAGGGTTTCCATGATAAAAATTTGTGTGTCAAAGTGTGTTGGATGTGTTTATGATATTTTCATACATGCTTAGTTTACTTGTATCAAACTTAAGGATTTAAGTGATAAATAATAGTGAAAGTTAGAAAAGTTTGGGAACAACCGATTCGTCCCTCCCCCTTTCTCAGTTTCTTGTTGTCTTATTCACTACACTACCCCCTTTTCTAATAGTTTTTACTCTATTCCCAACTTATCAACAATTTGTTTGGGTATAACATACGTACTAGCACCTGAATCAAACATATAGTTATGCACTAAATGATGACCAATGATTAAAGTTACATAAAATGAGGGTGGTTTGGCTATATTAGTATGTTGTTCATTCTTCTCTTGAGGGTTGTTGGAAAATACAACCTTAGATGGTTTCTAGTTAGACACTTCATTTGACAAAGAAAGGTTATAAAATGCTTCATGTAGAAAATATTTTTTCCTAGGAAGAGCTAGAGAATCCCACATAGAAACACTAACATCTACTTTCTTCACATGATAATGATATTGAAATTGATTTCACAAACCTTATTTTGTCCTTGTGTTTATCATTTCATTGGATCCCTTAATGGAAACAACACTTTTCTTAATGATTGATCCTTCTCGCTCTAGATCCCTTAATGAAGACAATGCTTTCCTTAAGGACTGATCTTCCTTTTCTTTAATCCCTACGGAGACAATGTTTTCCTTAGGCTTGATAGCCCTTGTTGGATCCCTTAATGGAGACAATTCTTTCCTTAAGGATTAATCCTCTTTTGATGGGTTGACTAGCATAACACAACTTTCTATACCTTCAATGTCATCTTTTGTAGTGCTATCTATTTTCTTGATCTATAGTAAGGCAAACCCGTGCTAGGCTAGTGGTCATGCCTCATTATTTTCTCTCTCCTTCCCCTCTCTCTTTTGAGTTATGCCTTTGTTATTTTGGTTTTAGAATTGATGAAGACCTAAGTCACTTGGGGGTCGACGTTTCTTTGTCTCCTTAACCTTGATAACATCATTCTTAGGCATTAATTCACTTAACTATGAGCATGATCTTGTCTCATAATCCTGCTAAAGTGAAGGCTAAATGTATAGTCTTAAGAAGTTAGCTTCAATAATTGGCTACTTTACTAGGACCTATTAGACTCTATTTTGGTGATTTCAAGGTTGAAACGCCTATTATGCTTGATCCTAGCAACATAAATTTTCTTCCTCCACTTCTTTTCCTCCATCCTGACATCCCCTTAAATTTTTGGTGCATTTTTAGGGTACACTTTGTGAATTTTGAATTGTACCTAGGAAAATTCACCAATGATGACCTATCCCTGACAATTGGGGCCCGAATTTTACCCGAAACCCTATGTTAGCGTATTAGCAGGAGTTTTGAATTTTTTGTCATCTTCGATCATTTTTTAATCTAAAAATGATGGAGTAAGTATAAAATACCTCATCTCTCTTTATACTGTATGCATACATGATCTACAACCTTTTGGCAATCAAGAGCAATTGAGCATTTAGATTCAAGATTTGAAGGAAAGCACCCACAATCAAGATCTCCAAACTCCAAATCCTTCAAGATCGTTCAAGTATTCTCAAATTGATGCAAGTTTCTCTCCCATGATGGTCAAGTAGAGGAATTATCAATCAAGAAAATAAAGATCCTTCATTATGCTTCTTTCTCCTTCATTGCAAGCGATTTTCAAGGATATCTACATTCAATATCTAGGAGTAGCATTCATAGATCTATGCATTTGTGAGGGCATCCATGATTCTACATTTTATTCCAAGGTCAACTCTTTGGATCTCAAACACATTTCAAGCATCTTCATGGGTATGAGTGATTTCTACATATGTCCATGACAGTTTATGGAAGGTAAATCTATCATTTTCCTTTTTAAATACTATCCTTTATGTAATTTCTTTCCATTTTCAAGGTTGATTCCTAAATAGGGGTTTGACCAAGACAAACCCCTTTATACAACCTTTTCCCCAAATTTTTAGTGTGCGGGAACATATTGTGGAGTCTCCAGATTGGGATCTCGAAGATTAGATATAGTCAAATAGACTCAGAAAATTCCAATCAAAACTATTGAGTACAACTCACCACTTTCAAACTATCCTTGGAAACATGTCAACTTTTGAACTGTTCCTACCATTTTCTGTTAAAATCTTACGCACAACTCCATCCTCTAATCTGCTTTCCATTTCTATACTTTTCTTCTCATTATCTACTTGTATCAGTCTATTGTTTCCAGCTTTCTGTAGATTGTCTAATAAATCATCTTAGTCACTTTGATAACATTACATATCATTATCATTTTCATTAATTCATATTTTAGCGGAGGAATCATTGTCTCACTTAGTGTTTGAGTCTTCTCTTGAATCCAGTGGAGTATCTTCCTTCTGAAATGTGTGATTGGTGAAAAAAGAAGTGATTTAGGCCTCCTTATGTTATTGTTTCCTCTTTCCCCCCATAAAAGAGGAAAGGAACTAAATGGAAACCACAAAATTGGGATGTCACACACTCAACTTTCATGGATTTGCAAGGGGAGCCAAACTAGTAGCAGAGAGTAAATAAGATCCAACTATAGGGAGATGATTTATGTTTATATTGGAAATATTGACGGTTATACTAACAATTAGGTAGAAGGGATGCCACTACTCTGGAAGGTTAGATTGGCACTGTCTATCGAAATTAGAGCACTAATCATTGAAGGGGAGTCTAAATTTATTATAGATGCAATTAGAAGAATAATAAAAATTTGTTAGTCTATGGAAGGAATCCTTGGAGACATCTACATACTCCTTCTACTATTGGAACTCATTCAAATTGATCACTCTTATATGAAAGGCAACAAAGCTACTTATTGCATGACAACTTTGGGCCTTGACATCACTAGCTTAAGGTGTTGAAAATAGAGGGGAAAATCCACCAAATATGAGAAAAATAATTCAAGATGAAATACAAATTTAATTGTGCGCTACTAGGACCACTTTTACATGCCATTAACATGATCCTTGGTGATGGTTGGTATAAGTCCTCAAAGAAAGAAAATATTACGAATTCTCATAAGTTGAAAAAAGAAAAATCTTACCCTGCTTTTAGCAAATATTTTGTAACAAAGGGCGTCGAAGGTATTTATGAGGTTGATAGGACGAATGTTTATCAGCGATATGAATGCAAACAAAAATATATTCCTATATGACATATTTTGCGTGGCTTTTACCCTACTATCGACTTGGGTGGTAGTTCAAATTAGGTGCATAGCGCTCAAAAACCATTTCAAATAGCCTTTTATAAGAAGGGAAATGAGTATCTTATTAAGGGTCTTGGGCGAAGTTACCGACAGAGGAATAGGAGTCATGTTATAATGGGAAGGGAGTGGATGAAAAACAATGCTGTCAGTATGCATAATACAATTGTACAAGAAAATGATAGTAATTTTTAGTCCCATGGGGTCGACAACAGGTCGAATGTAGGCCTTGATGTTCACGCCCGTAGATTTGTTGATTGAGGTAAAACCCTTCTAATTGATCAAGGCAACATCTAAACAGTCAACTAAAACGTTGAGGGTTATCTTGAAAAAAACTTGAAAAAAAACTAAGGTAACACTCAACGTTTCAGTTGGCTGTTTAGACGTTTCCAATGACGAATATGAGCTAGTTGACACAAAGATCACAGGAGAGTTCATCAGGGACTATCACACCTCGAAGAAAGAAAGACAAGAGAAAAGGTCCACCCAACCGATATGAGCATTAAAGATCTATGACAAAACCACTGCTAATCGTCCTCCACATCAAGTTGTCAAAGCATGGCAGAAAAAGGTCAAATGAGCCAAAAATTTGGGGCAAGAGATTGGATGGAGGACCTAGCCTCCTACGTCTTTAATAGCTTGGAGGGTCCGACAAGCAATGATAGGGAAGTGGACGATGCTACCTTGATCTTCAAAGGTTGTATTGGATGTTTGAACTTGCTTGAGGAAATTTGTACCCTCAAAGACAAGATGAATTTTCTTAAAAATTGAATTTCAAAAATAGAAAATGAGTTGCAAAACATGGCAAAATTTGGGAGCGAAATAATGTATGTCACAACCACTAACCTCTTCCTTAGAGAAGGTTTATAAGAGAATGAGTTGGAAGATAAAAAAGAGTTGTTAGACTTCTTAGTAGCTCCAAGTCCTTAGTACTAGACGTAGGCCAATGTTAATACTTGATTTTGTTAGCTATGATCTAAGCATCAATGTTAATACTTGATTGATTTTGTTAGTCTCTCTTAAATTAGTTTG
Organism: Thuja plicata; assembly: GCA_018584345.1. NCBI lineage: Eukaryota > Viridiplantae > Streptophyta > Pinopsida > Cupressales > Cupressaceae > Thuja > Thuja plicata. The sequence continues at coordinate 2,441,749 of MU226992.1, forward strand.
ATCAGTTGTACAACCACATGATTGTTGTTTTGCAAGGGTCAACACCCTTGTAATGTTATTTTTTATTAATTAAAAACAAGACAAAATTTTATGTCTCTACATAGTTCTATCTCTCCAATGTAATAGTCTCACTTTCCCATGTAATAATCTCACTTTCTAATATGACTTTCTAAAAAGCACAAGAATTATAAAAATATACTTTCATAAATATTAAAACACATTACTAATATAATTAATAATATATTATTACTTTTAATACTCAATATGTTGAAATATCAATCCCTCTCTAACAATATTCACCAATCTCTCTCTCCTAAATCTTAATTGTTCTAATGCCTTTAGGAAAATATGTCTTTTTAAATAATATAATATTATTTCAGAAAAAAAAAATATATTAAATAAAATTCTATTTAATATAATAGACACCATGCTATATATCTAATTACAGCGAATTACAACCTTGGTTGAATTTATCTCCCTTCCCTCCTAATCCTTTTATCATTTCATTTGCCTATTTCATCCTTCTATAAGACAATTGTTATCTTCCTCCCATCATTTCATTTGCATGTATAATGTTTCTTTTATAAGACGAGCCTTCAACTAAACTCTATATGATGTATCCTTAGTATGGTCATTATTCAAAATTTTTTTATCATTTCATTTGCCTATTTCATCCTTCTATAAGACAATTGTTATCTTCCTCCCATCATTTCATTTGCATGTATAATGTTTCTTTTATAAAACAAGTCTTCAACTAAACCCGATATGATGTACTCTTAGAATGGTCATTATTCAAAAAAAAATTTAGAATATTTGAACTTAGTACCATTTAGAGACTTACACCTACCATTTCTAATTAGATGCTTACACCAAATATCTTTTGACATCATAATCAAATTATCTAGATATATGAAATAAAACAAACAAAATACACCCACATACCAGTTTCTACTACAAAAATTCAATAAAGCGTGCTGCATAATTTCAACTCCATTTTACAGTAAATGGTAATGACATTAAACTTAACCATCCACATACACAAGGAGACTAATTTTCGAAGTCACATACTCATTTGCCTCCTAAACCTCCCAAGGAAAAGTGTTTTGTAACTAAATACTTTTTCACCTACACAAACTTTATACCGTCTACTTTCCAAAGGAAAAGGAATTACTAGAAAATATCGACAAAAATTACAGTTTTTGCCACAATTAACACTCAAAACCCTTAAAATCAATCAATATTGACTGCAATAGCATCCCGTTTCTTTTCCTGTTCGTTCTTGGGAACAAAAACCTGCAAAACCCCGTTCTTCATTTCAGCTTTCACTTCATCCAGTCGCACATTTTCCGGCAAGACAATGCGAGTATTGTAGCTTCCGAAGCTTCTAGAAGACCAACTTTCCTCCCTCTCCTCATGGCTGTGCTCGCCTTTGATGACCAGCGTTCCATCCTCGATTTCC
>MU226992.1:2468118-2504376 GCA_018584345.1 Thuja plicata
GGCTACATCCAGGAATGGGAAGTCTGATTGGTTTAACTTGTCATGGAAATTATTGATTAATCTACTTTCCAAATCAACATACATGTTTGATTACTGTTTACAATTGAGATGGATAATTATGGATACGGTCAAGATAATTCATATCCTCGTGATTAAATTTATGCATAACCAAGCAATGATAATCAACAATTTACGGGAGCTCTCCTTTTGTTGATGAACAATTTGTCACCCTCTGTCGCCTCTTCTTGTCTGACGTGTAACATTGCATAACATAATGAATAGAAATTTAACTTCTTTTTTAATTTATGCTTGTGGTCGTCAGAATTACGACGATCGGGAGAATTGACTCTTCTGTCATCGTAATTTCGACTAACACGGGCATGGATTAAAAAAAATAAAAAATTTCCTTCCATAATCTGACCAAGAAAAAGAAATATAATGTCCCGTCAGAAATTCTGTTGGAAATGGGGTGAAATTTATTAGTGATAGCTTCATTGCTTCACATCAAGCTATTCTCTATCTGTCAATAAATGTTCTTTGAATCAATGCACTGCTTGCACATCAATTCAAAGATGGGAAAATGTAATCACCTAAAATTGGTTTAGCAAACCCATAGCTTCTATTTTGATTAATTAGCCTTAAGAAAAACTAAATCAAAGGCATTTGTTGCTAAACCCTAATTATGGGAGCATTTAATCAAACTTGCTTACATAATTAAATATGAATTGTTGAACCAAATTATCAACCAAGGCCCAAATCACTTAATTTCTTGAACTATTGAGTTTAATTACAATTCCTAAACACTTTTTATTAAATAAACCCATTTACACATCCTCACACATGTGTGAGTGCTAAAAATTCAAATAAAATCAATTAAAAGAGGATAATTACCAAATTTGTCATTTCCTATAAAAGGGATATGATAGGGAGGATTGGATGAATTAATCACTGATTCATGCTCTTATATTTTCTTGGAAGACTACTAGGGTGTCTCTCTCCACCACTTGAAACCTTTAGGATATTCACCTTCTTAGGATCCCCTAGCTCTCCTTGCCAATCGAAATATCAACAAAGTTCCTTCTATCAAATCACCACTTGATGTTTTCTTACAACATTTGACTTTAGCCCTTAAAACCTCTTTAAAGGCTTTCCACCTCAAATTATTAAAAATGGCTTTACAGAGGTGTGGAGGTACTTCAAAAATATTATATCCATCTATTGACGGGGTTTTGCTGACCGGGTCCGCCAACAGTCATAAGTTGTCACCGGGTTCCGGGGATACCGGCGAACTCCGCTGCAAAGGTTGTCCGGGAGAATTATATTCCCCAGGCCTTCAAGCACCTGGGTGTCGGGTGACGACGACACGGGGCTCGGTTGGGAGAAATGACTATTTTCGAAGGGGATAGCTGGTTTCTTCAACTCATTTTCTCTGGAGATTCAATAAAGTAAGTTTTCCCCTAGCACTCTACACTTAGCAAATAAAACGGAAAAGGATCCTGCAGGGTTAGAAACATTTCATCTAACTATAGTCGTGTTTAAACATCCAGGATATCAATAATACTCTGATAGACTACACTAAATACCGAAGAAATACATAACCATCAGTTAGAACTTCATCAGTAGCAAGGGAAAAGAGGTCATTAATCTATTTTAACATATCAAAGTAGAAGACATAAAGGACATTAAAACGTGAAATACCATTAACTCAGAAGCCAGAATGCCAACAACATCATTGTCAAGAATTCTTCCTTGTTTATTAATGTTCCTTCTAGCAAGCACTGGTGCGTGATACAATGGTGGCTCTAGGGGAGCATCTAACTATTGAGAACAGAACAATGGAGCATTGAGCTCTGCAACTTAAAATGAGAAATCACTTTGCTATTGCTATGGACAACAAAATCATCAATTTTGCCGACCCTTGGAAATGGGCCGGTTTGGCTATTTATACAACTCTCTTCTAACCCTAACCCTATTTACATCATGCTTCAATAAAATACAATATCCGAGGGCCGGTACTACCTACGCCACCCTTCAAAAGACCTGGAGACAGAATAGGTCTGTCATGTCAGAAGAATAAGACAAGGATATACAGCGGAAGAATCAGCCTCGAGAAGAGAGACAAAAAAGAGAAAGAAGAAAGTAGGTCCCCCAGGGACCGAGGCTACATGCCTCATAAATGGGAAATGCGGTGCCCTGTCTCCAATGTGCCAGGTGTACCTTTGAGCGACGCTTTGAGAAGACCATCCTGTCAGAAAACCAACTGCTGAGTCGACATCCCTTGATGTAGCCAACCACCTTCTGACAGCCTTTATTAACCGCTTCTGAAAGTGACCGGTCGGCCTCGGGGACCGGGACACGGATCACTTTCAAAGAATACAAAATTTTGGATCCAGGACTCCGGGATCTGGGAACTTACATCCCCAAAAGAATAAAGAATACTCAACACTTGAGTTCTCCCCGGCCTCTGGAAAAATCTCAAGGTTTCTTATTGTCGTTGAAAGCCTCGAGGAGGCGGGAAATGCCATCTTCATCTATATCTTTCAGGCTAGCCCTTCTGTGCTTGGCCACTTCAACTTGTTCACCCAGGTACGGAACATTTTCTTTAAATTCATCTGCCATTCTCGCCGTGTCATGACCACTAAGTATCATGCGGGTTAATTTTTCCATCTGGGCCCCATCTATCCCCTCCGAAGATTGATACCGGGATTTCATTATTTCATCAAAACTCCCCAAAACTGAATCTTCAGGGGTACATGTATCTGTGCTAAGGGGATCAGCCCCAGAGGTCTTTATTACAAAAGACTTGTATAAATTAGAAGAATATTTTATAGCATTTACCTTATCTTGCAAGGACCCTACCAGTTGCTTGGTTACCTCCAATGTGAGGTCAAGTCTGGAGTGCTGGCCGGTCCTCACAAAATCAAATGATTCATCACCCAGAATTCCAGATTTAGAAATCATATCCTCTCCCAAGGTAAGGAGCTCTTTGAGCTCCACCTTCCATGCTTGGTAATTCTCGGCGTCACCCTCCCATAGCTCAATAAGTGTTTTCGCCTGATGAATAACCTCCCGGGCCCTGTATAAATCTGGGAGGGTGGACACCAAGAAACGCCGGGTGTTTCCTATCTACAGGGTGACCCACTCATCCACTGCTTGGGCTTTCTTTTTCATTACTCGCAGGGAGTCTATGTCACTCTACGGTAGATCTTCTGAGGTGGAGGCCTCCGGAGGAGCGGCATTGATGGGTCGAGCCAGCTCAGTGAGAAACCCCATAAGGTTTGCATTCTTTTCCTTTTCCGCTTTGATCCTCTGGGCCTCTTTCTCATATCGGGCTTCCACTGCCCTTGCTGACTCTTTTAGCAAGTCTACCTCACCTTGCTTTCCCCTTTTACCTAGGGATACCTCTGCAACATTGTAGTTTGCGGGGTCCGTAGTTGCTTCATCGGTGTCTGGGGGAGGTGTTGCCACAACGGCAACTATTTCTCTACCCGGCCCAGTTTGAAGGGTGTGAACTGTCTAGGCTTTCTTTTCCTTTGGCGGGGCCTGAACTTGGGCCATAATTTCAGCCAGGGAGAGAGGAATCACAGGAGCGGACTGAGATTTTCTTTTCCTGCTCTCTATCAGCCATTAAGGTGGTAGGGGTGGCCTTCTCGCTATAATTTGTTCCCTTGATTCTTCCCCAGTGTCCTGTGGTTTTTGCTTCTCAGCAACGTGGACCTCATTCGTTCCTCTCCCTGCCTCAACTTATTCTGTAGCAACATTCTCTTCAATCTCCATCTCCTCAGCCTTGTCCTGTATGTCTATCACTGGGTCTGGACTCTGGTAGGCTTCCTCGGGGATTTCTTCTTGGAGCTGCTCTTGTTGTTGTTGTTCTTATTCTTCTTCTTCTGTCGGGGCCTCTTCCTCAGTCGGCACCTCTTTTGGCAGTAGGGGAGGTGTCGGGCTGAGATTTAGAGTTTGGGCCACCGTGATCACCTGCCCAAAGGTTGCTACCGGGAGTGGCCTTGGGAACTTGGCGGCTAGGGTTACGATTATTCCTGAAGGTCTGGTTCCCCCAGCGGATGCCATTTGTTCATCTTTCTTTTATTGGTCCACTCCCAGACCTTGCATCACTTGAGCCCCAGAGATAATCTCTGGTTCAGGCTCCTTTTCTTCTACCTGCTACTCTTCTTGTCCGTGTCCAGGCTCTTGTTCAAGATCTTCTTTCTCTGCACCTTCTTATTCTGCCCCTGGGACCTCTGTTTCTATTTGTATATTGTCCCCCTGAAAGTTTCCAAACTCGTCAGTTGCAAATACATCAAATTCTTCTTGCGGAGGGGGACTGGCTGGGACCTCTACAGGCTCTGTTTCTTTCTCCGGATCCAAGGAACTGGAAGAAAGGATTTCTACTTGTTGGGGGCGGGATGCTCCCAGCTCCGGCTCTACCTTAGGCTTTTTGTTGAGCTTCTTCTTTCTCTGGGTAACTAGAGGAGGTCCCGCGTCTCTTATTACTTCTGCCTCCAAGGGATCCACCCCGGTTGCCTTCACCATTAAGGCTGCCAATGACGGGGAGGAGGAGGGACGAAGTTGCCCAGTCATAAGTGGTGGGGTGGCCAGCTTTGTTATTAATTTCTCCCTCATCTGCTGAGAGGCTTCCACCGACTATTTTATCTTCTCCGTGATGGGGACTTCTTGCGCAAGAGGGGTCGTGTCTATTCCTTTCCCTTTGTATGCACCCTGTGAAGAAGTCCCGGCCCCTAGAGTCATTTTTGGTACCGGCTGCGAAGTTAACTTTGGCGCCGGCTGGGCTGCTCGGTGGGTACTCCCAGGGAACACCTTCTTAAAATAGGTGTGGCTTCACTCGCCCACCTCTCAAGTGAAGTCTTCAATAGTGGGCCCTTCCTGGGTGGCCCAGTTTACTAGTGGAAGGGCCTTTTTATCGATCCCCTTTTCTTTGTACTGGGGATCGGCAGTGGGGGCGGCATCTGAGAAGTCCGTCGGGAACTTCTAGGGCTTCAGTTTCTACATCATGTCAGCCATCATTCTGATGTAGTGCCTGCTCTACACCTCCACATCATCTTGGCAATCTGCCCAGAAGTCCTCCATGTGTATATGATGGGGCTCCAAAGCCCGGGGCAGTGCCGTTGCAATCCTGCCATGCGGATCAAAGTTTTTCCGTGCCAGATAAAATTCCTGCAGGTTACAACTTTTCAGCTCATTGTCTGCCTCCTTTGCGGTGGCTAGACTACAGGTTTAATCCCCACATGTGATTGGGAATGGGATGTTGGGTATCTTTTTGAGGGAAAAGAAGGCATGCACCTCCATCATTTGCCTGCAGTACTCCAACAGCATGATCTTGTCCCCACAGTGCTTGGGCAACAAGTAGGGTTTCCTGGAGAAGCCGGTGACCCTAATGTACGTGTGCTATTGGAATTGAATGTAGTAATGTCCATAACTACGGACCAACTTCATTGCCTCAGTAGACAGGCAGTATCTGGCATCCTGGGTGGGTGTAAGAAGATGGTAGTAAACGAATGCGTTGTTTACCTAGCAAAAACTGGGGAAGCTGGCCTCCCATTGAACTTGTGGGAAATGGTCCCATGGTACCTTTTTTCCTAGGCCAATCCCAAGTACGCCATTAGTAATTAGGCCATGGGGATTGGGCCTCTGCTGCGCTAGGGCCCAGAAAACATAAGAAGACATATAGAACTTCTTCTTCCTGTTCAACTACTGGAACTGGGAGTCAACATGGTTGGAGATTATTGTGGCCCAGTCAAAGTATTCTCCCTTAGTGGAGATTCCGAGGAGGAAATAGTACATCTATTTGGAAAACTCCTAGGCGGAGGGGTGCCCAAAGACCTGGGCCAATGCTATCATCCCCATCTGGATGCTCTCCTTGAATTTAGAGCGGGGAATTTATTTCTTCATTCTCTTTGGGTCCCTCTTCGGGGCCTTGAGCCAATGGGTATTCATGTATACCCAGGCAGCATCCTCTAGTTGTGTAAACTGGGTCAAGGTATCAGTCCTTGTAACCACCGTGGCCCTGTCAAATTGTGGGATTCCCAGGCTCGCCCGGAATGTGACTGGGTCGAGGGACACCAGTGGAGTGGGGTATCTTGTGGGTTCTGCGGCCGCAAGCATAACGGCCCAGATAGAACAGTTGTAGTTGGCAGCTAGTGTTAGGATAAGCTCCAGAGATTGCACGGAGCATGGGAAGCAAGCTGCTCGGAGGATTCTGGAGTTCCCAATGTTGATTGCTAATTGATCTTCAGCCTGTCGCTGGATGTGCATTATTTTTACCAAGGCCTGCATCTCCGGCCATGTTCCGACGCTGGTGTTAGTTATCAACTTGACCTTAGACTCAATCTTTGAGCCCACAATGACATTGTCCTATACAAATTTCATAGTCAAGGGCAGCTTTTCCAGGGCCCTCTCCATCTTGGATTTTACTGCTGCCCTAGTCTCTGCTGCAGAAGGTAGTTCTGGACTTCCGGGCAGAGATGATGCAGATGCTTCAGACATGTTTGAAAGATAAACCCCGAGAACCTGCAAGGAAAAGTGACTGTCAGAATACATTAATCAAGATAAATATTCTGGGGTCCAAAAATCTTACCACCGTGATGCTCACTTTTCCTGAAAAGTTAGTTTTATGCAAAGATAACCGAAAAGCAAACGCATCACAAACTTTAGGTTTTATTAAACATCCGGGTCTGAAGATTTTAGCACACTTAGTAAAGACACAGGATGGATGGTGGTAGGAGACCCGAAGCCTAGAGAAATGACCGTTAGTGAGGACGTGTAAAAAGATGAGTTATCAAGCCCACGTGGGCGCCACATGCGTTGGTATTAAATGGAAGTTATGGCGATGATGGCGGGACAACTGTCCGAATGCCTGAAAAGTGAAAGCCACTTGGCTAGAATTGATTGTGTGCATGGGACATAAATGAGGTTCTATTAGACTTCATGGAGGAGAGAGAAAACTACCTATTTGAAACCGGTCGAGAGCAGAGTTTCAAACAGGTGTTTTTCTGCCCCAAAGCGAGTTCGTGGGTGGAAAACCAGAAACACAGGTGACTTGACCAGGTCTTTTAGCCACCCAGAAGGATATACATGAAGCTGAGGGATATATACAAAGACACAGAGGGATATACAGAGACTATATACAACTATACACGCATATAGAGAAGTATATAATGTGGAACGACGCCCGCGGGAAAAACCAAAGACAGAACATATAGACAGCTATTTACCTATTTTACAAATGAACCACTTCTGCACAGAGGGCGGACAACCCTCTAGCAGAGCCGACCCACCAACGAGCGGCAAAATTAGAAAATAGCAAACCAGATGAAATAGAGGAACAAAACAAACAAGACAAACAAAACCAAATGAAACGGAAGAAAACCAGAGAGCGAAAAATGGAAATACCAACCTGAGAACGCAGAAGACGGAAGAAAGGGAAGAGTTACCATAGGAGCTCTACAATATCTCGAGTTGTCAAATGGTCAGAATCACCACCACAAAGCACTTGCAACTGCCTGAAAGTGACTGGAAATGTTAAACGTTGATTATCATAAACTCTCTGCAAATGCTCTGTTAATCGCTTTGAAATCGCTCTGTTAATCGCTCTAAGTGCTTGGAAGTTTTAATCATGGTAAATGTGAAAGTGACAGATAATTTCTATTTATACCTACGGTAAAAAGGTAATCCTCCTCCTTCCGGCAATCTCCGGACAAGAAAACCTCTGGACTCTGGGCCCAGGGATTCCCCGCGATGATATCCTTAAGAACATCATGGCGAAGAATCCCGGAGTCCAGAATTTGATTCTCAATGAAGGACAACCTCTGAGATCGGAGTCCCAGAGGTGAAAACCAAACAAACAAAACACCACACCGGGGAAGAAAACCCCGGAGAAAGAAAACAAAAGGGAAAGAAAGACAAGGCAAAGAAGTAAGCAAAAACAAACAAAAAAAAAGAAAAAAAAAGGGGGACCCAACATTTTGCAGACAAAATGTAGGGACGGGGATGCAGGGCATAACAAATGGTGACTATCTGGGACAAATGCCTTAGCACATTTGAGAACTATAGAATCTCTGGTTAGCAAAGCTAGAGTAAGCCACTTCCCGAAGCGTCTGACAGGAAAAGAGTAGTATATCTGAGAGAATCCAACCACGCGAAAATTAGTCCGTAGCCCTCCATCAGTGGTGTCGTGTGTGCTTTGGAAAGAAATCAAGCCGATGACCTCTGGGAGGAATAGAAAAGAGGCACTCATTACATTGAACCAATCATCAATTTGTTCGCTTCCCCCGGAGACCAGAGTTTCGTACCATTATTCCTCTTTTGTTATTTTGTTTGTTTCTGGGTGGGGAAGGCGGTACTTCTTTCACCATTAAGCTTAGTTTTAGCTAATTTTAATGGTGGTACTTCTTTCACATGTCCACCTATATTTAGATGTTTGAAGAGGGAATAAAACTCCAGACCCAGAGAAAATTCTTTAAAGTTTCAGACCTGGGTCAATCAACCAGTACAACCAATCTACCCTCGGTGTGTCCGATTACTTATTCCTTATATTACTTATGTTCACTGATTTCCAGACTCCCAAAGACAACACCCAATGGAGATTTCTCAAAATATGCCCTAACCTGTGAAACAACCTCAGAGACCGGGCCGACTCCATCGTGCTAAAGATAGATTCTAAAGTTCACCATGCCATGGACATTGTACCGAAAGCCAGAGTTATGCGAATCATTCCAATTCCTGCAAGACAGAACAAAATGACGAGGCTGAAAGAACACCAGAAGACAAAAATATAGGACAGCTGACAAAGCTATTTACAGGACGGGGGACCTCGCCACGAGGCACCTGGATGAGACATTTACAAGTGGGAGGCTTTTTTACATATAATACAATTTTGGGCAAACTTACCTTACTCAAAGTAGTGCTTGAGAAACTGTCCATTAATGGGAAATGTGACAAGTTCCCCAGTCAGGGTGTTAAGGCGCTAAGTATTTGCCCCGCAAAATTTTGAGATCAAGTATGGTCTGAGCCAGAGCCGTTGGAACTTGGTATGCTTTCCTTTCTTCTCCCAGGCCTTGTCCCATAACAGGACTAGATCCAAAATCTGAAAGGCCTTGTATTGGGCTCTTCTATCAAACCATCATTTTACAACTGCTTGATGATGTGAAAAATACTCAAGGGCCGCGTCTTGCTGTTCTTCCATTCATACCAGATTTAAGAGTCAAACCTCCACGATGTTGTCCCTATCGCTAAATTCCTGCATAAACTGTAAAACTGGGATCTGTAAGTTGACTGGGAATATAGGGTTCTGACCATAAACCAGGTGGAACAGGGATGTTCCCAGGGCGGCCTTGATGTGAATGGGATCCGCCCAGAGGGCGAATTTCAACTTTTGATGCCAATCTTAGAGATTCTGTTCTAACAGATGTTTGATCACTTCAAGTAGATTTTTGTTTGTTGATTCGGCAATGCCATTTCCCTGGGGATAATAGTTACTGGAGAACTTCAAAGTGATATTCTGATTGTAGGTCCATTTGAGTAGCTACGCCAAAGAAAACACTGGACCATTGTCACATACCAAAGAAAAGGGCATTCCAAACCTTGTGACAATGTTTTCTTCCAGGAATTTGATAACTATGTCTGCCGTGTTGTTTTTGCAAGGTATAGCCTTAGACCACCGAGTGCAGTAATTAGTAGCAGTCAGAATGTATCAGTGATTGGCAGATGAGTTGGGGTTGATTTCCTTGATCAAGTCAAATGCCCACTGGGCGAAGGGTCTAGCCTCGTAGACTGGTTGTAAAGGCATAGCTGGGTTACGCTCACGATGCGCTACGGTTTGACAAGTATGGAATTTCTTAACATGAGCGTAGACGTCTTTAAATATACAGGGCCAATAGTATCTGGCCTGAAGGATTTGATGGGTAGTGGCATCGGCTGAGCCATGCCCAGTTCCAAACTATCCGTGGAATTCATCAATCACTCTTACAGCCTGGTCTCTGTCGATGCACCAAAGGTACACTCCCTCATAGTTTCTGCGATAAAGTGTAGAGTTTTTGATCATGAAGTGGGTGCTTTTCATCCACAGGGCGTGAAATTTGTGGGGAGGTAATCCCTTCGGGCATTTATTATTTAGTAGCAAGTATACCAAATCAGTATACCACGGGTCTCGAGTAATGGATTCCACCGTGTAAGTTTGACATTCTATGCGGGGATTCTCTTCTGCCATCGCTCGACTTAGCCCCTGGCCCCAGACTATCTTCATGGGTTGCATTTCTAAGTCATAATCCTGGAGGATGGCCATCCATTTCCCCCGTCTCTCATCCAATTCACTCTGCATCAGCAGAGACTTGACGGCCTGGTCCGGAATGATAGCATGTACTTTGCTTCGGAGAATATAATGCCAAAATTTCTTCACGGCGTTAACGAGAGTAAAGGCCTACTTTTCTAGTGATGAATATCGGACTTCGGCATTCTTGAAGGGGGAGCTCATGAAAGCTATTGGTCGCTCTTCCCCTTCAACCTTTTGGGTCAACACTGTCATGGCAGAATGTGGTGAAGCGAAAGAGTAAATGTAAAATGGGAGGGAATAGTCTGGACTAGCCAGGACAAGTGCTTCCGTTATTGTCTGTTTGATCTGGGTGAATGCCCGCTTTGCTTCAGGACTCCACTCAATCTTGGTATCCTTCTTCATCATCTCGTTGAGAAGTTTGACTATTTCTGCAAATCCTGTGATGAACCGTTGGACGAAGTTTATCTTTCCAAAGAAGGATCGCATCTCCTTCTTGCTGCCAGGCATTTGTAAGTTTAGAAATGCTTTGACTCTATCAGGGTCTATGGATATACCCTTCTTGAAGATGATGTGCCCGAGCAACTTCCCCTCGGTGACCCCGAATATGCACTTCTTGGGGTTGAGGGATTTCCCATACCGGCGGCATCTCTCGCAGATCTGAGCAAGATGGGCGGGATGATCACGCTTGTCCCGGGAAAAGATGGTCAAATCATCCATGTAGATGATTATGCATCGATTCACAAGGCCCTTGAATGTAATGTCCATGGCCTTCTGAAATGTAGCCCCTGCATTGATCTGACCAAAGGGCATCCTCCTTTATGCAAACGTTCCCCACTTGGTGGTAAACGCTATTTTCTCTTTGTCTTCATACTTGACCATGAACTGGTTGTATCCTGAGTATCCATCCAAGAAGGACATCATCTAGGATCCATTTACTATGTGCAACACCTCATCCAACGAGGGGAGAGGGTGATTGTCTTTCTTAGATGCCTTGTTTAAGTTTTGGAAATCCACACAAAGGCAGATCTCACCGTTCTTTTTCCTCACAGGGACCAGGTTGGCCACCCACATAGTATGCCGAATCAGGAAGATTATCTGGGCTGACAGTAGTTTCTCTACCTCCTGACGAATCAGAGGCTCTATCAGGGGGTTGACTGGTGTTTGCTTTTCCCAAAAGGGCTTAGCATTAGGTTTCAGGGGGATAGTATGGGTCATGATGGATGTATCATATGTTTTCAAGTCTTCATATCCCCAGGCAATTATGTCAATGTATTCTCGGAGAACCACGAGAATCTTCTCCTTTTCCTCAGGGGAGCAGGAGGCACTGATGTGAATGATCTTTTCTTCACCAAGCTGGCCAATGTTAACCTTTTCAAGCTTTCCTCCCTCAGAGGGGGATGACACCTTCTCACGGGCCCGAGGGTCCGAGTCGAAGATTCATTCCAGTGAAACCATCCCCTTCGGGATGGTGTTAGTAGGCAAGTCCATGATCTCATCGTCTTCATCACCCTACACAGTAGCATCGTGGTCTCGTTCTTCCACTATCTAGTCTTCAAAGACACCAACATTTGCCATGAAGGCCAGGATATGTTTATCGTCCTCAAAAACTTGAAAGTGGGTGACATTGTCTGGAATGGATGGGGTAGGGACCATCTCAACCAAAAATCTCTGGATTCGTGAGCCGGCCATTCGCTCAAGTGTGCTGGCAGAAATGGTGAGCTAATCCGGGACATAGTTCTGTCACCGGGGAATGACGTCAATGCCAAAGACATTGAAATATTCAATAAGGCTCCAAGCCCGGTTGTGGTATGTAGCTAGCCTTTTGTCGTGATAGGTGTATTGACTCCGGACTTGTTTAACAATCAACTCTGAATCACCCAGAGCCCGGAGGCGGGTGACACCTTTCCTTAATGCAAATAAGAGTCCAAGGAGCAAAGCCTCATAATCTGTGACATTATTTATATAGTTAAACTGTAGCCTGTAGGATGCGAGGAAGGACTTCCCCCGCAGGTTGATTAGTTCTACCCCAGCCCCGCAGCCTTGTTTGGATCAGGACCCATCAAACTTGAGAGTCCAAAAGTCATTGTTCGTAATCTGGGGCTGAGGCAGAGTAGTCTTCTTTGGATTATTGCTGGGAGACTTAGGGATTCCTTCCCAAACTACCGACGTGAAAGTAGAGTTTACCTTCGGAGATATTCGGATTTGGGATCCCCGGGGAGATGGCACCAAAGGAGCGCATCCCATAGGAGTACTGGGTCCCGGGGAATCAGTTACAAGTTGCTTATTCTGGAAGGTATCAAGGTGTCATTTAGCGATCGAAAGACATGGCCCACACTTGAGTTCTGAATGTTTCTGGTAATGTACTCGGCACCAAGTGCCAGACAGGAGTGTAGCCAAGGTTGCTGTGGCACCTTGAGAGTCAATCTCAACTCTCACATTTTCTTCTAGGTCCTGAGTTCTTTGCAGCACGATGGGGTCCTCTCCGGGGATGAAATTGAATATTAGGATTTCAAAGGGTCGGTACAACCCCCGAGAAGTCTCGGAGAAAAGGACCTCATTGACCCTCCCAACCTCAGTAAGGGCCTGTTTCATCTGGGGTTCTCTTTCGACCCAGATCTTATTTGATTCTCCCTCCCACGGAAGCCATAAGTGGGTGAAGTCGGTCAAAAAGTATCCGTTCAGGGACTTAGACCAATTTCAACTTAATAACATCTCATAAGTCTCTGGGATGTCCACCACTTGGATGTCAATGATGCTGGCTATCCTGGGGTCCTAGATAAGTTGTATCCAGATGTTCTTCAATTCCCCCACCATTTTTACAGCAGTCTTATCCAGTTGGATCACTGCACCATTAGATGGGGTGGGGTGGAATTTGAGCTTCTAAAAAATGGACAAGGGCATGATGTTACCTGAAGCTCCGGAGTCTACTAAGCAGTTGTGTATATTTTTTCCATGGATATTCAGGCCTAGTAAGAAGGGAGGATCCTCATTGTTCCCCCGGAAGATGGCCGCATTAGCATCTTCGAACGAGACAGTCTTGTGTGGGCGCCTGACGGCTTCTGGATTCCCTAAGAGCTTTAGAAGAGACTTCTTTTGCTTGAGACAGTTCAGTAGAACCTCCATCAAGGTCATGGAGGTGGTGGTTTTCTCTAAATCCTTCATAATGTCAAATCTTCCTCCCAGGAACTAGCGATCTCCCTCGGCCAGGTCTTTTTCTTGGTTAGAGCTAGGACCCTTTGGAGGAGCGGGTCAATCAGTCATATTATTCTGGGGAGGAGGAGTGTCTTTGATAGGAGGTGTGAGTGTGTAAGCTAGTCCTTTACCAACCTGACTCTGAGTATTGTATGGAGTCCGTGGGTTGGTAAAGGCGTTGGCCTCGAAGGGCGGGATGGATTCGTCAAAGAATCCTTGTAATTTGGATTCTTCTTCATCCTCCCTGGAAGTTTTGAAGAAGATGGTATCACAAGTGAAGGCACTGTGGGTTGGCTCTTGGACAAGAGGTTCTGGAGGGGTGGTATCATGCGATTGCTACCTATCCAGTTGGGAGATCATGATAACCTTTTCCAAAGTGGCACAATTCACCTCATTGTGTGAACCCGTGTCGTGTAATCTACACCAATTTGTCATGGGCTGGAAGTCTATGACTAGTGTGAAATGTGATGGTCCAGCACCATTTTGGTTGGTGTTTTGGTTTGGAGGTGGCCTCCGGTGTTCATGTTATTATTCCATTGCTGTTGATTGGGCCTAAACCCGTTATTGAAGTTTCTTCCTTCGGCATTGTTGTTTCGTTGGCTAGAAAAAATGTTTCCCCTCTAGGAATTTGAATTCTGGGGCACATAGGACCCCACCTTCAGTTGGCCCATGTCTACAGTCAAGGTAGACAACATTCGCCGGAGGGATTCAACTGAGTGTTAGCATCACAATGAGATGGCTGTTTTTGTTGTTGGCTTCCCAGGAAGGCAGCCATATTAGCCAGAGTCAAGGGCGGCAATCCTCCAGTCGCAGACGACTGAAAGAAGGGCACTCCAGACGATTGTGTCTGAGATTGTTGTGTCAGCTGTGGCTGATTCTAAGGGAAAACCTCTAGGCTTGGTACTTCCTGGGCCTGTTTTGGGTAAACATACCAGGCCTGCTGGTCTATCAGGGGTGGCGGAGGATTTATTTCCATAGAGGGGGTAGCTATCGCCAGATTGGGGTTGTATCCCCTAGCATATGCAGTTCCGCCGAGAATCATGTTGAAGGGCATGCTCTGCCCAATCCCGCCCGGGGATTTGTTGAGACCACAGGACAGTTCTAAGGCCAGGTTATAGACTTTTGCCAAGGTATCCCGGTCTCCCGCAGTGGTTGTTCTCCAAAGGAGAGTGGCAACGAAAGGGTCCATCGTGTTAAGATAGGTCTGTATGGTTACTTCTAGGGATGGAATAAAAGGGCCCGTGCACCATTTCAGAGTGTGCTAGAACCTATGGTTGAATGTTGCAAGAGGTTCATTGGGTTCCTTTCTGATAGAGATGAACTGGCTATGGGACCAGGCTGGGTCCACATGCATGCGAAAGGTAGTCAGGAAGGCATCCTCCATGTCCTGCCAACTATTTATGGAGTTGGCAGGAAGGTTAAGGTACCAATTCAACTCACCTTGTCCTAGAGACAAGGGAAACATACGAGTCACAACATCTTCATGTTGGATCCGGTGTCATTTCATGGCATCTTTGTATGCCTGTAAGTGTTCTTCCGCAGTTCGTGAGCCTAAGTTCTCATATCATGGGCAGATCTTCTCCAGGTGACAAGGTAAGTCGTTGATTGCGCCCAAAAAAGTTCCCATTGGGGACCCGGTGTTTCTGAAGTACGCAACCATCAGGGGAACTAAACATTGGGTAGTTTGGATACTGGTTCCTGGGATTGTCTGAGAAGTTTGGGTATTGGGAGGTGTGGTAGATCCCCAGACAATAGTGGCTGGTATGATTTTTGAGGTCCATTTCTTTCGGGCAGGAGGCTCGAGTTTGACAAACTTTTTGGGATTCGGGGAATACCTAAGGACTCTTTCAAATTTTGCTGGAAAAAAGACCCAATCCTGTTGAAGGCTTGCCTCTTGAAACTATAACTCAGGGAACCCTCAGGAGGTGTAAAATATGAATTTTGGGAGGGGGATGAGTTCATGCCCTCCTTCTAGTGCCAGTTTTTGTTGACAGGGTTTTGCTGACCGGGTCCGCCAACAGTCATAAGTTGTCACCGGGTTATGGGGATACCGGCCAACTCCACCTGCAAATGTTGTCCGGGAGAATTATATTCCCCGGGCCTTCAAGCACTGGGTGTCGGGTCATGATGGCGCGGGGCTTGGTTGGGAGAAGTGACTATTTTCAAGGGGGATATCTGGTTTCTTCAACTCATTTTCTCTGGAGATTCAATAAAGTAAGGTTTCCCCTAGCACTCTACACTTAGCAAATAAAATGGAAAAGGATCCTGCAGGGTTAGAAACATTTCATCTAACTATAGTCATGTTTGAACATCCAGAACATCAATAATACTCTGATAGACTACACTAAATACCGAAGAAATACATAACCATCAGTTAGAACTTCATCAGTAGCAAGGGAAAAGAGGTCATTAATCTATTTTAACATATCAGAGTAGAAGACATAAAGGACATTAAAACGTGAAATACCATTAACTCAGAAGCAGGAATGCCAACAACATCATTGTCAAGAATTCTTCCTTCTTTATTAATGTTCCTTCCAGCAAGCACTGGTGCATGATACAATGGTGGCTCCAAGGGAGCATCTAACTATTGAGAACAGAAAAATGGAGCATTGAGCTCTGCAACTTAAAATGAGAAATCACTTTTCTATTGCTATGGACAACAAAATCATCAATTTTGTCGACCCTTGAAAATGGGCCGGTTCGGCTATTTATACAACTCTCTTCTAATCCTAACCCTATTTACATCATGCTTCAATAAAATACAATATCCGGGGGCCGGTACTACCTATGCCACCCTTCAAAAGACCTGGAGACGGAATAGGTCTGTCATGTCAGAAGAATAAGACAAGGATATACAACGGAAGAATCAGCCTCGAGAAGAGAGCTAGAAAAGAGAAAGAAGAAAGTAGGTCCCCCGAGGACCGAGGCTACATGCCTCATAAATGAGAAATGTGGCGCCCTGTCTCCAATGTGCCAGGTGTACCTTTGAGTGGTGACTCAAGAAGACCATCCTGTTAGAAAACCAAGTGCTGAGTCGACGTCCCTTGATGTAGCCAACCACCTTCTGACAGCCTTTATTAACCGCTTATGAAAGTGACTGGTCGGCCTCGGGGACCGGGACATGGATCACTTTCAAAGAATACAAAATTTTAGATCCGGGACTCCGGGATCCGGGAACTTACGTCCCCAAAATAATAAATAATACTCAACACTTGAGTTCTCCCCGGCCTCCGAAAAAAGCTCAAGGTTTCTTATTGTCGTTGAAAGCCTAGACGAGGCAGGAAATGCCATCTTCATCTATATCTTTCAGGCTGGCCCTTCTGTGCTTTGCCACTTCAACTTGTTCCCCCAGGTCCGAAACATTTTCTTTAAATTCATCCGCCATTCTCACCGCGTCATGACCACTTAGTATCATGCGGGTTAATTTTTCCATCTGGGCCCCATCTATCCCCTCCGAAGATTGATACCGGGTTTTCATTATTTCATCAAAACTCCCCAAAACTGAATCTTCAGGGGTACATGTATCTGTGCTAAGGGGATCAGCCCTGGAAGTCCTTATTACAAAAGACTTGTATAAATTAGAAGAATATTTTACAGCATTTACCTTATCTTGCAAGGACCCTACTAGTTGCTTGGTTACCTCCAATGTGAGGTCAAGTCTGGAGTGCTGGGTTCTCACAAAATCAAATGATTCATCACCCAGAATTTTGGATTCAGAAATCATATCGTCTCCCAAAGTAAGGAGCTCTTTGAGCTCCACCTTCCATGCTTGGTAATTCTCGGCGTCACCCTCCCATAGCTTAATAAGAATTTTCGCCTGATCAATAACTTGTCGGGCCGTGTATAAATCTGGGAGGGTGGACACCAGAAAATGCCTGGTGTTTCCTATCTGCAGGGCGACCCACTCGTCCACTGCTTGGGCTTTCTTTTTCATTACTCGCAGGGAGTCTATGTCACTCTGCGGTAGATCTTCTGAGGTGGAGGCCTCCGGAGGAGCGGCATTGATGGGTCGAGCCAGCTCAGTGAGCAACCCCATAAGGTTTGCATTCTTTTCCTTTTCAGCTTTGAGCCTCTGGGCCTCTTTCTCATATCGGGCCTCCACTGCCCTTGCTGCCTCTTTTAGCAAGTCTACCTCACCTTGCTTTCCCCTTTTACCTAGGGATACCTCTGTAATATTGTAGTCTACGGGGTCCACGGTTGCTTCATCGGCGTCTTGGGGAGGTGTTGCCACAACGACAACTATTTCTCCACCTGGCCCAGTTTGAAGGGTGTGAACTATCTGGGCTTTCTTTGCCTTTGGCAGGGCCTGAACTTGGACCATCATTTCAGCTAGGGAGAGAGGAATCACAAGAGCGGACTGAGCTTTTCTTTTCCTACTCTCTATCAACCATTAAGGTGGTAGGGGTGGCCTTCCTGCCAGAATTTGTTCCCTTGATTCTTCCCCAGTGTCCTGTGGCTGTTGCTCCTCAGCAACGTGGACCTCATCCGTTTCTCTCCCTGCCTCAAATTCTTCTGCAGCAGCATTCTCTTCAATCTCCATCTCCTCAACCTTGTCCTGTATGTCTATCACTGGGTCTGGACTCTGGTAGGCTTCCTCGGGGATTTCTTCTTTGAGCTGCTCTTCTTGTTGTTTTTCTTGTTCTTCTTCTTCTGCCGGGGCCTCTTCCTCAGTCGGCACCTCTTTTGGTAGTAGGGGAGGTGTCGGGCTGAGATTCAGAGTTTGGGCCATCGTGATCACCTACCCAAAGGTTTCTCCCAGGAGTGGCCTTGGGAACTTGGCGGCTGGGGTTACGGTTATTCCTGAAGGTCTGGTTCCCCCAGCAGATGCCATTTGTTCATCTTAATTTTGTTGGTCCACTCCCGGACCTTGCATCGCTTGAGTCCCGGAGATAATCTCCGGTTCGGGCTCCTTTTCTTCTGCTTGTTGCTCTTCTTATCCGTGTGCAGGCTCTTGTTCAAGATCTTCTTGCTCTGCACCTTGTTCTACCCCTGGGACCTCTGTTTCTATTTGTGTATTGTCCCCCTGCAAGTTTCCAAACTTGTAGGTTGCAAATACATCAAATTATTCTTGCGGAGGGGGACTGGCTGGGACCTCTGCAGGCTCTGTTTCTTTCTCTTGCTTTGGGGAACTAGAAGAAAGGATTTCTACTTGTTGGGGGCGGGATGCTCCCGGCTCCGGCTCTACCTTAGGCTTTTTGCTGAGCTTCTTCTTTCTCTGGGTAACCAGAGGAGGTCCCGCGTCTCTTATTGCTGTCGCCTCCAAGGGATCCACCCCTATTTCCTTCACCATTAAGGCTGCCAATGATGGGGAGGAGGAGGGACGAAGTGGCCCGGTCATAAGTGGTGGGGTGGCCAGCTTTGTTATTAATTGCTCCCTCATCTGCTGGGAGGCTGCCACCGACTATTTTATCTTCTTTGTGATGGGGACTTCTTGCACAGGAGGGGTCGTGTCTATTTCTTTTCCTTTTTTTGCACCCTGCAAAGAAGTCCCGGCCCCCAGAGTCATTTTTGATATCAGCTACGGAGTTAACTTTGGCGCCGGCTAGGCTGCTCGGCGGGTACTCCCGGGGCACACCTTCTTAAAATAGGCGTGGCTTCGCTCGACCACCTCTCGAGTGTAGTCTTCAATAGTGGGCCCTTCCTGGGCGGCCCAGTTTACTGGTGGAAGGGCCTTTTTATCGATCCCCCTTTCTTTGTACTGGGGATCGGTAGTGGGGGCGGCATCTGAGAAGTCCACCAGGAACTTCCAAAGCTTCAATTTCTGCATCATGTCAGCTGTCATTCTGACATAGTGCCTGCTCTGCACCTCCACATCATCTTGGCAATCTACCCAGAAGTCCTCCATGTGTATATGATGGGGCTCCGAAGCCCGGGGTAGTGCCATTGTAATCCTGCCATGCAGATCAAATTTTTTCCGCGCCAGATAAAATTTCTGTAGGTTGCAACTTTTCAGCTCATTGTCTGCCTCCTTTGTGGCGGCCAGACTGCAGGTGTAATCCCCACATGTGATCGGAAATGGGATGTTGGGTATCTTTTTGAGGGAAAAGAAGGCATGTACCTCCATCATTTGCCTGCAGTACTCCAACAGCATGATCTTGTCCCCACAGTGCTTGGGCAACAAGTAGGGTTTCCCAGAGAAGTCGGTGACCCTAATGTATGTGTGCTATTGGAATTGAATGTAGTAA
Organism: Thuja plicata; assembly: GCA_018584345.1. Taxonomy (NCBI): domain Eukaryota; kingdom Viridiplantae; phylum Streptophyta; class Pinopsida; order Cupressales; family Cupressaceae; genus Thuja; species Thuja plicata. The sequence continues at coordinate 2,487,784 of MU226992.1, forward strand.
TGTCCATAACTACAGACCAAATTCATCACCTCAGTAGACAGGTGGTATCCGACATCCCGGGTTGGTGTAAGTAGATGGTAGTAAACGAACGTGTCGTTTACCCGGTAGAAATTGGGGAAGCTGGCCTCCCATTGAACTTGTGGGAAATAGTCCCATGGTGCCTTTTGTCCCAGGCCAATCCTGAGTACATCATCAATAAGTAGGCCGTGGGGATGGGGCCTCTGCTGCGCTAGGTCCCAGAAAATGTAAGAAGACATATAGAACTTCTTCTTCCTGTTCAACTGCTGGAACTGGGAGTCGACATGGTTGGAGATTATTGTGGCCTAGTCGAAGTATTCTCCCTTAGTGGATATGCCGAGGAGGAAATAGTACATCCATTTGGAAAAATCCTGGGCGAAGGGCTACCCAAAGACCCAGGCCAATGCTATCATCCCCATCTGGATGCTCTCCTTGAATTCAAAGCGGGGAATTTCTATCTTCATTCTCTTCGGGTCCTTCTTTGGGGCCTTGAGCCAATGGGTATTCATGTATACCCGGGCAACATCCTCCAGTTGTGTAAACTGGGTCAAGGCATCAGTCCTTGTAATCACTATGGCCCTATCAAATTGTGGGTTCCCAGGCTCACCTGGAATGTGACTGGGTCGAGGGACACCAGTGGAGTGGGGTATCCTGTGGGTTCTGTGGCCGCGAGCATAACAGCCTAGATAGAAGAGTTGTAGTTGGCAGCCAGTGTTTGGATAAGTTCCAGAGATTGCACGGAGCATGGGAAGCAAGCTGCCAGGAGGATTCTGGAGTTCCTGACATTGATTGCTAATTGATCTCCAGCCTATCGCTGGATGCGCATTATTTTTACCAAGGCCTGCATCTCCGACCATGTTTCAACGCTGGTGTCGGTTATCAGCTTGACCTTAGACTCAATCTTTGAGCCCACGATGACATTGTCCTGTACAAATTTCATGGTCAGGGGCAGCTTTTCCAGGGCCCTCTCCATCTTGGATTTTACTACTGCCCTGGTCTCTACTGCGGAAGGTAGTTCTTGACTTCCGGGCGGAGATGATGTAGATGCTTCAGACATGTTTGAAAGATGAACTCTGGGAACCTGCAAGGCAAAGAGACCATCAGAATACATTAATCAAGATAAACATTCTGGGGTCTGGAAATCTTACCACCGTGATGCTCGCTTTTCCTGAAAAGTTAGTTTTATGCAAAGATAACCGAAAAGCAAACGCATCATGAACTTTAGGTTTTATTAAACATCCAGGTCCGGAGATTTTATCACACTTGGTAAAGACACAGGATGGATGGTGGTAGGAGACCCGAAGCTCGGAGAAATGACCATTAGTGAGGACGTGTAAAAAGGCGAGTTATCAAGCCCACATGGGCGCCACGTGCATTGGTATTAAATGAAAGTTATGGCGATGATGGTAGGATAACTGTCTGAACGCGTGAAAAGTGAAAGCCACTTGGTTAGAATTGATTGTGCGCATGGGACATAAATGAGGTTCTATCAGACTTCATGGAGGAGAGAGAAAACCACCTGTTTGAAACCAGCCGAGAGCCGAGTTTCAAACAGGTGGTTTTCTGCCCTGAAGCGAGTTCGTGGTTGGAAAACCAGAAACATAGGTGACTCGACCAGCTTGTTTAGCCACCCGAAAGGATATACATGAAGCCGAGGGATATATACAAAGACATGGATGGATATACAAAGACTATATACAACTATACACGCATATACACAAGTATACAATGTGGAACGACGCTCGTAAGAAAAACCAGACAAGACAGAACATATATACAGCTATTTAGCTATTTTACAAATGAACCACTTCTGCATAGAGGGCGGACAATCCTCTGGCAGAGCCGACCCACCAACGATTGGCAAAACCAGAAAATAGAAAACCAGATGAAACATAGGAACAAAACAAACAAGACAAACAAAACCAAACAAAATGGAAGAAAACCAGAGAGCGGAAAATGGAAATACCAACCTAAGAACGCAGAAGATGGAAGAAAGGGAAGAGTTACCGCAAGAGCTCTGTAACAGCTTGAGTTGTCAAATGGTCAGAATCACCACCATGAAGCACTCACAACTGCCTGAAAGTGACTAGAAATGTTAAACGTTGATTATCATAAACTCTCTGCAAATGCTCTGTTAATCACTTTGAAATCTCTCTGTTAATCACTCTAAGTGCTTGAAAGTTTTAATCGTGGTAAATTTGAAAGTGACAGATAATTTCTATTTATACCCGCGGTAAAAAGGTAATCCTCCTCCTTCCGGAAATCTCCAAACAAGCAAACCTCTGGACTCCGGGCCCGGGGATTCCCCGCGATGATATCCTTAAGAACATCATGGCGAAGAATCCCGGAGTCCAAAATTCGGTTACCAACGAAGGACAACCTCCGGGACCAGAGTTTCGGAGGTGAAAACCAAACAAACAAAACACCACACCGGGGAAGAAAACCCCGGAGAAAGAAAACAAAAGGAAAAGAAAGACAAGGCAAAGCCGCAAACAAAAACAAACAAATAAAAAAGAAAAAAAAAAGGGGGACCCAACATTTTGCACACAAAATGTAGGGACGGGGATGCAGGGCATAACACCATCCTAATAGGATTACTAGGAATCCACCTAGCTCCATTTACAAGTCACTTTCACCAAACTACATATTTAGGCCTAAAAGGCTACTAGCCCTATTAGATCTCCTACTCTGAGAAATCAGGGATTTTACCTAAATCCTTTGAAAGAAACCCCCCATATTTTCTTGGGATTCCTAGTTCATATTCCCACCCCTCAAGTATTTTTGGGGTCTTGGGGTCATAAGTGTCCGTACAGTGCCCTAATTGAAATGAGCAAATTTAAGGCTTTTTAGGCCTTTCTTGTCCCCTCTACAACTTGCTAAGTATTACCTTCCCAAATGGATTGGTAGAGTCTTCTTATCTTCAAAAAATCTTGGTAAGACTCATATCTTTCTTCTCCAAGAATAAATTCATCTCTAAGCATTCACCTCTGCAAATTAAGTGTTCTGCATTGTGGTCTTTCCTAACCGAGCTCTTCTCTAGCTTGCCTAGGGGTGAAAGACTATAAAATTATCTCTTGTACTTTCAAGGGCCCCAATTTATACCATATATACACCCATGGATTCTATTCACTATTCCCAAAGCGATGTAAAATTTGTATGGTGGGAAAATGAGCTAGCACTCAATTCTTTACAAACTGTCTGGTTCAATCCAAAGACAGTGTAGAACACAAAATATTTACAAAAAGAGCTTAAAACAAAAAAAAAATACTATATAATGCCACAAAAAACTCAAATAAAAACCACACTACATCATGCATGAGTTATAGTTCTTAAACTAATCCATTAAAGAACTACTATAATGCAAAAACCATAAAATTACACACCAAATCACTTATGCTATCTTCATTTCAAAAATCCAATCCGTACAGTAGGGATCCAACCTTGATACTTGGTCTCAAATTTTGTTTTATAGGGTGATGGATTATTTATCAACCCCTTATGGAATATTTTGGATTAGTTGTCCAATTCTTGCAAAAGTTTTCAGAGCAACTTTGCAAAGTTGCAAAGTTGCATTTTGCAACTTTTGCAACTTTTCTCATTTCTTGCCAACTATACAAAATAGTTTCAATTCTTCACCAAAACTTTACCAAAGAACTAATTTAAGGTTGATATACATTTCCAACCTATCCTAGATCTTATTGACCTCATGATGACATAATCATCACACGTGTGCCAATTAGAAGGCTTTACAACTTATTAGCCCTAATTGCACTTTCTAAAAGGTCCTAAGACTCAAACTAAACATCCTATCTCACCTATGCTATGGTCAACATGACCTTAAGCTTGATTCAAGCTTATCACAACAAAAAATTCCATAAGATACACACACACAACTAAAATAACTAGATTTCCTAAACAACCTATGGGTGCTCCTGCACCATTCTCCCCCTCTACACAAACACTAAGGAATGTGGGGATATATTAGAGACAAATCAATGCCATGCTTCTTGAAATGAGCTTCTTCCACCCATGTAGCCTCATATTCTTCCTTGTCCTTCCATTATATGAGGCATTCCATTTACACCTTGTGCCTTGTAGACTTCTTCACTCTGGATTCAAAGATCATGTCTTCTTGAAGCGTGTTTGTAGGAGGTAAGACTTTAGTAATCACATCCTCCAATATCTCCTTACTTTTCTCATTCACTTCTATTAGTGGTCCCTTGTACTTGATGAAGTCAGCTACATTAAATACTGGTGAAATACTTAAACCTTTAAGAAGCTCCACCTTGTAGGCATTCTTTCCATACCTAGCTATCACCTTGCATGGTCCCACTCTCTTCATTTTCAACTTCATTGGCACTCCTTTCTACAACCTAGATTTTTTTAAATGGACCATGACATAATCTCCCACTGCAAATTGTATATATTTTCTAGATATGTCAACTTTAGCTTTCATTTTATGAGTAGCCTCTGTGATTGTCTTCTTCACCTGCTCCTGTATCTCCTTCATTCTTTGAGTAAAATCCTCGGCATGACCACTTCTATGCTCCATAGCTCCTAGATATATGAGCTCACATACACCCCTTGGATGAATTCCATAAACTATCTCAAAAGGACTTCTCCCCATTGTCCTATTCACTCTATCATTATATGCATATTCAGCTTGTGGAATGATCAATTCTCAAATCTGTCCATACTCCTTGGTTAGGCATCTAAGAAGGTTACCTAACACCCTATTGAACACCTCAGTTTGACCATCTATCTAAGGATGGTAAGTTGAACCAAAATATAGATTAGTTCCCAATTCTAATCCATAGAGTCTTTCAAAAGTGACTCATGAACTTAACATCTTTGTCAGACACTATACTTAGGGGTAGCCCATGTATTCTCACAATCTCCTTAAAAAAGAGACATGCAATGTAGCTAGCATCATGAGTGGTCCTACAAGGAATGAAATGACTCATCTTTCTAAATCTATCTACCACCATATAAATACTATCCAACCCTATCTTGGTCTTAATAATACCCACCACAAAGTCCATGCTAATGCACTCTTATGGCCTATTGGGAATGGGTAAGGATTGATACAAACCTGAATTACTAGCTCCCCCTTTGGCTTTTATACAAACCATACATTTCTCCACATATCTTCTAACATCTCTTGGCAACTTAGGCCAATAGTAAAATATTTGTACCAACTCCATTGTTTTGTTGATACCAAAATTTTCGCTTAAGCTTTTATTGTACTTCTCCTAAATGAGATTTTCTCTTATTAATCCTTTGGGAATACATAGTTGATTTCCCTTGAAAAATAGTCCACTTTGTATTGTATACTCTGCAAATTGACTGTGAAAATGATTTTCAAAATCAGAACATACCTTATATGCTTCAGAGAAGTATTCATATTCTCCATAGAGATGCTTGAAACTCTCTAGCCCAATGCTTTTGAATTTCACTTCTTGTACTGTTAGCATCCTCCTACTTAGTGCATCTGCCATCTTGTTCAATTGTCCATTCTTATGCTTGATAGTGAATGTAAATGCTTGAAGATACTCCATCCACTTCAAGTTCCTATTACTTAGCTTTTCTTGTGTGTTGATGTAGCTAAGTGCCTAGTTATCTATAAACACTACAAACTCCTTAGGTAGGAGTGTTAGTAATAATTGAGAGGGGGGTGGGGGAGGGGAATCAGTGGCCTAAAAAATATTCCAATAATCAACCCAAAAACTTAGTACCACAATATTAAGCCTCTAGTTATCTTCAGTCCTATAAGATGAATGCCTTCAAATACAATTATTAAATTACTACTGCTCAGAATGCTTTGTTAAACGTTATACTGTATGTTTACCAAGCAACAATCTGTTAATTTACCAAAGGATAGTAAATTATCTAGAGTATATCGATCAATCTAGTTAAGCTATGTGTAATGAAAAACACTAAAGTAATGACTCATAAACACATTGACACATGGATTTTAGCATGGAAACCCTGTTAAGGGAAAAACCACTTGGGACCAATAACCCAAAATTTTCACTCTTCTGAGGTGAGCTCAGTGAAGAGCTGACCCTATTAAATGTTACAAACACACTGTTAGGTGTGACCTTGTTAGAGGATTTAAAATTTTAGTCTGTCACTTGATATTGGGCATCTCTATGCTACCTTCCTTGATCAAACACTCACTTGGCCTATCAATAGGTATCTAGCATCTCATGCTATCTTCATGATCAAAATTTTTGATACGCCTTAGGATGTATCTCAATATAGAAAGGATCTTTAAATCCTGCTTGATTAAGAGACTTTCTGAGTCAATGGTTAAACTAAAACAATATGATCTGTTCACATATACAACTTATACTTGCATATTTTCAGATCTATTGTAATCTCATAAAACTAATCTGATCAATATATCTCTGTTAATACCTTTTCTCCACTTTGCTTCTTCTCGGTGATGCTGTGCTTTGTTGCTAACTGTCCATAGAAAATTACCTCTTTACAAAGCTTGATTGATCGGGACTGTATGAAGTTTCTCTTCATCAGTTTCTCTTCAACATCCTCTTTTCATTCATTCACCCACTCTCAATTCATAATGAATTAAGTTGTCTCTTTATAGACATGATATCATCATTGTTAGGTTCTTTATTTTTTTGATCTTTGCGTGATCCAAAATTATCGCCAATTAGATTTAAAGAAAATCTCTTGTTTTATCTCGTAGAGATCTTCTTTCCAACTGGACAAAATACCTTTAAATCCTTTACTTATCTCTAGCTTTATCTTGTTGATGAAAAAAAGACAACTACCACTTAAGTCCATATTTAGCTCTACTAGCTAGATATTTTTTCGTTTCTGAAATCAAGTTAATTTTGGTGGTTTTAACTCTTTGATAGCTTCGGTCAACACTCTAGTTCTCTTTGGGCTTCTCCGTCAATTTACACTATGTTTCTAGCTGTGGGTTATGCTTGTGATTCTACTCATCGGTAATGCTCATCGATGTTCTTGCTCGGGCATCACTATGATTTTACTTTCGGTGATCTCTGTCCATCGGGTTCCACTAGTCGTTAATGTTTGAAGTCACATTGTGAATGCTTTTCTTTTATGCATTACTGAAAGCATAATCTTTATCTCTCTGATTCTCTGAATTCTTTGACACTTTGATTATAACCAATTAGATTATATCAAGTTGAAATCAATGAAAATATAATCCATTAACTAATTTAATGTCTTGCATTATCCTTCTGCATTTCGGTGATCAACTTAACATCTTGAAACATTCAATCACTTACATGTCATTAATCTCTCCCTTTGGCATTGATGGCAACATAATACATTATCATACTATACTATGACTAATACAATATGAAATATAACAGTTTCATCAAGCTTTCCTATTGTAACTATTACAAATGTCTGACTTTCGGTAAGCTCAAAATAGCTTAGATGTGTTTCTTGTAGAATGATTGTTTTCAATCTTCAATCCCTTCACTGGATAGATGTAGCATCTAATGTCTATGTTCTGATATGTGTTATTCCTTGACTGTTTCTCTTCTTGATAATCTCTTTTTCCTTTGACAATAATCTCTCTCTTTGTATGAACTCTCTCCCTTTGTTACTTCTCTCCCTTAGATGGATATTTCATATGTAATCAATTTCTCTCCCTTTGAATATTGATTAACTCTTCCTTTCTGATTTTTAGGAACTTCACTTCATGGATAATGATATAATCTCTTCTAATAATGATATAATCTCTTCTAATCAATAAAATAATCTCTCCCTTTATCATATCTCTCCCTTTATGATAATGGAATAATATCTCCCTTTGACAACAATGCCAAACAAAAATCATCTATATCATGTTCCATCCCTTTACATAATATATTCCTTGAATTTCCCTATCCATCAGCAATACAATGTCTCTAGTGTTCAATGCATACTTGTACCTTACTGTGTACATATGAATCTGTTGCTATTTATCTCAGTGTCTGCATGATTGATCTTTAGATTTGGTATAGGCTGATGCAACCTCCTAGTCACCTTACTGACCGATAGACAAGGGTTGGGCCCCTAGTCTCTGTCTCAGGTACTCAAATGTATCCTTTGGTAATGGCTTGGTGAATCTATCAGCTAATTGTTCCTTTGATTAAACATATTCCAGTGTCACCTCCTTTGCTTGTACTTTTTCTCTTAGATAGTGATACTTGATAGCAATATGCTTAGTCTTAGCATGCATGACTGGATTCTAAGAAATGTTAATTGCATTAGTGTTATCACAATAGATAATTAATGGTTCAAGAATCTTCATATTCATACCTTCTAGCAATTTTTTGATCCATGCAATATTGTAGCAATTTGCAATAGCAGCCACATATTTTGATTCTGCAGTAGACTAAGAGATGCATCCTTGCTTCTTACTGATCCATGTGACAAGTTTGTCACCCATGAAGAATGCTCCTCTAGTTGTGCTCTTTCGGTCATCAATGTTTCCAGCCCAATCAACATCTATATAGACTTGTAGCTCAAATTTTCCTTTTCTTTTATACCATAAGCCATAGTCCTTGGTGTTCTTCAAATATCTCAGAATTCTCGTGACAACAGTCATATGTGATTCTTTGGGATTAGCAGAGAATCTTGCAACTATTCCAACTGCATGTGCTATATCTAGTCTGGTATGAACAACATACATCAGTTTTACAATCATTGATCTATATAAGGTCTGATTTACCTCAATGGATTTGTCTTCTTTTGTCAGCTTACATCCGGTAGCCATAGGTGTTCCAACTAGTTTAGAATATTCCATCTTGAATATCTTCAACACTTCCTTGATGTATTTGGACTGAGTGATATATATGCCTACATCTTGTTGAAGAATTTGTAGATGAAGAAAAAATTTGATCTCCCCAAACATAGACATTTCAAATTCCTTTCTCATTTCATTAGCAAAGGATTTGCATAACAATTCATTTCCCCCAAAAATGATATCATCAACAAAAATTTCAGCAATCATAATATTACCATCGGTATCTTCTTTTAAGTATAGATTTCTATTTTCACTTGTTCTAACAAATTTTATGCTAATGAGATATGAGTGAAGTCTTTCATACCAGGCTCTAGGTGCTTGTTTCAATCCATACAAGGCTTTATGTAGTCTACATACTATGTTTCTCTTGTCTAGATCAAAAAACCCTTATGGTTGTTCAATGTATACCTCTTCTTCCAATATTCCATTTAGAAATGCAGATTTGACATCCATTTGGTATACCTTGAATCCTTTAAATGAAACATAAGAAAGTAGTATCCTAACTCCTAGTCTAGCAATGGGTGCAAAGGTTTCTCCATAATCAATACCTTCTTCTTGTGCATATCCCTTGCATACTAACCTTTCTTTGTTTCTAGTGACTTCTCCATTCTCATTCAGCGTGTTTCTGAATATCCATTTGGTACTGATGAAATTCTTGTCATCTGGTCTTAGTACTAGTGTCCATGTAATGTTCTTCTCAATCTGATCTATTTCTTCATTCATAGCACTGACTTATTCTTCATTCTGATGTGTAGTGTTAACAAAGTTAGGCTCAAAATCACAAAGTAAACATCTGGTGTTTATTGACTTACTTCTTGTTCTTGTTCCATCCTTCTTTTCTCCTATGATTTGATTATGTGGATGATGTCTTCTGACATACTTGGAAAGTTTTGGTTCAGCCCTTTGTTCATCATTTTGATCATCTTCTTTACCTTCGTCTGATCTCCATTGTTCAGAACATCATCTTGAGGATTTTCCCGATTTTTAGTAATTGTAGCTTGATGCTCGGGTGCAATGTTTTGTTTCTTAGGACAAATACAGTATTTCTCGGGTAGAGTGTCATGTTCTATATAAATAAACCTGTTGTAGCCCTTTGGCTCTTTTCTTCTTTCCTTATCATTCTTTTCTACAAATTCATCTATTTTTACATTTGCACTTTCAATGATTTTGTTAGATGATTTTTTAAGATATTTATAAGCCTTGCTTTTGGTTGAGTACCCTACAAAGATACCTTCATCACTTTTGGAGTTAAGTTTTCCATTTCTATCATCCTTCAAAATATAACATTGACTACCAAAGATTTGAAGTAACTTACATTGGGTATATGACCATAGAAAAGCTCATAGGGTGTCGTCTTTGTGTTCTTCTTCAATTGTACTATGTTTAATGTGTAGATAGAAGTATTGACAACTTCCCTCCAAAAATTTTGAGTGATGCTTTTGTCAATCATCAATGTTCTTGCACAGTCAATAATCAATATGTTTCTCCTTTCAGCAATTCCATTTTGTTGTGGTTTTCTCGGTGCAGAAACCTATCTTTTAATTCCATGCTCATTTCAATAGTTAGTGAACTCTTCTGAAGTAAATTCCCCTCCTTTATCTAACCTTAATCATTTCAATTTATTTTCACTTTGTTTTTCTACCATTGCTTTATACCATTTAAACATATTAAATTCTTCTGATTTATCTTATAAGAACATGTCTGTCATCATTCTAGAATAATCATCAACAAAGAGAATAAAATACCTATCTCCATAGTAGCTCTTTGTCCTCATGGGTCCACATAGATCTGTATGGACTAATTCTAGAATTGCATTAGATGTATGGGTTTTACTTTTGAAACTAGACTTTGTCACCTTACCTTTTTGACAATTCTTGCACATGATATGCTCGGGCTTAGTCATGCTCGGTAAGCTTCTGACATTCCTTTTGTTTCTTATCTTAATCATGTGTTCAAAGTTCACATGACACAATCATTTGTGCCACAAACATGTGTCTTCGTTTTAAGCCATTAAACAAGTGGTGTTAGTGTCATCAAGATAGAAAAGGTTAACTTTTGTCTGCTCACTGGTACCAATCAATCTTCCTGATTCATTGAAGATATTTTCCTTCTTATTTTCAAATTCTACTCTATGACCTAAATTATTCAACTGTGAAGCACTTAACAAATTATAATTCAGTCTTTTTACCAAGCAAGCATTTTCACATTTTATCAGGTTATTCAACATTATAGTCCCTTTACCTTCAACTGGACAAGGTGTAACATCTCCCATTCTCATTGAACCACCATTGTAGTATTCAAAAGTCTCAAACTTTTGTTTATCACTGGTCATATGGTGAGTGTAGCCACTATCTATGATCTAGACATCATTTTTACTAACTTTAGATATGAGTGAATTTTATACATACCTTTCTTCATCTTCATCTAAATCATCCTTCATGGCTACAAATACCATCTTAATGTCTTCTTCTGATTTGGTGTCAATGTCATCAGCTCTATTCTCAGCTAGGTAACAAGCTTTCTTCCCTTTGTCCTTGTAGTCTAGGGTATCTCTTTTGTTAGATTGATGTTTTCTTCGGTAATCTCTATTATCACCTCTATCAAACTTTTTCTCATATGATCTGTCATTTCCTCTTTCATCTTTTCTTCTATTTGGACATCTTGCAGAAAAGTGTCCAACCTCTTTACAATTGAAACATATAAGTGGTAATTTACCTTTTATCTACCTTTGCCTCTCTACAATCTTCTTTCAATTAATGCTTCAATCTCATCAAGTCCTTGATCCTCATTATCACACTCACTATCATTTCTAATAGCATATTTGTGACTTGATTTATTTATCTTTAAAGAAGTTTTGACTGCAGATTCTATAGATGGTAAGACACTATTATCAAAGTTATTAATCTCAAATGAAATGAGTCTACCAATCAGACTATCTAGAGTAACTGTATTGTTTGTAACTCCTCTCATTTCTTGAATAGTAGAAACTCTAATAGCATATATAGGTAGTAAGGTTCTTAAGATTTTACTTGCCATTGTATCCTCTTCAAGTACACCTCCAACTCCTTGGATAGCATTTACTACCTCTTTGATTTTGTAGCTATATTGAGTGATGTTTTCTCCTTCTTTCATCCTTAGGTCATCAAACCTCCCTCTTATACTTTCTACCTTTGCTCTTAGTACATTGGCATCTCCTCAATGTACCAGCTTCAACTTATCCCACATTTACTTTGCAGAGGTGCGGGTTTTGACATCTTCAAACTCAGCATCAGAGAGTGATGATGCAAGTTCTATCATCATGCAATTGTGCTCATGCTTTACTCTTAATTTCTCAAGAATGTGAGGTCCTGTAGGCAACACATATTCAGTATCAAGGTATTGAGTAACATCATTTCCAATACCTGATAGGTGGATTCTTATTCTACTTTTCCATGATGTAAAGTTGTCTTTATTCAACTTGGGCACATCTTGTCTGTTCATCTTGTGATCTTTAGCTTGAGTTGTTAAACTCCCTTTCTAAGAACACAAGATCTGATACCAATTATTAGCAATAACTGAGGAGGGGGGGGCGTGAATTAGTGGCCTCAAAAATATTCCAATAATCAAGCCAAAAACTTAGTACCACAATATTAAGCCTCTAGTTATCTTCAGTCCTATAAGATGAATGCCTTCAAATACAATTATCAAATTTCTACTACTTGAAATAATTTGTTAAACCTTATACTGTATGTTTACTAAATAGCAGTCTGTTAAATTACCAAATGATAGTAAATTATCTAGAGTATACTAATCAATCCAGTTAATCTATGTGTAATTTAAAACACTAAAGTAATGACTCATAAACACATTAACACATGGATTTTTAACGTAGAAACCCTGTTAAGGGAAAAACCACTTGGAATAGGTAACCCAAATTTTTCACTCTTCTGAAGTGAGCTTGGTGAATAGCCAAACCTGTTAAAGGTTACAAACACACTATTATGTTTAACCTTATTAGAGGATTTAAAAGTTTAGTTTGTCACTTGATATCGTGCATCTCTATGCTACCTTCCTTGATCAAACACTCACTTGGCCTGCAATAGGTATCTGGCATCTCATGCTATCTTCATGATAATAATTTTGGATACTCCTTGGGATTTATCTCAATATAGAAAGGATCTTTAAATCCCACTCAGTTAAGAGACTTTCTGAGTCAATTAAACTGAAACAGCATGATCTGTTCACATATACAACTTATACTTGTAGATTTTTAGATCTATTTTAATCTCATACAACTAATCTGATCAATATATCTCTATTAATACCTTTTCTCCACTTTACTTCTACTCAGTGATGTTGTGCTCAATTTCTCGGTGTTCATGAAAAACTTTAGCTCTTTCTTCAGCTTGATTGATCAGGACTGTATGAAGTTTATCTTCATCAGTTTCTCTTCAGCATCCCCTTTTCATTCATTCACCCACTCTCAATTCGTAATGAATTAAGTTGTCTCTTTATAGACATGATATCACCATTGTTAGGTTATTGATTTTCTTGATCTTCATGTGATCCACAATTCTTTCCAATTAGATTTAAAGAAAAACTCATGTTTTATCTCATAAAGATCTTCTAGCCAACTAGACAAAATAGCTTTCAATCCTTTACTTATCTCTAGCTTTATCTTATCGATGAAAACAAAGATAACTACTAGTTAAGTCCATATTTAGCTCTGCCAGCTAGATATTTTGTCATTTCTGAACTCAAGTTAATTTAAGTTTTTTTAACTCTTTGATATCTTTGATCAACACTCCAATTCTCCTCAGGATTCTCCATCGGTCTACACTATGTTTCTGGCCATCGATTATGCTTGTGATTTTGCTCATCGGTAATGCTCATCAATGTTCTTTCTTGGGCATCACTCTGATTTAAATTTTAGTGATCTCTATCTGTCGGGTTCCACTAGCCGTTAGTGTTTGAAGTCACATTGTGAATGCTTGTCTTTTATGCATTACTGAAAGCATAATATTTATCTCTCTAATTATCTAAATTCTTTGACACTTTGATTATAACCGATTAGATTATATCAAGTTGACATCAATGGAAATACAATCCATTAACTGATTTAATGTCTTGCATTATCCTTCTACATTTTGGTGATCAATTTAACATCTTCAAACATTCAATCAGTTACATTTCATCAAGGAGATAGTGTCTCCACTTCCTTAGAGACTAAACTAGAGAATACAACTCTAAATCACAAGCAAAGTACTTCTTTTTAGCCTCATTGATCTTTTCACTAAAGAAAGCTATAGATCCATCTTCTTGGCGTAGTACTCCTCTTACTGCAATGTCACTTGCATCGCACTCCAATGTGAATAGCTTATCAAAACTAGGTAACAAAATTATGGGTTGGGTAGCCACTTCTTGTTTCAACTTCTCAAAACCCTTTTTATCTTCAAGAGTCCACTTAAACTTTGTCTTTAGACCACCTTTAATGGTATCGAGCACTGGTGCAAAAATTCCACTAAAATTTCTTATAAATTTTCTGTAAAATTGAGCTAACCCTGATGACATTATTTTGCCATTAGTACACTTAGGGAAAAACATTGGCAGAGATCACCGACAGACTAAAGCATTACCGACGAACAACGAGCATACCCAACAAAACACAAAGGTCAAGAAAAATGCTAAGTATAGAATCAACAAGCATCACCGGCGACTATAAGCATTATCGGTGACACAGTTTTGAGAACTAACCTGAAAGGAACAAAAAAGGCATACCCAACAACCAGTTTAAGAAAGGAACACCGACGACCAAGAAAATAGACCGTCAGAACTGACAGTCAGTTAAAGAACCCACAAAAAGTGGATCTGATTTTTACATGACGGATAAAGCAATGTAATTCTATTTATAGAGTTTTTATTTGTTTTAAATCATAACTTGAGGGTCAAGCAAGATTTATGTAAATGTTTTAAAGCATTCTAACAGATCTAAAACATATCTAACTAAAGATCAAGGTCAAGTTGTAAACTTTGGATCTAGAGTTAACTTGCGATGCATAAATCAAGAATTGAACCTAATTTAGTATAAATAGATGTTCAAACTCAATTGTGAGAAATGAATTCAATATAGTTGATAGCCATGCAGAGAATCTAAGGAGCAGAAGGCAGAATTCATGCAAATTTCAAAAACAGAACACATCAGTTGTCAAGAACACACAGAGGCTACCGACGAGCAGATAAAGGTATTATTCAATCATGGAAGGATGATTACTTATATGTATGAAGCTTAATAGGATCTGTTATCAGAAATTAGAGATTGCATACATCATCAAATCAAAGACTTATGTAGTTGCATTCTAACAAGTGCATCACATCTAAAATCCTTTTGTAGAAGGTGGACTTAACAGTTCTTTACAAATCTCTTAACAGTGTTGCTAAAGCTTCAAATGAAGTAGATCTTAACAGGTCTCCACTGTAATACTCCTAATAGGGTAGGTCATCAAAAGTGACCAATTGTAAGCCTTAACTGGCCCCTTCTTATCTGCAGATAGTGAAGTCTTGTGGGTAACAATCCCCACCGTAGTTTTTACTTCCTAACAGGAGTTTTCTGCAATATCATATCTTGTGTTATGTGTTATCTATTTTTATGAATGTTTCTATTATGGTTCCATACTAAAATAACTTATGATATGATTGCATATGCATAAAGAAAGATGAATAGTTAGATAAGATAATTTACAAACTGATGATTAAGGGTTAATGGGCTAACCAAGAAAAGTTTTAGAGGTACTGATTCACCCCTCCCCTCTCAGTACATCATCTCAATATAATTCCAAAAATTGGTATTAGAGCCATCTTCCTCTCTTGAAAAGCTTAAAGACTTGAGAGAAAAGATTAGAGCAATGGACAAGTTCAGACTGGACATGACTATTGAGAATGAGCAGTTACAGATGCAAATAAACTATGAGCAGTACAAGGAGGTGAGAATAAAACTAAGAAAATTTTTTGATGAGAGAAATATTATGGAAACCAGGCTGAATGAGAAAGACTACAAAGAATTGGATATAATAGATTAATTTGAAACAACTGAACCATCAATGGGAAAAGCTTCAGTTGCATCAGATGAAGAAATTAAAAGTCTACAAGAGATCAATCTACATCTAACAGATCAAATCAAGATGCTGCAAATTAGTCAAGAGACTCAAATGGTGAAAATGATTGATGTCATGAATGATGCAAGAAAAGATGAAAATGAAAGAACACTAGCCATTAATGATAGGAGGAAAATTATAGAAAAACTACAAGAGAAAGAATTAGAGATTCAAAGACTCACTGAGCATCACCATGAGGTTACAAACTAGATAATTCTTATGAGTCAAGAAGCAAACAGATTAAATATAGAACTGATTGAAAGAATATAGATCATAGGTGAGCTAAGAGAAGAGAATGAGAAATTAAAACATGAAATCAAAATCCAGAATCAACACAATGAATTGATCAAAAAGGCTGAGGATAGCAATAAAAGGATGGATGATTTTCTTGATGGAGAAAGAAGAGTCAACAACTACACAGGATTAGGGTACAACGAGAATGGTGAATCTTCTAATCAACCAAATCAGAGGAATGCTTTCACAACCCCAAGATCCAAGAAGCTGTCATGAAATCACTATGGAAAACTAGGCCACACCTCAAACATCTGCCGAAGCAAAATGAAAGGTATTTCTCAAGCACAATCTACTTTTATTGGTAATTGTTATAAATGTCAAAAGAAAGGACACAAGGCACATGAGTGCAGATCCAAAGTG
>MU226993.1:0-25829 GCA_018584345.1 Thuja plicata
TCAATATTTAGTGTAATGTAATCTCCATAACTTACACATATAAACAATAGTACAATGATAATACAACTGTATATTTTATTCTTTTCTATGTCTAAATAAATTAGACACCTCATTGATTGGTTGAGCATGGAGTGATCTCTCATCTTTGATGTGCACTCGTTCTTTTCCTATGGGACCACTTTTTGTCTTCAAAGAGCATTCTGAGTGTGATACTAGTGGTTGAGACATTTTAGTTATTGAGGTCTATTCAACTAGTTAACTTGGAACCTTAGTAATTTTAAGTCTTAGTTTTGCTTTTTCTTATTTTATGTGCCCTTGCACATGGTTGTATGTGGTAAAATAATTGGTTTGGGGACTTTATTTATTGAATTTATTTATCTCTTATCTCATTGAAGTCTTTTCCATGGCCACATCTCTCTTCATATGTATCTTTCTTCTACTTTATTGTGAGTATGTATTTAGACTCACACTCTTGCTAAACGAGGGGCTAGATGTAGCATCATAAATTGTACACACATTTCTAAGGTATATGATTTCACACTTAGCACCTATTTTAGTGTTTGTTCATTCTTCTATCCATCCAAGAATATTTCTATGGCAAGAATATAAAAAGACAAGAATAATAAAAAGGAAAAAAAGTGTATAAGAATACGTATTAAATAAATTTTTTTTTTTAAAAGGACAAATCTTTGGAATTATAGAATGTGGTCACTTTCTACGAAAAAAAGTATTTAGTGCAATGTAATCTCCATAACTTACACATATAAACAATAGTACAATGATAATATAATTGTATATTTTATTCTCTTCTATGTCTAAATAAATTATACACCTTGTTGATTGGTTTAAGCATGGAGTCATCTCTCACCTTTGATGTGCACTCTTTCTTTTCCTATGGGACCACTTTTTGTCTTCAAATAACATTCTGAGTGTGATACTAGTGGTTGAGATATTGTAGTTATTGAGGTCTTTTCAACTAGTTAATTTGGAGCCTTAGTAATTTTAAGTCATAGTTTCTCTTTCGTTTATTTTATGTGCCCTTGCACATGGTTGTATGCATTAATATCCTTGGTTTGGGGACTTGTTTTCTTGAATTGGTTGATGTCTTACCTCTTTAAAGTCTTTCTCATGATTGCCTCTCTCTTCATATGTCTCTTTCTTCTACTTTATTGTGAGTATGTGTCTAGATGCATAATCTCGCTAAACTAGGGGCTAGATGTAGCATCATAAATTGTACACACATTTATAAGGGATATGATTCCACATTTAGCGCCCATTTTAGTGTTTGTTCCTTCTTCTATACATCAAAGAAAATTGCTATGCATTTAATTAATAATAAAAGAAATAAAAAAATAAAAATAAAACTGTATAAGAAAACATATTAAATAAAAAAATATAAAAGAAAGACAAATCTTTGGAATTATAGAATGTGGTCACTTTGTACCAAACCCATATTTAGTACAATGTAATCTAAATAGCTTGCACATATAAACAATAGCACAATGATAATATAATTCTATGTTTTATACAATGTATGAAAAAGCTTTGCTTTGAAGACATGGATGAGGAGGTTGGTGGGTAGGACTAATAGTGTTAAACGAAGAAAAAGAACTATGTGAATATGAAGCGCTTTTTCACATTAACTTTCGTTATTGAATGTATAACTCTTGCTACTTGATGAGTTTATTGTTTGTTATTGCTTGTCCTGAAGAGTTATTTGATTCGGAGGAGAGAGTTATTTGATTCGGGATCTCCTCCGGCTTGTCCTAAAGAGTGATTTGATTCGGGATTTCCTGCGGCTTGTCCTGTAGGAAAAGGGCTCCSCATGTCACAATAAGTAACATGTGAYATGAGTTACGGCCGCAGCAGTGAMCGTGATTACTTCGGAAACACGACAGAAGAGAGGGAAAGTATGAGGTGACTGTTCCAGCTATCCCCGTGTGAGTCGTATAAGTCCAGATTAACGGCAGCTATCTGTCCTGCACATATAGCATAACGAATATTCTCAAAACTTCAGACAATTCCTATAAAAAGCCTCACTCAGCTTCTCATTTCATCACAGATATAGTTTGAGTAGATTGTTATTTTGTTAAGGTTGAAAATGAGAGGATTTCAGGTGCTAAGCTGGTTCCTTCTTTTCTGCATTGTCATTGACTTCCAGAGTGTGGAGGTGGAGGTGGAGGGAACAAAGATCTTCCTTGGAGCCAACGTGGGCTCCGCCGTGGCCGCCTCCGTGGGTGTCTCAGTAAGTCCAATAGGGGGCGATAGTACTGTTGATTCTGCTGGAACAGACGCCAAGGTTGTCGAACATACTCAACAATCCCTCCCATAGACCGCCTATTTATATCTTTCTTCTATGTCTAACTTTATATCTTTCTTCTATGTCTAAGTTTATACACACCATGCGTATATGCGTAGGCAACTGCCCTACGCTATTCATGTAATGATTTCTTTCCAAGCATTATTGTAACTATTAATATCCATCTATATTCATCTTGCCATTGATATTTTGCGAACTGGCCCCAGAAGAAATGCACAACGTCGAAGAATCATCAGTTCGTGGCTATTTCTTTTTTTTCCCTTGTAATCTTTATTAGCATTTGATTTTCTCCGATGAAAATGGGTTGGTGTATACTATACATTTTTGGTGCTTTAGAATTTAATGACTGATTGTTATGAAATTTAGAGGAAGTAACTTCTTACAACTTTGAGTAATAGGCTTTACTTTAGTAATTCATTAAAATTCCTTGGAAAACTTCAACTAATAAACTGTTTCTGCTCGAACCATGTCGAAGCCCCAAACTCAAAGCCATTAATATTGCTTACATTTAAATTCCTTTGTTGCCCCTTGCCTTTGATACTAATGTAATGATTTCTTTCGAGGTATCATTAATATCTATTTATATTTATACTGGTATTTTACGAGCTGGCCAAAAGAATGTGCTATTGATCTAATAATATCTGTTTTTACTTATTAGTGTCTAAAATTACGTTATATTTTGAGCCCCCATGATGGTGCGTTATTGCACGTTTGTAACGCTTGCCTGCTACGTTCAAAAAGTCTTAGGTAATGGTATTAGGCCACTTTCCGGAAAAGTTCAAGGATATTGCGGCTATGAAGTATAAATACTTATCATTTTCTTGAAGGTTATTCTTGAATTATTATTTTGATAAATAATGAGGACATCAAAGATCACAATACACTGCGAGTGCTATATCCTAGAAAGATTTGTGACAAAGATAATGTAAGGGGGCCGCTTCATTTTTTGTTCTTCCCTGTTGCAATCTTTATTTGCGTTTTATTTTCTCCGATGAAAATGGGCTATATTAGTATGTGGGTCGGTCGGTGGGTGGGTGATAAGAAGATAGGTGATAAGGAGGTAGGGAGAGCGATAAAGATATAATGGTAGACAAAGAAATGTTTTGAAAGAGATAGAAAGATAAGAGAATGATATAGATTCTTATTTGATGAAAATATGTATATGTATCTATCATTGAAACATCTTCAATAAATATAAATAAAGTTTGATGAGTGGAAAAACATGCTAGGGTAGCATTATTTGCATTTAGTATAAGTTTGTAAATTAAAAATTGTATCTATTTTATGTTGTGATTTGTTGGATGTCAATATGAATTTAATTTTGTTATTTTATGAGGTTAAATTTTGTTAGCCTTGTTTTACTTTCCATTTCAAGAATTCTAATCCGGTATGGCACATTGACAATGCCCGATAGAAAGATAGTTGACTGGCTAGATTCTATATGTAACATGACCTCCCCCCACCCCATAGTAGATTGAGTAGAGATAGGGGTAGATGGATATGGATTTATAGGCCACCAACCCCAACCTATTAATAATCTAGAGGGATGAAGAGGAAGGATTATGGCCCCTACTCTTTATTTTACCTCCATAATCTGTATAGTATCTTGTTGATTGTAAATTATGTGTGATTACTGATCTTGGCTTCTTTTAAAACTTTTTAATCTTGTAAGTTCTATTTGATGAGATTTAGTTTAATTTTTTGTTGTGGGTTCTATTGTATCAGCTAAATGACATAAAGTAGTCTAAATATTTATTTATTGTTCCACATAAATATAATGAAATATCTATAATGAAAAAATTTATTTGAGATGAATAGTATCTAATGTGAAACATGTAATGTCAGAGAAGGTAATATTAGTCTAATGAAAAAAAAATGTATGTAGGTTAGATTGTTGTTTTCATTGCACGCTATTTTATAGCAACCATAATAATATGAACTTCTTTTACAACTTCTTGCTTCAGGATTTCTATTTGATGTGGTTCAAATTTAGATTT
Source organism: Thuja plicata (assembly GCA_018584345.1). Classification (NCBI taxonomy): domain Eukaryota; kingdom Viridiplantae; phylum Streptophyta; class Pinopsida; order Cupressales; family Cupressaceae; genus Thuja; species Thuja plicata. Next base: position 4,318 of record MU226993.1, read on the forward strand.
TTTCATGCTAAAATCCATCATTTGTAATGAAAAATGGTAGGATAGATTACTAACTGTGTGAAACAAACAAATGCATTAGTATAAAACTCTTTACTCGTACATCAATATACAACATGAGGAAATTAATATATAATTATAATTGTCTATAATGAAGAAATATATTTGAGAGGAAAAGAATCTAATATAAAATATGTAGTTGGAAAGATTTTTTTTTTTTTACTTTTAACGACATAGAAAACTATACATATATACACATTTTCTAATGCAATCAATGGATGAAGGTCTAATTGAGAGTGCATGATGACAAAATGGGTAGAAGATTGATCAATAACTTCTTATTGATGTAAACAAAGTCTTTCAAAAGGCAATACAACTAATATATCATACAATTTAGTAAGGCCAACGATGATAACATTTGATAGTTACAAACGAACTAAACTATTAACTTATTGTAATACACCAACCCCCCCCGCCTCCCCCTTATTACAATAATTTGAACAAGAGTGACAAATTACAATGGTTTTGAACCTAACCCTTTTGAAGACTTTGATGAATCATCTTTACCAATCCTCCTTTCTCATTTAAAAAACACCAAACTAACTACATCCCTAGATCTACTGGCTTCCTTGCTTATCCAAGAGACTTTAAACTAACTGTATCAATGGATCTCCTAACTGTAGAACTTGAAATCGTTTGCATAACTTGAGCGTTCCCACCTTTCATGCAAAAAAGAGACACATTTCATCCAAAATTAAACAACTCCTCTCAGTGTTTCTAATGCCTCCTCTAGTGTCGCATATGAGATGTCTTTCCTTCGAAAGTCCACATCTCCTCTAATTGTGTCTAATGCCTCCTAAAGTTTTTTCAAAACAACCTCCCCTCTGTTGCACAAATCACCACCGACATGCATGCACATGAGATGCATTTCCTCTAAAAGTTCACATCTCCTCGTAGTGTGTGTATCGTCCCCTTAAGTGCTTGACAAATAATTAACAAAATATTTCCCCTTCTTGCTCCTTGAAGGGATAATCATGATGCCAAGGCCCCTCTTTTCTTTAGGGACACAAATATGTCAAACCCCCTCTTTCCTTCAGGGAAAATTTTCCAAGCTTTCACATTTTAGGGACATAAATAGGATTCTTCTCATGTAATGAATCATCCCAGAGAGAGAAGCTATCTCGGGATGATAGAAAACCTCCTACCTGCGTTGGCGCAGTCTCTAGTGGGACCTTGTTACTTTCTAAAGCATAAATATTTCATCAATATCATGACAAGTTAAGTATTTTATATGCACCACAAAACTGCCATAATATGTTTCACCTCTAATCGTAGCAAAAAAATTATTTTCTTCACCTTCCAATTGATGAGATATTTGGCTCCAAAAGCACAAAAATAAGGTGGCATAAAAATATCTTCAATTCAAGGTGTAATCAACAGATAATGTATTGTTTGTTCAAATTATTCTTAATAGACTTTAATACTTCAAAAATATTATGTATTAAAATGTTGTGCAACTTTGTCACTTCAAACTTGGATAGGTGAATGCCAACAATTAATATAAGTTTAAATGAATATCTCAACCAGAGATAAAATCACATTCTCAAAACACGTCCAAGATAGTGAATAAAATATTACATGCAATGGCTAAAAAATCCTCACACCTTCTCTATGGTTCTGTTCTATCATTCTCATCACTTTTAAACACAATATATAGTGAAGCATGAAAATATAGGATGATTCTTTAAAGGCCTAAAAAAATAATTATCTTCTTTCTACAACAATGATAGAATGGTCTTTGTTGAACTTAATCATATTTTGTAGAGAATTTATTAAATCATATGCTTGGCCTCCTCTCAAAATCCCCCTCCAAATTTTATAAGCTCCCCGCAATCATGAAAAATAAAGGGCTAGCATTAATGAAGTGTGGTGCATCCGTAGGCAGAGTAGTCAAGTGTGGCATCCATGGGAAGATAATTCCATTACAACTCTTTTATTAGTTCTTTCAATGAAAAACTTGCATCACCTCGATCACAAACACATAATCAGTGGGATATGATACCAATATGAGAGCACATGAGGAAAAAGTAAGCAAACTATTGATCTACAATTTCTTATTGATGTAAATACAGTGCGAGTGCTATACCTTAGAAATATTTTTAAGAAAGATAATGTAAGGGGTTGTTTCATTTTTTTTCTTCCATGTTGCAATAATTACTATTGTTTGATTTTCTCCAGTGAAAATGGGTTAATATTTGTCTTAAAACTTGATGGGTGGGTAGGTGGGTGGGTGATAAGGAGATAGGAGAGCGATAAATATATAAAGGTAGAAAAACAAATGTTTAGAAAGAGGAAGAAAGAGAAGATAATCATATAGATTCTTATTTGATAAAAATATGTATATGTATTTATCATTGAAATATCTTCTATAAATAGAAATAAAGTTTAATGAGTAGAAAAACATGCTAGGGTGGCATTATTTTCATTTAGTGCAAGTTTGTAAATTAAAAATTGCATATATTTCATGTTGTGATTCATTTGATGTCAACATGAATTTAATTTCTTTATTTTATGAGGTTATATTTTGTTAGCCATATTTTACTTTCCATTCCAAGAATTCTAACTCGGTATGGCAGGTTGGCAACAGGATAGAAAGAGAGTTGACTGGATAGATTCCATACATAACATGCCCACCCCCACACCATAGTATATTGAGTAGAGATACGGGTAGATGGATATGGATTTATAGGCCCCCAACCCCAACCTATTAATAATCTAGAAGGAGGAAAGAGGAAGGATTAGGGCCCTACTCTTTATTTTACCTCTATAATGTGTATAGTAGCTTGTTGAATGTAAATTATATATGTTTACTGATCTTGGCTTCTTTTACAACTTTTTAATCTTTCAAGTTCTATTTGATGAGATGTGGTTTAAATTTTGTTGTTGTGGGTTCTATTGTAGCAGCTAAAAGACATACACTGGTCTAAATATTTATTTATTTTTTACATAAATGTAGTGAAATATCTATAATGAAGAATTTTATTTGAGATTAATATAATCTAATATGAAACATGTAATGTCGGAGAAGGTAAACTTAGTCTAATAGAAAAAAATTAATATAGGTTAGATTTTTGTTTTTATTCCACACCACTTTATAGCAACCACAATAATATGAACTTCTTTTACAACTTTGTTTCTTTAGAGTTTCTATTTAATGCGGTTCAAGTTTAGATTTTTTCATGCTAAAGTCAATCGTTTCTAATGAAAAATTGTAGGGTAGATTACTAATTGGGTGTAACAAAAAAATGCATTAGTATAAAGCTCTTTTCTTGTACATCAATATATAACATGAGGAAATTAATAAAATTGCAATTGTCTATAATGAATAAATATATTTGAGATGAAAATAATCTAATATTAAATGTGTAGCACTTGGAGAGATATTTTTTTTTACTTTTAATGACAGAAAATTATACATATATACACATATTATAATGAAATCAGTGCATGTAGGTCTAATTGAGAGCGTATGATGACAAAATGGGTAGAAGATTGATCAATAATTTTTATTTATGTAAGAAAAGGCTTTAAAAAGGACATACAACCAACATATCATACATTTTAATAAGGCCAACGGTGATAACCTTTGATAGTTAAAAATAAACTAAACCATTAACTTATTGTAATACACCAACATTATCTCCTGCCTCCTCCTTATTACAATAATTTTGACAAGAGTGGGACATTGCAATGGTTTTGAACCTAACCATTATGAAGAATTTGATGAATCATCTTCACCAATCCTCCTCACTTGTTCTAGAAACACCAAACTAACTACATCACTGGATATCATGACTTCCTTTCTTATCCAAGAGACATCGAACTAATTGTATCAATGGATCCCCTAACTGTATAACTTGAAATTGTTTTCATACCATGAGTGTTCCCACATCCCATGCACAATGAGATACATTTCCTCCAAAATTAAAACTCTCCTCTGAGTGTTTCTAATTCTTTCTCTAGTGTCACACATGAGACACCTTTCCTTTGAAAGTACACATCTCCTCTAACTGTGTCTAACACCTCCTCAAGTTTCATTGAAACATCCTCACCTCTCCTACACAATTCACCATAGACATGTATGCACATGAGATGCCTTTCCTCTGAAAGTCCACATCTCCTCTTAGTGTATCTAACATCTGCTCAAGTGCTTGACATATCATTAACCAAACCTTACCTCTCCTTGCTCCTTGAAGGGATAATCATGATGTCAAGCCCCCTCTTTTCTTTAGTGTCACAAATATATCAAGCCCCCTCTTTCCTTCATGGAAATGTTTTTCAAGCTGTCACATTTTAGAGACATAAATATGATTCTTCTCATCCAATGAATTATCTCTTAGAGAGAAGCTATCTTGGGATGATATGAAACCTCCTATCTCCTTTTTCCCAGCCTCGTATGGGACCTTGTTACTTTCTAAAGCACAAACATTCCATCAATATCATAACAAACTAGGTCTTTTATATGCACTACAAAACCACCATAGTATGTCTCACCTTTAATCATAGCAAGAGCTTTATTTTTCTTCGACTTCCCATTGATGAGATATTTGGCTCTGAAAGCACAAGAATAAGGTGACATGATAAGATCTTCAATTCAAGGTGTTATCAACAGATAATGTATTTTTTGTTCAAATATTCTTAATAGACTTTAATAGTCCAAAAATGTTATGTGGTAAAATACTATGCAACTTTGTCACTTTAAACATGGATAGGTGGATGCCAACAATTAATAGAACTTTAAATGAATACTATAACCAGAGATACAATCACATTCTCAAAACACCTTCAAGATGGTGAATAAAATATTACATGTAATGGATTCAGACTCCTCCCGCCTTCTCTATGCTTATGTTCTATCACTCTCATCACTTTTCAACACAATATATAGTGAAGTATGAAAACATAGGATGATTCTTTAATGGTACAATCCCTTTGTACGGACAGATTGGGGAGGTAAGACTTAGAAAATATTAAAGGTATTTGAAAAGGGTGTCTCGGTATGGACTTAGGTTTTCACTTTTCTTAGATATTTTTGGAGTTATATGCAGAAAGGTGCCTAATTAGGTCTAATGCTTGTAGCCCTATTTTGGGTAAGTTTGGAGTGTGAACTAGAACTCGATTAGTATTTCATTTCAAATTATGTTCTTGGATATTGAATTAGAATCAATTTTCTTTCTAGAAGCCTCCTCTTCCACTGGTGTTTGATTTGGATCAATTTTGGATCAATTAGCATAGGAGGTACAAGAAGACCTCTATGGAGCATGTAGTGAGTTGAGTGGATTTCTTGATTTATGTCGACAAGTTGAATAGAGAAAGGATTGGGAAAAAGAATCCTTCTAAGGTTAGGGTTAGATAAAAACTCTAATAGGCTATAGAAATGGTCTATAAGATATACTAGAAGAAGATATGGTACAGATCAAGAATTTTTGTTACATCACCTATATACTTATGATTGTAGTTTTGAAACTACTATCATAGACTTAGTCATTTTCAAGATCCTTTTTCAATTTTTAGGAGTTCCCTGAAACTATGCATGGTCTTTGTTATGAATTTGTACCAATCTAAAAATTCTTAAACCTATTTCTATAGTTGTATTCCAGATACCCATATCTATACAAAGAAACCAGATGACTCTAGGACATGAGTTATAAGTGAAGATATGAAGACTCCATTGGAAAATATTTTTGGCAACAAGTCTTACCTTTAGAGACTTAGTTTTAATTTATTCATGAACTATGTAAATTGGTTTTGACAAACTACTATTGATGCAAAGGTGAAATAAAATGTTGACATATTATTGACATGTGAAAGCAATTATGAAGGTTATGTAAGGAGGGGGTAGCTTTTTAATTACATTATAACTAGTAGAACTAAATCATAATCATTAGATAGTTAATAATTTAATAATTTGTAATATACAAACTAGGAGAACATCCTCCCTCCCACCCCTTATTACATTGATATTAGAAACATCAAAGACACCTTTCCCTAGGGACCCCCCTTTAAGACGTGCATAGGAAAACATGTTGATTGTACAATATAAATATATATTATGATAAAATATTCTTCTTAAAATGAAAATATTAAAATAAGTAGGATTCCATCAAGCTATCTCTTGAGGTTCCATCAAGCTATCTCTTAACCTTTAGAAAGGTGTTGCTTCGAGTTGTGTTCTTAAGCTCTCATTCCTAAATTCTCAAATCATAATTTTTTGAATTATTCAATAATGATCCTTAAGAGATGTGATAGATCTCTAGCATGGTATAGTGACTATGAAAGGGTATAATACTACATCAAAGGATTTGAGGCTCACTAGACAACAATCCATATTGAGCTAAACACTAAACCTCAAACTTATCTCCAAAATGTGTCTTTACAAAACATATTTTCTTCAAATTTGTGACCATTAAAATTCAAATCAAAATAGAAAATATAAACCAAAAATATAAAAAATGCTTCTCATGTGGGACACCATCTTAAAGAGAGATGCTGACCTAAAATGATGGAAACTCCTCCATCGTTCAATGCCCCTAGCCTCTAAAATGATTATATTAGTGTTTATCCATTTGATATTTAGGAGATTATTTGGAGGTTTCTTCCATATATGAGCTACAAAGAAGAATCTTGATGTACTTTGAGATTTCAATAGAGAGAGCTTCCATGCTTTAAAAGCTTATACAAAATAAAAACCTCTACAAGACAATGTCTTATCTTTTCAGGAATAATAAAAATGTTTAGGAGGTGTGTTTTAACTAGTTCTATATTTTTACTTGGAAGAGATTCATGCTAATCTTTGCATAGTTTCTTCATAAGGTCCTTTGAAACTTGTTGCAAACCTTATTTGAGTATGAACATGAAAGAGTTTGACAAGATTTCTAAAAAATGCATCAAGATCAATGTTGAACGTAAAAATTTCAAAATTCTTCTTCTTTGACTAAGAAGAAACCACATCCTCATCCAAAACTACATCTCCCATTAATGATAAATATGACACCCAATCAAAATAGACCTCTTAAATATATATAACTTTCTTACAATTGAGTATTTTTGTCTACATTATAAAATCCCAATGGAGTGCGAGAGGGAAGGAGGAGGAGGAGGAGGAAGGGAGGAGGCGGGAATTAAAAATTTGAATTTTGAATCTGGAGGGAAGCTAGGAATAGAGGGATTTGTTGAAGGATCTACAAGGGAAGGAGTAGAGTATGCTGTCAAATCAATAGAAAAAAGGGGGATCTATGGTGTTTCTATCCAGTGGAGAAAATGGGTTAGAAATGGGACCAGAGGTGAAAAATCCAAAAAATTTGAAAGTTGGGGGAGACTTGTCTCAAGGTAAGTCACATGTTCTCTCTGTTAATTAGGGAAAATTTAAATGGGTGGGCCTCTTTGGCATAAAACCCTCAGGTAAGTCCATTTTGCCTAAAGTTGATATTCTTCCTAATCCACTGATAGGCGATATTTCTATTCAAATACCAGATCAGTTAGTTGACCGCACGGTCTCTATCATGGCCTCTACTCTGGTAGGAAAATTCCTGGGCCCTAGACCAAATATTGATCTAGTTAGATCCTTTGTGGACAAAAAATGGAGGCTGAAAGGCCAAGTTGATGTAGTGGCCATGTCAAAAGGTTTTTTCTCTATTTTCTCTAATGGGGAAGAGCTTTCTAAAGTTTTGTGTGGGGTACCTTGGATGATGGAAAAATCTTCACTGTCTCTGCAAAAATTGACAACGAGTCTAGACTATAATGATAGCTTTTTCACTGGGGTGCCGATTTGGATCCGTCTTCCTAGGATGCCTTTGGAATATTGTCATGAAGATATATTAATAGCTATCACAAGTTCCTTTGGGGAGCTATTATCAATAGATCCTATGACTAAAGCCAGAACTAGAAAAGTCTATGCAAGAATCTATGTAAATATCCAATAGAATATGGACCTTCCTCAGGTAATATCTCTGAAATTGAAATTGGGGATATGGAATCAAGAGATTGAGTATGAATCAATGCCTTTTGCTTGTTTTATTTGCAATAAATCTGGTCATTGGGCTAAAAACTATCCTTAGAAGACCCAAAAGGAAAAAAAGAAGGATCTAGATCAATCAAAAGGTCAGAGAATGGAGTGGAAAAGAAAAATGGAGGAATCGAAGGTAACCCTGAATATGATGGAAGGAAATAAGAATAAAATAGAAGAAAAAGAGTCTATCCAGCAGAAGAAAAATGGGGAAGCTGCTCAAGAAAATTATTTATGCAAGATCCCAAGGACATGACAACAGAAGAAAGAGGGGAGATAATCATAGCAGAAACTAAACAATATGAAATAAGAAAAGAAGACAGTGTTACTCTGTCCAAAGGAGAAGAGAAAGAAAGGTACCAAGAATAAGAGGAGGAATAGGTAGAAATAGAAAAAAAATGGTCAGAAGAAAAGTAGAAGAAGGAAATTGACCCAACTAGGGAAAATAAAGTTGATTCACAAACAGATCAAAACTAGAGTGAGAAACAAAAGAAGAAGGAGGAAGAATCAGAGGAAAAATCATGGTCAACTGTTGGCTCAAAGAAAGGATCAAACAAGAAAAGGCCAAAATCCCTTGATAGAAATTACCTTACCTTTGAGATGAATTTAAGCTCTTGAAATCAATGGGGAAATCAAATAAGAAGGCAGGAGGCCAAAAAATAGGAGTCCAAACAACACAGCAGAAAGTAGATACAGGGACTCCAAAACAAGAAAAAGGAAGAAAACTAGAGAAAATTCAAAGGGGGGAGGAAGAAAAATAGAACAGTGCTGATGGAAAACAACTCATGATCCATCAGGTTTGTAATCCAATCTTTAAATGAAGATCATCTACTGGAATATTCGAGGACTCAATAGTCCTCATAAGCAATATATTGTTAGCAATTTAGTTAGAGACTCTAAACCTGATATTCTTTTGATTCAAGAAACTAAAATGAGTAAAGAAAAGATAGAAAGTATGAAGATGGTTAAAAATAGGGAGTGCTTTGGTAGTAGTTCGGAAGGGGCCTAGGGAGGGTTGGCCATTTTTTGAAACCAGTCTTGTTTTGACTGTAAGCCTCTTAAAGAGGGAAAAAACTTCATTGTTGCTAATTTTAGGAGTTTAAAGGACAACTTCTCTTGGACTTTAATTAATGTCTATGCTCCAAACACTAAGATAGGAAGATTTAAGCTTTGGAAGAATCTGCATGATCAGATGTAAGGTAGAAAAGATAAAAACTTTCTCATTATGGGAGACTTTAATACCCCTCTTAAGAAGGGACACAAAGAGGGTGGAAATTTATCTCAAGTGGAAAGCAGAGTCGATTTTAGGGACTTAATTATCAAAGAAGGACTACTAGATGTAGATCTGGAAGGAATCAACTACACTTGGTCTAATTGTAGGTGGGAGAGGACATGATACAAGTTAAGCTAGATAGGGTTCTGATTAATCTAGAATGGTGCACCAAGTTCTCTTGTGCCCTTTCTTCCCTTACTAGAATAGGCTCGGACCACTTCCCTATTTCTTTTAATGTCACTCCATTCATAGGAAAGAGAAATGCTCCTTTTAGATTTGAGAAGATGTGGCTTGATCATCCTGACCTGGAAAATAAAATCAGGGATTGGTGGAACATTGATGTGGAAGGTATTGTAATGTTTAAAGTGGTGAAGAAATTTTATAATGTCAAAACTAATGTAAAAATTTGGAATAAGCATATCTATGGTGACATTTTCCAAGCCAAAATAAAAACCCAAAGAGAACTAAATGATATCCAGGAGGAAATTCAAAGGAATGGATTATCTGAAAAACTGAGAACTCAAGAGAATATTTCCCTTGATGACTTTCACAATATCATATCTAAAGAAGAGACTTTCTGGAGATAGAGATCTAGATCTCTTTGGTTAAAATATGGAGACAAGAATACCAGATTCTTTGATTTCTCAACTCTTAAACATAAGGAAATTAACAAAATTCATTCTTTCTCTACTAGGAATGGAAAAACAACCAAAGAAGAAGAAATAAGGGAAGAAATGGTGGATGATTTTGTGTCTTTACTCTCTAAAGATCAAAACCTTAATTATGAAGACCAAAGGAATCTTCTTGTTTCTATTCCTTGCATGTTGGATAAAGCTGCCAATGCTCTCCTAAAAGCTATACCCTCAAAGACAGAAATAAAGAAGGCAATCCTATCCTTTGAAGGAGAGAAATACTTTGGTCCAAACAGGTTTTAGATGTTCTTTTTTCAGCAGTTTTGGAGTATTGTTGGGAAAATGTATGTTCAACAGTTAAAGAATTCTTTGGAGCAAAATTGATTCTTAAGGAAATTAATTCAAATTTTATTTCTCTCATTCCAAAGAAACCTGGATCAGACACGGTTGATGGCTTTAGACCCATAATTCTTTGCAACTCCCTTTATAAAATCATTTCAAAGGTTTTGATGTCCAAAATTTTGAGAATTTTGCCAAATCTTATCTCTCCGCAACAGAATGGGTTTGTTGCAGGAAGAGAAATTCTGGACTCAATTATGGTGGTGCATGAGAATATTCACTCCCTTCAAGCTTCAAAAAAATAGGTTTTCTTGATGAAATTGGATCTATCTAAAGCTTATGATAGAGTGGATTGGACTTTCTTGTCAATAAGCCTAAGGTCTTTTGGTTTTGATAAAGATGTCATAAGAATTCTAATGCAATTGGTCACTATGGTGTCCTCTTCAGTGCTAGTAAATGGAGGTTCTTCCATCTTCTTCAACCCTACAAGAGGTCTTAGACAAGGTGATCCCATTTCTCCTATTCTTTTTGATATAATGGTAGAAAGTATTGGGAGATACATCAAAAGATTGGTCCTGTTGGGTCACATTTCAAGCCTCCAACCTTCCTCAGCTCTACATAAATGTTCTCATGAGAAATTTGTGGATGATACTATTATGATGGGGGAGGACTCTATTATGGAAGCTAGGAATATGAAAAAGGCCCTGAACAATTATACTAAAACTTCAGGTCAATCTATTAATTGGGAGAAGAGCTCTCTCCTTTTCTGCAATACCCCAAAAGAAAGACAAAGGAAGATATCTTCAATTTTGGGATGCAAGATAGGGAATTTTCCCTCTACCTATTTGGGTCTCCCTCTTTGCTAAAAACCTGATGATGGTTTCTGGAATGGTATCCTAGACCATTTCCATAATAAGCTGGCTGGTTGGAAAGGAGTTACTCTTAGCCAAGCTAGAAAAGTCCATCTTTTGAAATCTATCCTCCAAAAACTTGTAGTCTACGTGCTTAGTCTTTTCAAAATACCTCAGAAATTGACAGAGTTCATTGAAAAAATTTAGAAAAGATTTCTTTGGTCTGGAGTGGAAGAGAAGAAGAGGTTAAGTCCAGTGGCTTGGGAGGTGGTTTGTAAACCAAAGAAGTGGGGTGGGCTTGGAATCAGAAGTATTAAAAATACAAATAAGGCTCTGATGGAAAAATAGTGCTGGAGAATCTTTAAACAGGAGAAGGAATGTAATGCCATCATCAAGAGAAAATACCATTTAACTTCTTTGAAGGAAATGCTTAGGGACCCCTTGGAAATCAATGGCTCTTTCATCTAGAATAGTATAAGGAAAGGTAGGGATCTGATCGGAAAAGGGATTAGATGGAAGCTAGGAAATGGTAGGAAAATCAATTTTTGGACAGATAAATGGCTAAAGGAAGAATCCCTTACTGACAAGTAGGAATGGATGTTAGAGATTTTGGATTGTAAAGAAATTATTGGAGAGACGGTTTTCATTTACTGGATCAATGATAAATGGGTGGACCTTAGCTCCTTTGATGCTTCCCTTAACATGGTCGATAATTTTCTTACTCCCTGGTTTGTTAGAGTTAACAAACAAGACACTTTGATTTCAGGGTTGGAGGCTAATGGAAAGTTTTCTTTCTCTTTTGCTTTGGCCATTCTTTTCCCAAAGGATAATCACTCTCCAAGATGTCAGGTATGGAATAAGAAACTTATTCCTAAAATTAATACGTTCTTTTGGCTTCTTGTTCATAACAAAATCCTTACAGTGGACAATATTTGCAAAAGGGGTTTCAGTATGACTTACAGATGTATCCTCTACTATTGTGAAACTGATAACTATAACCATCTAATGATTCATTGTTCTTACTCTTGTAAAGTTTGGAATTTTGTTTTCAAAGTTTTCAACCTGGATTGGATTAAACCTAAAAACCTCTAGGATATGGTGGAACAATGGCACTACCCCCTTAAGGGTAAAGAAGTCAAATATCTATGGAAGTTGGTTCTGCCCCACTTTACTTGGAGAATATGGAAGGAAAGAAACAACAAAATATTCAGAGAAAAAAGTTCTTCTTATCAAATAGTGGTAAGTAGTATATGTAGAATTTTGCGGGAAAATTTCAAAAATCAGCTCTCTAGAAACTCCCCCTATAAGAACTCTCTTTGTATCACTTGTATAATTATTAACTCTCAGATGCAGAAAGACAATAATTTAAACTTGAGGAAAAACACCAGATGGAGTACTCCTCCGAGTGGCTCGGTCAAAGGTAATTTCGAGGGGGCAGCCAAAGGGAATCTGGGGAAAGCAGGAGTGGGAGGCATCATAAGGGACCCTACTAGAAATTGTCTGGGAGATATTACGGCCCCATTGGGAGTTCAGACAAATCATATGGTAGAAGCCATGGCTGCCCTTCATGTGGTGATGCTGGCCAAAGGCATGGGATTTTCTAAACTATGACTGGAGGGAGACCCTCTTAACATAATAAATTGTATTAAAGGCAATCATGAAGCTTCATGGACTATCATCCATATCATTGAAAAAATCAAGTCTATTATCTCCAATTTTGATGATAATCATATTTCCCATGTTTTCAGATAAGATAATATGACAACTAATGGCTTAGCTAATGTGGGTGTACATTATGATGTCATGCAATCATGGAGAGGGGATGCGGATCTAAAAATTAATATTGTTAGTCTTATCAGGTATGATAGGATTAACAATAATGAAGGAGTAATTAATAAACATAATTAATGATGAGGTCATCAATAATGAAGAAAAGTAATGTGAGCTGTCATTCAAAGGAAACAAGATTAATTAAAAATGTGACCCCGTACAAATTATGGGTGTTAATGAGCATTTTAAATCTAAAGAAATAGTACAAAAAACTTTCCAAGGTATTGCATTCCAGACTTCAAAGTATCTGCACTTTCAGAACATGACAAGCATAATGGGGGGAGGTCTGAAGAGGGAGGAGCAGATAGAATGCACCTAATGGAAAAAAAAGCAGAAAGTCTAGAAGAGGTTGAAAAAGCGAGGTGTATCACAGTATTTGGAGAAGCTCCATGGCAGGGATACAGAGATAACAAAAAAATTTGCATAGGGATAGAAGGATGGGAAGGTTAACCTTTGGGGGAAATCTTTCACTCTGACTATGAGTGTTATCTCTAAAATCACGGGCCTCTCATGTGAAGGAATGAAATTTTACAGGGTTAATAAGAAGGTAGGGACTCAAGCTTTAAATTTTTTTCTGAAAATAGAAGAAGAAGAAGCCCTTTTAAGCAAAGGGACCGTGGATTATGTTGACATCAAAAAAATTAAGTCCCACCAGGGGAAAATATTCTTACAGTGATGATAGATTATTTTACACTGGATGGTAGATACTCAAAAATTTATAACCTACACTTTGTCGTGGCTAATCATTTTAGGCATGATAAAAAGGTTTCATTTCCTTTTTATCTCCTGAGCTTGCTGCATAATAGTGTGATGGAGCATAGAAAGAAATTGAGTTACCCAGTACCCCATATGGGGCTAATTCTGCTAATCTCTGAATATGCCCGTAACAAAGTCGTGGATCCCATCCCAAAAAGGGTAAAAGGGAAAGCTAGGCTTGTGAAGCGGGAAAACAAAAAATAGAGTTTGAAGAAAAGGGTTAGAACCAAAAAGAAGGTAAATCCATAAAGGCAGGAGGAGATAGATAAAGAAACCCTAGAGAACCAGGGAATAGATGAAGAGATCCAGAATGAGAAAAATGAGGAAATTCCAGTGACAGGTCAAGAAGCTTGTGATGATGAGAATCTAGTAAAGGAGAAAGAAGTTCAGCTAAGTAAGGAGGATTCCCAGAGTGACAGGGAGGAAATGAATATGACAAAGGAAGAGGGAAAGGGTAATGTAGGAAAGAAACAGATGGAAGTTGAGGGAGATATAAAAAGAGGGAGATGAGAAGGAGGAGAATAAGAATGAGGATGAGAGAAAGGAGGATCAAAACGAGAAGCTGATCTCGAAGGATGATAACAGGAAGAAGAAGAAACAAAGAATGGACCCTGAAGTGGTTGGCTTTGATATTGATGACAAAATTCTGAAAATCAAAGAGGACTACGGGGTGAGTATGGAAGATTGACTTAGTGAGGAGATGAAGATAATGAAGAAGAAATTGATTGAGATGCAAGAGGCTATGGAGCCTTTTAAGGCCAAGGTTAAGGAAATGGAGAATAAGTTGATGATTAAGGTAAATAACAATGATAGAGATGAGGAGTTTACTGCTAGAGTTAACGCTATTCTAGAAGAAAAGATGAAAGATATGAAAAAGAAAATTAGCCATAATGGGCACATGTTATGGGTCATTCTCAAATATAGAAATGAAGGGCTTCAATTTTTAGTTCAGAACCTGAAAGCATTATATGCTTATCTGGAAAGAAGTCTGCTGGAAAATACCACAATAACCATTGATGATAAGGCGGGAAGCTCGGGCCCAAGGTCAAGAACCTGAAGCAGTCTTAAAAGGAAAATCCCAGAGATCCCAAAAGAGATGCTTGAGCTAAATGAATCCATTGACAAAATGGAAGAAATGTAGAAGGAGGCAGAGGAAGCCTACCAAAAAATGATGTAATGTTCTTTCTTCTGCTCTAAAATTTTTGCTGGAAGATGTGCTAGAATTTGTGCTGGAAACTATGCATTTTTTTTTGGTAGTTCTTTTCATTCCTATTTTGGGCTTTGGTGTTTGTAGGGGTCATGTCTTTTATTCATTGCAGGATATTAATGTTTGTATGGGGCTTATGATGCTTATCTCTAGTATAATTTTGTAAAAGGTTTTGGGGTCCTTTCAAAACCTATTTTTCCCTTAATCAAAAACTTTCTTATAAACATTGGTGCTTCTTATAAATGAAATATTTGTTTAAAAATAAACTAACTATATATTCATTTTATGGTGGACATAATAGAGGTAATTAATATAAAAAAGGGAAATAATCACCAAAATGCAAACATGGATTAAATTAACTCAATATTGAGTTTACAAATTAATTGATATAAAATCCATATTCAAAACTACATCTTCCATAAATAATCAATATGGTGCCCAATCAAAATAAAACTCATATTTATAAAACTGCCTTATAATGAGTAGTGCTTATTATAAATGAGTACATATGAACCATTATTAGGCTTGCCTTTGTGTCGATTCTTTAAACATGTCTCCTTTCTATACTTCCACCAAGCTTCTGACCTTTTCAATGCCTGATTCATAAAATCTCATTTTTTATCATCTTATATAAAATATATGTATTTTATCTCTTTTTCACAATTATTAAGTACACATTAACCATTATCAGACTTATCTTAGCATGATTTCTTTAGACATGTGTCCTTGTCTATGCTTGAATTGAGCTTTTGGCCTTTTCATCCAACAGTTTCATCACGAGGGCCATCAAAACTTGTTGGGAACCTTCTTTGAGCATGAACATGAAAGAGCTAGAAAATATTACTTAAAAAATGAATCAAGATCAATGTCAAAGGTAAACTTCCCAAATGTATTCTTCCATAGATGATAAATATGGCACCGAATAAAAATAGAACTTTGAAATGTATATAAGTTTTTTATAATGATTGATGCTTCTTATAAATGAAATATTTGTTTTTAAAATAAACAAAATATATATTTCTTTTATGGTGGACACATTAGAGGTAGTTAATATTAGAAAAAGGAGACTAATCTCCAAACTATAAATAAACTATAAATTACCTCAATATTGAACTTACAAATCAAGTGACTCTAATCCAAGATGACTAAGTCAATTAACTCAATCCTTCAATCATAATTTTGACCATTTGATATGAAATCCATTCATTTTGGCTCTTTTCAACAATTATTGAGTATGTGTGAACTATTAACAAACTTGTCTCAATCTGAATTCTTCAGACATGTGTCCCACTCTTAGCTTTTGACCAAGTGAGGACTTAGGTAGTGATATTTGAAATGCTAATCATCTTCATACTTTATCCAGATAGACAATTATTGGCATGATAGCCATAGGGATGATACTCACAAAGGTGTAGAATTGGAACACACCCTCATGCCCAAAGAAATGGACCTGTATTCAAGTGTTTAGTTTATTAGATATTATTCAAGGGAAATCTTATAAATGAAAGTGAAATAAATATGTTTGGTCAATCTTCTATATTATCCCTTCTAAATATAATTTTCAATACAAACATCCTATCCACTTTTTTTACTGCTAAATATATAAAAATAAATATAATATTAAGGCTTTATATTTAGCAATGAAGATGTTACATTGGTTTCCCTTAATATAATTGTTAAAATTTCTTAGTTCCAAAGAATTTTTTTTAAAAAATTATCATCTTCATATGAGAGGATATGGCTTAACCTAAAGACTGTATAAGTATTATTTTCTATAAAGAGACATTGCTAGCCTTTAATTCTTAGAAGATTTCAAGGACAACGTATTAATTCAAATCTTACATATGATGGAATCTTTAATCTCCATCATGACATCACTTGCTGATGGCCTATGGGAAGACTCCCTGTCAATCATGCCTAGTTTGGCGATGCAAGTTATCAATTATTTGATATAATTATTGTCCAATATTTTGTCAACAAATTCTCTGATATTGATTAAATCATTATCCAACTTCACCAATGGTGTGACCTATGGGAAGAAAATACGAGTTTCTCTCATCACTAGGAACATCACATAATTCAAGGCATAAAGTTGAAAATTTTATTTTGTCTTATTACCCATTTGAGGCTTTGATAGGGTTATATCAATAGGTCTCCTACCGCATATGATCTCTAACAGAACCACACCAAAACTATACACATCACATTTCTCTGTCAACACATGTGTGGTATAATGCCTGTCAAACAGGGGGCCAATTATCAAATATAGAAAATAATAATGGAAAAAATTATTTGATCTCAAGAAAAAGGAAAGTGGAGAATTACTTATGGTCTTCATATCTAGAAGTTCCTCTCATTGTCATAATGACATGGGAAACATCAACGATTTCCACTCTTGATAAACCAAAATTCTGCCAATTTTCCAGTTAAATTGGCATCGAGAAGAATGTTGGCTATCTTTATATCCCTTTGAATTAATTTTGTTGTGCAATATTTATGCAGGCATTCCAATCCTAGAAAATGAACTATTATAAGAATCAAATAAAATAATTTGGCTCATATTTATGGGAACTGCTATTATGAAACTATTTTTTACCTTGCGTTGCATCTAAAGCTATTGTATGCCTTTCTTTCCAATCCACTTTAAGATATTTGGATACGTTACGACCTGGAATCGCTTTTTAATGATTAGATAAGTTTCTTAAGAAATTTTAGTTGTTTTTTCAATGACTAATAGTGAAAGGGGTAAATATATAAACAAGTAGAGAAATGAAATGAAACATAAAAGAAGGAAGATAAAAGACAAAGAACATGATTTTATCATGGTTTGACAATTTTCCTATGTCCACACTTGAAGTAGGGAATCCTTATACCAATCTAATCAACAGTGCAATGATAAAATGCAATCAATACAATACATGACTAACAAAAATCATTTATAGAGATATCTTCAAATATGAAGAGACGGGATGAAACCAAATGGTCATGTGACCATTGGGTTTCACATCCAAACAATCTCCCCTATGAATTCCAACTAACACATCCATACATTTTTGCATCCCTGCTTCCTATTCTGAATCTCAAAACATAATGAGACCTTGAGAAGATCTCAACTTTGCTAGAATTTGTTCTAGCACACTCTGAATGAGTCTTCTCCACATCAAATCAAAGTCATATATATTATCTCCTTTAAAAAAATCAGGCACAAATGTAATCATATGCCCCCCATCATTACATCTAAATTTGATGTCTGATCCGAGTAGGAAAACCCTCTCATTTCCATCTCAAATGATATTGTATCCTCCTAAAATCATTGAAGGATCTTGATATAGTTGCTCAAATCTGTTGTCTTAGATGTCTGTGTTACAGCATGAATCTAGATCTTTTGTTATATCCAAATTTGTATGCCTTTCCCTATCTTTTGTTGTGCTGGTTTTGTCACCCACGAAAAGGAGAACATGACAACAAAATTCCAAAAGATATCAGAGAAAACATCTTTCAAACTATAGCTGGTAAAAGCTCTCAACTGAATCTATCATGTTGAATGATTCTTTCAAGTTTGAGTATTTTTCAAAATCTTACGGCTGATACATTCAAGGTGATTTATGAATTTCTCATTACTAAGTGTCAATGACTAGATTTTAAGCCTGTTGCCAAACTCAAATTTTTCATAGACATCTCCTCTCTATTTTTTCAAACTCATTGTCTTCCATATATTCAATTGTAGCCTTCCCTCCTTTCAAGTATACTATAGCCCAAATCGAGGTCCCTTGCTGGGCGTTATTACTTACTATTGGAGTTGAATGTGTGCTCAGAAATGACTTTTCCAGGATAAAATTATGTTGTGGAGGTACCTCTAACGCAGTTTGATGACCATTCAAAGAACCTTTCCTAGATGTGGAGGTATCTAACGAAGGGAGCCTCAGGCTTAGGTCTTCAGTTCCATTTCCATTTAGCATCAAGAAATATGTACTCAAATTTGTATAATCCATTATGGCCCAGCTATCCTGAATGCTGAAGATGCCTCTTTGTGGAACATGTGTTATTCCTACACCATCCATATTTTTTTCACCACTTGGAAAAAGATATGGTACATTATCCATTGTAGGGCTTTGTCAAACATTACCTGCACTAAACTGTGAAACACCCATAATCTCCTAGATCTGACCTATACATAGGAAATTATCCAAATTAGAGTTGTTCCAAAATATTACGTGGCCACCACCACCCTCGATATGCACCAATTTTCCTTCTCTATTCGGCTTATGATTGAGCATGAAAGGAACCACATCATCACCATGGGAAAGTACAACCCTTGAGTCACCTCAATTGGTGACTAGAATTTCATCGCTTTTGATGATCGCAACTGCGACTATAGAACCATCCGTGCATGGTGCCACAATAGTCTCATTTTCACCACCACCATTCTCCTTTATTTATCCAAGTAGGTGTTCAATGCAACCTTGTGTATGAATGGTTCTGTCAGATTGTGCCCGCATAGCATCCATGGCTAGTTTTTGGCATGACAAGTCTATAGGTTGGGAGAAGGTAGCGAACATATCATGTGGAGAGAAGAAGTCATGGGAAAAGCCTCTTCCATATTTAGAAGATAAAATTAACCAATTATGAGCATCCTTATCTATAGGATAACCAATAGCTTGGGCCTCCTGACCTTCTTCATGGACAATATGTAGGCCTCTTCTCTCGGATGCAACAACCTCAATATCTTCTACCCCTTCATCTTTTGCACCTCTATCATAATCATCATAAATAATACTAACAACATCTATAAATGAAACCCTCTTCTTTCATGTCCAATCATGGCTCATGCTTACACAAAGATCCTGTCCTCCAAAAGAACATCTCTCAAAGCCAGATAAACAACAATTCTTTGTACTATTACTACTATATTCTAAGATGCCTATGAACTCCTCCATAACAGAATTGGTTTCAACATATAATTCATCGAAAAAAGTGAGTCTTCCAGAGGATAAACAGCTCTGACTTTATCATAACTTTCTTGATGTCCATATGACATGGACATGAGAGCTCAAACCCAATTAGACAAATTAGCTTTGTCCATTTTCATGGAATTTCATCACGATTCCAAAATAGCTATTACATCATAGCTTTGATACCAATTGTAAATATATAAACAAGCAAAGAAATGAAGTAAAACAAAAAACAAGGAAGACAAAACACAAAGAACATAATTTTATCATGGTTTGGATATTTTCCTATGTCCACACTTGAAGCAAGGAATCCTTATATTAATCTAATCAACAGTACCATGATACAATCCAATCATTACAATACATGACTGCCAACAATCATTTATAGACCTCTTCAAATACGAGGAGACGGAAGAAACTGAACGGTCATGTGACTATTGGGTTTCACATCCCAACAAAAGGAAATAGTTTGAAGAGTTTTACAATAAAGCTGGTCATTTAGTGAGCCTCCAGACATGTACTCATAGAAAAGCATGAGATCCCTATATTCATTACAATATCTGAGCAACCATACCAAGTTCTTATGATGAACTCTCAATAGAAGTTCAATCCGTTGGTCATGTATAATTTAGTTTCACAAACCAAATAATCATGTGAGAGAAAAGGATTTCTTGGATGTGCATTATAGCAGTTGAAATTACCTCATTTAAGAAATGTGTAATCCCTTGATTACAAAATAGGGAGAGTATTTTCACAATAATTTATTTTCCTTCAACGAATTCACCAAAAAACATTGATCAAAATCCACCATGTCCAATCTTTTTACTGAAGTTTTTAGTAGCTGTCATCATCTCATCTAGAGAAAATGAACAATAGTTTGGTGTAGTTAGTACAAAAGCAAGAAAGTAATTTTCCCTCTAGCTAAAAAATATCCATTAGAATAAGGTCATGTACATCCCTTGTAAATGTTCGTTTCATACTTTTCCTCGAGAATGCTCAATTCATACATAATTGCCTATTTACAGTAAACAAAATCTTGGACTAACATCTAAAAATTTACCATGGAAACATTTCCCTACCTTTCCTATGCATGTATATAGGTTCCCCATTTACGATGGATTTTATCTTCAATTTCTTTCGATAAATCATAATCACTAAGTTAGCAATAGTAAACCAACTGTTGCAATTGGAACACCTATTTCTACTCGTACAGTCTTTCCCCCATTTGAATGAGAGTCCAATCCACATTCCTCTTTTTTCATACAGAGATAGTGATTTCCTCCATATCTGTACCATATCAAATAAATTTACACAGCTCGATCCTTGGGTATAAAAACTCCAACATCTGAGGTTTATGGGGAAGAAGACACAAAAAACCTTTGAAGAAAAGTCACTTTCAGAGACTTGACAAAACAAGAAAGGAGTAAATCATCAAATTATGTGAGTTTCAGTAAACTGGAATCTTGAATTTTTTGAGGAATCACACCACTAAAATTAATTTTCCCTATAAACCTGTGACATACACGAATGGAAATCAAAATAGAATTTTCTTTATATTATTGTACAACAGTTTCTTTTTTTTGGATACAAGAAAAGGTTATATATATATA
>MU226993.1:63757-82044 GCA_018584345.1 Thuja plicata
CTCTCATCAAGCTTGCATTTGATCAAATTGTGGCTTTCTTTAAATCTAGCATAAGTAGAAAATCCTTTATTTCATCCAAATTGAACAAGCATTAGGCATATGCTCTTCACTTTTCGAAGTGAATCAATAAGCCAAACATGCAAAGCCAATTTGGTAGAAGGGAAAGGTTAGGAAAATTGAACCACACATTTCCATTCTAAGAACCTCCTTGTTCAGGGGTTGAAAATGAACAAAAAAATTTAAAGTGTTTGGAACAAAAGGAAGACAATAGGGATATGCTCTTCACTCTTTGAGTGAATCAAATTCCCAAACTTGTTGGACCAAGTTCAATTCCCACTTTTATGAACATGCTAGCTAAAGAGAGCTTTAAAGGGCCTGCCTCCGGAGAATTGCCTTACAAGGATGGTGAGAGCGAATGACCCAAAGTGGGAGATATTTTATTTTACCACAATCTCGCCTGACCCACTATAAATAATGCACTTTTCCTTAATCGAAAAGTGACTAAAACTTGTGCAAGCCATCCTCACTTCCTCTAGTCATCCTTCAGGATTGTACAAAATCATAATTTGTGCGTGTTGGAAGCCCTCAAAGGGGTAAAGGATCTTGTCAAAGTTTAGACCAGAATAGGTTGAGACATGGTAAAATAGTAGACCTACCTTTGTAGAGCCATGTTTAAAAGCCAAATTTGTTGAGGCTAAGGTAGACTACTTGAAAGATATTCTTGTACAAACTTGTTGAAACATCTGAGAACATACACTTTTAGTGTGGTTTTTAGGAATATGATGCAAATATTACGTGTGTGTTGAGTTTGTATTTCATTTTCATGCAAGAATACAGTTTGATAAATCTGATCAAAGACATTAAAATTTTAAACCCTAAAAACACCATTAAAATTGACAAAATCAATTTTGATCAGTAAAGTGCCACGTACAATCATTGCAAAGAAGCTTACAAACAAAGCTGGGCCACATACCAAACACAAAATGCCATGTGATAATATAAAACAACTACGTGTTAACTGGAAAGAGCCACGTAACAATATTCCAAAAATGCCTCACAATAGACAAATGTCGCCTGCCAACTGCAGAGCACCGCGTACAGATTTTCCAGTAACCACATAGAATCAGTTAAAGGCCGCCTACACACAGGTAAGTGCTGCCCAAAAAAGAAGAAGAGAAAATAGGGGCATTTCCTAAGGGTTTGGAAAGATATTGAAAACATATTTGGATACCCTTTTCAGAGTTATTTCTATCAAGTACAACAAATAGATCATATTCCTTTAAACATTCATAATGATTAATCTATTTGAGAAACAAATCAACCCTATGGTGGAGAACAATTATCAAAACCAAGATCAAAATCTCCCTACGACTCCATACGATGAAGTAACTGATGATACAATATTGGAGGCATCCAAAGATCTCGTATTCCTTGAAATCATGGAACAAATTTTGATGAAGGATTAAAAAGCATATTTTTCTCAGTTAGGAGCAACCCTTCCTTGTAATGATGACATATCAACCTTAAGGAAGAATGAGGAAAAACAAAAGGATACATCATCTAACAAGCCATCATTAAGATCAATTTTTCCTTTACTTTATGATTATGGGCCATCTGTATCTTCATCTTCTCCAAACAAAGAGGAATTTGAGAGAAACACACCTATTTTGGATCAACAAAAATTTCATGACCACCCTATTTGTGATAAAGAGAATGGAGATAAAGATATCACTCTCAAGGAAGATTTAAACCAAAAACCCCTATCTAGTAAGGTTTCTCCCATAGCCTTTACTCCTTTCATCCTTCGTCCATCTCACAAAAATTCAAAACTATCCAAAATTCCTCCACCAAAGAGCAAGCCTAATGATGATACTTTTCATGTTGACTATGTCTACCCTAAAGGGCTACCTCTAAAAGAAACCCAAGCTAATTTACATCTTTCTGCAAATCATTTCCATGCTTCAAAGATCATAGACCCTAAGCTTCCATGTGCTTCAAAGCCTATTCAAAAGGATTCTCCATTATTCTTCCAAACATTCCCCATGCATATCCAATCATCTAACTTATCCTTAGAAGTGGCTCCATGTCAAGAGGATAACCCAAAGAGAAAAGAAACAAGTATCAATAAATATCAAGATCAAGATGTTATCCAATCCCCTCCCATATTTGATGAAGGTCCCATATCCATAGAATCTGGTGATAATCCCCTTGCAGCCTTTCATTTCTTCCAAGATGATATCTTTCTGGGTCAAGAACAAAGTATCCTTCCAAGCTCGATATCTAGTCCACTTCCCAAGAAAGATCAAGATATCCCTTCCACCATTTTCAATGAACATATTGAAAATCAAGAGAAAAACATCCTCTCTACACCATTCGAAGATCCTTGTCAAGATTGAAATACCCCATCAACTCCTTGTCATGATCCTCCATATTCACCTCAAGAAACCATCATTCCACCACCCTTCAAAGTGTGTGTCACAGTTGATCTTGCCAATATTTCCATTCACAACATACCTTCTTATCCTCACATTCATTATCAAATACATGCTTTCGATCTTTCCATCCCTCTTATACAATCTATGGGAGAAAACGTTCACCACCATCTACCCTTATCTTCCATATCTATCCTTTTTGATCACCCTATAAATATCTTTAAGCATCCTAGCCATCGCCATGGTTTATTATAGCATATCTTTCAGAAGAGAATTGTTCAAAGATCCAAATGTTGGAGAAATTTTGAAAAATACAAAAAAAGAAAAAATTGAAAAAAGACAAAAGTGCCGTGTTGAAAACCTGGTAAAATAGGTTCCTTGGTCACAAAAGTAAAGAAAAATAAATCCATGCTATGGTGAAAACCACTTCTTGTGGTACCTTGGACAAGTACCATGATGAAAACCTGGCAAACAGGCATCATGCGTAATTCCTTCCTCTTGCACTCTACACTTGGGGGCAAGTTTCATCCATATTATCCTCCATCTTCCATATTCTACCATTCATCTCACTTGCATCGATATTCCCTCTTTTTCCTTTGGTCTTTGACAAGGTTGAACATATCCATGAGAATCAAGTATCTTGACACCATTATCCTTTCCATCAGCTTATTCACTTGTTGCATCCATGCTACCCTATCATGATATTGCTTCTCCCCAATCCACCTTCATTATTCCTAAGAAATCTTTCCATGATCCTAAAATCATCCCCTCATAGCCTCCAATACCCTTTATCCTGATTGTGCTATATTATCCACATCTTACCGAAATGGATCCTTTGGTCTTGATTGAAAATGAAGGATGTAAAGTACAAAAATTTGTTATCAAGATCTTCTTGACATATCCACTCTTTTGGATCACTCACTTTCATGACATCAGGTCATTATCCTATATGCTATCTATAACTACATTGGCTTCCATTTCTTATCCAAAACCATGTTTCACTTTGCTATATCCTTTTTCCTTAGCTTGGGTAATCTTGAGAAGATGGTCCTATGGGTCACATTCGCATGCTTCATCCATCATGGCCTTTCCATCTCTAATCCATTAGCTTCCAAATCCATCTTTCATGTCCTATACCTTGCTAGACATTGGGGACAAACCAATGTGATCTTGTTTGAGAGATTGTAAATTCTAAAAATCTAAAAATTCAAAAAATCTAAAAATCTAAAAAAATCTAAAAATCCAAAAATCTTGCATAAAGTCTTTCAGCTGTATTGTCACATACTCGGTTGCATTTGCCCAAGATTTACACGGTCTCATTTTTACTTGGGGGAAAACATCATGGATTTTGGTACCAAATGGATTCAATAGTGCAACACCTTGTTCATACATCAGAAGCATATTTTCAGATTCAGAGGAGAGATATTTCAAAACTTTTGATGGATATCATTGTTTGACCCTAAATAGTTTGATTCGATAACATGATCCTTGAGCTTCATTACCTTGTTTTATCAGGATTAAAAATTGACAAACCCTAAATGATCAGAATGTTTGGAATTCTTTTTGAAAATCTTGGTACATTGCAAAACACTTGGAATTTTTGATGAGTTTTTCATTGAATTTTTCGAGTCATGTTCTTTTTAGCTAATCGAGGATGTTTCGACTAGATTGGCAATAATGGAGACATGATGTTTTCTTAGGCTTCCGTGTGACTGTTTTGAGGAAATTTTTTTAACTTGTGTTAATTAGTTTAACAAAATTCTCATTAAAGAATCATCGAGGACATTCATATGGGAAGGAGGGTTAACCTTTATTTTTTCACACAAAAGGATACCTTGGCTATTTAAATCTTCCATATCTTAATACCAACCTCCAATTGCAACATTGAATCTGATGAAACTGGTATTCATACTCCCATAGTTGGTCATTCAACCAGTGAGGGTTGTACTAGGTTCTTTAAATGAGGTTACCACATGAGATGAAATTCATATTCATATTCTTATGGCCGCAGTGGCACCAGTAAGGATTGTATCGACTCCTAGTTCCACAATGCTCAATGATGAAAATATATCAAGCAGTTTGCATTTCTTTCACAAACCTCAAGGATAATTAGTTGCATTGCATTGCATTCATGTTAGATTAATTGCATTTATTTAGAAGTATCTTTCAAAGTGAAGGGGGTGGAAGTGAATCATGATTACATCATCAAAGTCCTAATCAATGTCCTCAAATATCTGACCCATCAAATTAATCACATGCTACATCAAGGATATCATCAATATACATCTGCTCACCTAGGGGCAATCTCACCATCTGATCAACTAGGGGAAACCTAACTCTGTTTATCCCCTATACTTATTTATGCACCTGATTCATATCAAATGACCCTATCTATCAGCCTCCCAACATCAATCTTCTCATCCAATCCAATCGAATATTAATCAGTCAAATCATCCAATTGATCATCTAACGTCAATCATTTATCCTATCATCCATTTTCTTATCTTGAGCACATCAAATTTCCTAACTCTAGATCTTGAGGAAGGAAATTCCATCCATTTGTTTGTCTCTCTAGATCTTGAGAGTGAATTATCAATTTATCCAATCAATCGATTTGTTCATCTCTCTAGTTCTTAAGAGTGAATTATCAGTTTATCCAATCAATCCATCAACCTACTTATCTGATTGACATCAATACAACATCAACCAAGTGATTCTGACTGACATCAAGGGATATTCGATCATCATCACCTTATCTCAAACATCAACAACATTTTCTCAACCATAGCTATTATCATTAAATTCTCTTCACACTGGGGTATGTTTTGTTGCCAGGATCAACATCATTGATATCAAAAATGCAATCATCTTGGATCTCTTCTATCAACATCATTTCATCAACAAATTTTCCTTTTGATCAATATGATTTCATTTCTAAGGGGGCATCATCATATCATCAAACTAGGATTTTGCATCATATCTTGTATCAAATTTGGGGCATTCAAATTTCAAACTTTATCAATTAGAGTTTCATATCAGATTTTCATATTAGGGTTTCATATCAGAGCATCATATCAGGGTTCATATCAGAGTTTCATATCAGATTTCATATCAGAGTTTCATATCAGATTTTATATCAGAGTTTCATATCAGATTTTCATATCAGGGTTTCATATCAGATTTTTCATATCAGGTTTTCATATCAGTCAATCAGCTCATCAGCATCAAATCAATGATCAGGATGATCAATCTTTCTTTGAATCAATGTGCTTTGCACATCAATTCAAAGAGGGGCATTTGTAGACACCTAAAATTGACCAGATGTATCTCAAGCATTCCAAACTATAAATCTCAGCCAAATGCCTTAAAATGTCATCTCAATGCAAATAAAATGGACAAAGTTCGAATCAAATTAAAAATTCAAATAATCATGAAATCACATAATTAAATTCAAGACTAAAGGGATTAATCAAATTATGCAATTGATTTTTCAATTGTATAGTTCAAATCAAAAGGATCAAATCCAACACAATCACCCTTCCATGGCTAATTTAATTAAATGATTGAGTTATTTAATTCCTAATATCTTTGAGACAACCAACCAACTTTCCCTCCATTTGAGAACACCTCAAAGATTTTAACTTAACCAAGATTTGATCATGATCAACTCACTCTACCCCCTACCCTTGGGAAAATGCTATAAATACAAGTCATTTCCTTTGTGTTTGGAATCCAAAAATTCAAGAGCAAAAGCATCCTTATTATGGGCACATTGAGGAGCATTTGAGAGCTTTTGAGAGAGTTTTATCATTTTTATTTCATTTAGCATGTCATGTTTAGGAGCATTTGCTATTTTCTCTTATGATCTTGGAGCATTTTAAGCATTCTAGCTAGATTTGAGCATTTAATTTTTATACATATCTCATTCTAGGATTGTCCTTGAGAGAGATTAAGCCTAAGAGATCTCTTAACAAAGCTTGGATAGAGAACCATAAGATTATATAGATTTAGCTTCAATTCTTAGATTAACTTTGTTTTATCTTTCCATAGAATTGTTTGCTCTAATCTTAATTTCATGAAGGTGTATTTTCTTACACACAATGTGTTTTAGCTAAAAGGGATGAATTTAATTTAATTAAAGTGCTAGGAATTTATAATTAAATTAATTCAATCATAGGATTTGTTTAACTAATTGATTGATATTTAGGAATTAAATATAATGTATGATTAATGTAGATTTAGGATTTTCTACATTTGACACTTAGGTCGAGTAGAGTCAGTCAGAACTCAGAATTTCCTAGTACAATAGGACTTTGATGATTAAGAAGAATGACAAATGAAATAAAAAAATTTAGGGTTACAACATACCAATTTTAAAGTGTTACACCATCTAGGGTTTTACTCGTGGAAGATGTTCAATCTTTCATAAACTGCAAGATTGTAGAGATTGGAAATTCAAAGGTTGAAGAAGCTTATAAGAAGTTGTACAATGGTGATGGAACAATAAAAGATGTGGAACACAAGCATATTGAAGTAAAAGGGTTCACCAATTCCCTAATATTCCTGAAGGTTTTCAAAACCAAATGGATTTGATTAGTGTTAAGCCGAATGCATTAAAAAAGCTATGGCTTGATGCACCGAAGGTGATAACCCAAGATGTTATCCATGTGGTCACCAATTACCCCATAAATGATAAAGTAAAGGCCCTCAAGCATCCACCTAAGGCCAATACCAAGAAGATGAAAGGAGCCAAATGGGATGGAAGAGGACTAAAACTTACCACAATAACCAATTATTAGATCAAGTTTGTTGCATGTGTTCTAGGATACAAATTTATCCAAGCAAGAAGATTGAACAACAAAGCATCAGGTGTAGTAGACACAGCCTATAAAATTATGAAGAAGGGATCACAATTGGACTTATCAGAACTAATCCTGAATTAGTTGAAGGATAGCTTAAATACTATCAGAAATGAAAATTCAAACACTTGTAAGTTTGGCTCACTATTAATATGTATTTTCTTTGATTTTCAAGAAACATTCCCGTCAGTAGGAGCTGTGAAATGGGACAACACCAAACTGGTCACCATGCAAATCAGGGAGCACATAGCCACACTAGGATATAACTTTGAAATAGTCATGGATGAATACTTCAATGTATTCAAAGACTGAATGCAAAAGAGGGTAAGAATCCCCGAGCAACTCATTGAAAAATATAAGGATGAGATATGCTTCATGGTTGATATAGACAATACATACATCAAACCTATTGTACCAAGGATAGCATGGTTACAACCATTAGAGTATGAGATCAACTTTGATATTGCAACTAAGGCAATTGATGCCTTGATCAATGAACCATTGGATAAGAAACAACCAAAATTTGGAACATATGAAGAGGCCAAGACAAGAATAAACTCTAGCCTAGTTGTTAAAAAAATTGTCAAAAAGAAAGACAAGATGGTTAAGTATCTCAAAAAGATATTATCAACAACCTAGGAAGAAGTTGAACAAGAGGAAGAAACTAAAGAATAGTTATATATCGATAAAATAGAGGAAAAGGATGACTCCAAGGAAACATAGTGAGATTCACCACCTCTTCCACCAACTAATGAAGCCAAGAACTACAGTTGCTTCTAGGAAAAGCCAAACATAAAAGGATTCTAATCCTTGACCTTTAAAGAAAGGAAAGGTCAGGACTTACAAAAGGAAAGTTGCCACATTGAAGAGAGGGGAAAACAAAAGAGGAAGGAAGTTCATCACAACTCGAGAGGATATAGAAGATATCGAGAAAGATGAAGCTATAGAGGCATAAAATTTCAAGGTATAATTTCCTTAATCTATTAATGACATTTTTGAATCTATTGTAAATTTTGGATCTATTATGGATTCAAAGATTAGAAAGTGGTTGAAATTAGACCGAGAAGATTAGAATAAAGTAGAGGTCGCCATCATAGAAAAAATGTACATATTCAAATATGTACCAATTTAGTTTGAAGGAAGTCATGTACCAAGGGAACTCTTGGATAGACTATGCTCTTGTTGGACATTTTCCTTGAAAGATGAAAAAGAGATAAGAGAGAGAGTACTTTTTCCTCTCATGCCAGCTAAATCAAAGAAGGTATAAATAGATGAAATGATGGAAAAGTACAAAAAGGAGTTCTAGCCGAAGCTAAGAGAATATAAATTTCTTGAAGGAAAGCTTATAGATCTTGAATAGGACAACCATAAGAAATGGTGCAAGATTATGAATAGACTTACTGAGGAGGAAAGGCTTGACAAATACCTTCAACAACAAGATGTTGATAAGGCAACTCACGATGGCACATTCGTTGAGTTAGACAAAGAAGAAGATGATACAACTAGAAACAAGACATCAGATATTGTAGATGAATAATGGCCAGACACCACAAATGGAAACATTGTGGATACTAATTTCATTGACATTACTGATGACCCAGTAGAGGAAGTGAATAAAGATGAAAATTTCACTATTGCAAAGGACAAAACCAATGACCAGGACACAACAGTTGATACTACACAAGTGAATATTCTAGGCAACATGCCAATATTGATACAAGCTATCAATATCCTACAAGAATCAAGCAAGTCACCTCAGAAGGATACTCACAAGGATGTAGGGGAAGAGGCAAACAAAGACAGTACCGATGGTCAGCAAGACATTGGAGCCACTCAAGATGTAACCAATACTAATAAGGTTACTGGAGGAGATAAAGAAAAGGATGTAGATACACATAACAAGAATGCATAAACAAAGACTGATGAAGCAAAGGACATCTATGAAGGAGACAAACCTAAAGATGGTACTCCTAAGGAAACTGAAAAATGTACTACTGACGATGTGAAGGTGAATGTGGAGACATTTGTAGACATTGAAAAAGCTAAAAATAATGCCAAGAAGAAAAAAGAAGCACAATGGGTCACTTCATTGAGCACAACAGAGAAAGCCGAGAAATTGGCAATGGTTTTACATTCTAGTGATTCACAAAAGAAGAAGAAGAAATCAAAGATGAATAAGATGGAAGTCACATTGGATGAAATTATTGAAATACCAAAGTGTGACCCATCTACACTTGACTTCGAAGCACTACAATAATATGGAGAAATATGCCAAAGAAAGGCATTGTAGGAGAAGCTGAAGAAACAACACAGGGACTCCATGGTACTTGAGACAACATAGGAAATTTTGCACCAAATTGTACCTGAAGTTGCTATTGATCAAAACAAGACAATACTTGATAAATTAGGTACTCTAACCAAAGCAATAAAAACTCAAAATATTGATGCTGAGAAGGCAATTGGGGAGAGAGCCAAGCTAAAGTATGAACAAAATCTCATCGAGAACATCAGCCAAGAAGTGGCAATCAATAAGGTAAAGCTATTAGAATTCATCACTGAATTAGATCCAATAATATCTAAAGCTATAACCTTGATTCAAAAATTGAGCACAATAGAAAAGTTCACTAAAGACAATAGTGACAACATTGCAAAGTAGGATATAGATATAGTGAACAATGCACAAAGCTTAACCACCGATGGATACAATGCAGTTAAGCTGCATTATGAAAATATCATAGAGATAAAATGATTAAGGAAAGAACTATGGGAGGAAGTAACACACTTTAGGGAAGAAGTAACCGAGCTCCAAGATTAACTTCTACCAAATCTTACACTGCTCTAATAGCACATCAATTTAGCAAGGCAACTAATAGCAACTCCTGAGATGTTTGTAGCTGACATAATCTATCACATGCACTCAAAGATAACACTCGAGTACATGGCTTTGGAGAACCTCAAGGAACAATGGGAGAAAATGATGGAAGACATGAAGTCTTCACACTCCCATATTTTTGATAATCTCTAAGATAAAGACCTTTTCCCTTAATATCAAAAAAGGGGGAAAATGATCTGAGTACAAAATACAAAAAGAGAAAATGATATTTATTTATTCATTCATTCAGATGGGAAAAAGGTAGATATGTATATGTATATTCATATAGGAAAATGATATGTATAAGGAAGACATCATATGTATAGATATACCAGCATATACATAAGGGGAGTCATTAAATGACTAAGGATTATATATGTTGTATATACTTAAAATTTTGTTTGTATTTTGCACATATAAATTTTTTATACTAATGTCAAATGGGGAGATTGATGACATTAATTTTCCATTAGTATGCAAAAAACACTTTTGGTAAGCATACACTGAAAGACAAGACTAAGAAAATTGAAGATCATATATTAAGAGATCGCCGAAGATGACTAAGTACAAAGAAGACTGACGACACAACTAAGTGTGTAAACTGAAATGGAATGATAGAAAGAAATAGAGGAACCCAATGTGTAGGATAGAGTGCAGACTAATGAGATAGTAAAGAGAAACAAATAGAACAAAACTGAAGGACAGTCAGTGCATAACTGACAGATAGAACCAAAAGTCAGTTGGAGCCCGCAAAAAGTGGATCTGACTTCCACGCTAGATAAAGTGAGTGTATTCTATTTATAGGATATTTATTTGTTTTTAAATCCATTTATTTAGGGACAATATACATGAATGTAAGTTCTTTAATCAGTCTAACTGATTTAAAACACATAGACTAGGAGATCTAAGTATAAGTTGTAAACCTAATCTTAGAGTTAACATTATTTTTATCAAAACTTGACGATGTCAATCCATCTATAAATAGATGATGAAATCATTCATTATACATGGATGAAAAAGGATGTGAAGAGAGAGGATAACATGAATGAAGGAAATGAGCACATCGATGGATCAAATTGAGAGTTTCAAGAACAAGAACAACAAAAGGGAAATCTGGTTATCAGAACTAAGAATAGAGCATACCGAGAATTAGAGGTATTATTCAATCACAATTAGGTGATATTATTTTTCATGTAAACTAAATTGGATATATATCAACAATAGGAGATTGCACTTACCAGGTCAATTTGTAATTTGCTATCATTCTAAAAAGTAGAGAAAAGTGTAAAAATCCTTTCAAGGAAGGTTGATTTAACAATCCAACAACAAATCTCTTAACCAAGTGCACACTCAACAGTGTTGCTAAAGCTCCTAACAGAGTAGAATTTAATATGTCTCCATGGATACTCTTAACGGGGTAGATCATCAGAAGTCGTCAAAATTGTAAGCCTTAATTGGACCCTTCAAATCTGCAGATAGTGAAGATTTTTTGGGTACCATCCCCTCCGCAGTTTTTACTTCCTAACAAGAGTTTTCTACGATATCATATCTTATTTTATGTGTCAAATTGCTTTCATGAATTTTTCTATGAATGTTCACATATATGTTAATGTTATGAATTAATATAACTCACATCAAGATAGTATAAATCAGATTGAATAGATATATAATTGATTACAAAGGTTAATTGATTAAAGGATACAAAAAAATTTAGAGGTACTGAGTCACCCCTCCCCTCTTAGTACATACTTCCCATTAATCCCAACAAATAATTCTTACATTTTAGCAAGGGCACGGTGATAGTGTTGGGGATAGCAGTTGTGGGATCTTGATAGGAAATTTTGGGAGATTGTTAGAGTTCTGCCAGTAAGAGGCGAGAAAATTCATGTATCTCTTAATTTTTTAAAGTTTAACATAAGTTCCTCATCTGCAGTATTGGTTTTCCTTTTAGGTTTTTCTAGGGACAATTTGTCCAAAAATATCATGTTCATTGTGTTGCATATTTCTTTTGTTCTTTTATTTGTGAAGTTGCAGTTGTGTTATAACTAGATATTGGTAGTGGATTAATTTTTGGCAGCCAAATAATCTGTATAAGATAGAAGATTAATAATCAGTAACTGTAATATAAGTTTCACAAGACTGACTACTTAAAGAATCTTAACCATTTAAGGAGAAAATAGACATTGTCATAGTTTATGTCACTGATATCAGATCATTGTATGAA
Organism: Thuja plicata; assembly: GCA_018584345.1. Taxonomy (NCBI): domain Eukaryota; kingdom Viridiplantae; phylum Streptophyta; class Pinopsida; order Cupressales; family Cupressaceae; genus Thuja; species Thuja plicata. Next base: position 76,145 of record MU226993.1, read on the forward strand.
GAAAAAGCTTTAGATTTTAAAGAAATCAAAAGAACATATATAGCCAAATACAACTTAAATAAACCAGTTATGATTCACACCTAGGAACTTTCATTTAATACTAGAGTACTCTACCAACTTATTTCCAACAACAAGTCATTGATTCATTGAAAGTTGTTTGATACCATGATATTAGAAGAATTTGTAACCTGCTTTCTCCTTCAACATTCTTAAATTCATATTCAAATATCAAAATAGAAAAAATAGAGTACAAAGTAAATTTACATCTTTGTAACTTTGATGGTTGTATAGCTGTTATTACACTCTATCCCTTCCCACTAATGAGAAAAACATGAATCCAAGATCCAATTACTTTGGTTAAATAATTTTTTTACACTAGAAAGAGCTTGAACTGCAACTTAAGCAATGAGCTAAGATTATAAAAGTTGCATATTTCATATTTATATCAACGAAACTTTTTAAGAAAGCGTGGAGTAAGAGTTGACAACTTAACCATTTGGTATAACTTGAGAGCATTGATCATGAGACCCTTGGTCCAATTTGAGGCTTTGAACAATGTTAAAACAAACATCACTAGGTCAAATCATAATGGTAGTTCTGTAGAATAATTATTTATGACAAGATGAAGGTCGTGTACCATATTTTTTGAATTAATGAGAATGTCAAAAATTCTAGATCCAGAAGATTTCTCTATCCCCAATAACAGTAATTTTGTTTTCTCTAGGCGATCCAAACTTTGTTGAAATTAATTCCCAATTGTCGATCTACTTCTTCGTATGCTTTTTCATTCTCCCACCATTTGTTGTCCCATCCTTTTATTTCATCCATATTTGAAGGACAACTTTTGGATTAAAAAATGTTATTGTTCCCTCCGGTGGATTTCTAATTGAAGTAAAAATGCAATTAAGTTTTTTTTATGGTCTCTTTCTTTTACTGAGGATATATGATGATCAGGTCCATTTTTGTTAAAAAAATTTTATCATTAAATCAATTAGTTTGTTAAAGGTGAAGTAATTTGTTAGTCGCGTCTTTGACTGGGAAAGGTGTTGTGAAATTTGATTCCAAACCTTGCATTGGGAGTTATTTGCAGCATCTTGAGAATGCAAACAAGTACAATCATACAGACATAATTTTATATTCATTTTAGCTCAAAATTTTCCAAGGAAGATTTTATATATTTTATAGATTTTATTAATTTTGGCTTAAACTTGTTTATTAAGGATATTAAGTGAAAATGGAAAATTATAATTGAAGATGGTAGTTAATGTTAATATGAATTCAGAATAACTGAGAGGGGGGGTGAATTAGCTATCCTCGGGTCTAGATGTGGACATATAAAACTTTAAATCAACTTCAACAACTCAGATTTGCCCAGCAGTAATAAATAATAAATTTGTGCAGTTTAATGTACTAATGAAATAAGCTTGTAGAAACTTAATAGTAAAACACAACAATAACATTCACACATTTTGACACCATGATTTAATGTGGAAACCCAATATGGGAAAAACCACCAGTAACATGCTACCAAAATTTTACTCTTCTTAAGTAATGCTCTATGAGGAGCCAACCCTGTCAAAGGTTACAAAACACATTGTCAAATGTGACCTCATTAAAGGATTTAATCAACCTGTTAGGAGTGGCCTTATTAGAGGACTTAGAACATTCCAATCTGAATGTCACCTTATTCAAAGGATTTATACAATGACTGTTAGGTCAACCTAGTTAAAGGATTTGAACTGATACAATGGTTAGAAAGTAATCAACAAGTGTTCTCTGATTAATACAACTTACTTTGCAAATCTAGATCCAGTTTTAGCTCTAATGCTAATTCACTGAGTGGCCTCCATTCTCATCTCAAACTTTAGATCTGCTTGGAAATTTGTCAGGCAATCTCTCTTTGCTTCTCTATTCAGCCTTCTCTACTTAGGTCTTGCCAATCAATCAATTAACCATGCAACACTTTTCATTCCACTCTAATATCTTAACAATAACCACAGTAGGTTATAATATACCTCCTCTTCATTTAGGTCAGATAAATATTTTTCCGCTTAACCAAGATCGTAGATCTTAGGTTAGGTCAGATCCAATGGATCTTTCCATCTTTACATTTAATTTTCTTCACCAATACATTCATTAATTAACCATTGAATCCATGCACTAATAATGGTTTCCCATGCATTAAATGAATATGGACCAATCTTAATTAATAATGCATATCCCAATAAAATCAATTATGTCAGCCATAGATATCAAATCTCTTCAATAAACAAAATACTGATGCTCAGCATTTCACTGTCTCCCTCGACATTTCACTGGTGCTCAGCATCATCTTTGCTTTTCTCAGCATCACCTTTCACTTTGCTTGGCATCAACTTTGCTTTTCTCGGCATTGACCTTCCAGTGAACTGTCAGTGCTAGATAAACAATGTATCACTTTGCCAAAGTGCTAGATGATCAAGTACCCTGGTTTATACTCACAACTCAACCATTTCCTTGGTCTTCTTGTTATCCGATTCTTTTCAAATCTTCATCAATCAATGGATGAGGTACTTAAACATGCAGTGATAGTCTCACCAATTAAGGTTCAACATCAATGAAAAAATAACAATTGTCTACATTGTAGCAATATTTCCAACAATCTCCCTCTTTGGCATTGATGGCAACATTAAACTATAAAATAATAATTTCCAACCAAAGTTACCATACAATCAAAAAAGTGCTTGTGTTCCTGATATGGACAAATCTTCATTAATGTCTTTAGCTTCATCCAGACTCACTCTATGTCCAGAATCACACTGATGTTTTCTATTACTATTCAGCTCCCTTTTGCTGTAATATCTCCCTTATATCTGTTGTTACCTATTGTTTTAGCAATAATCTCCCTCTTTGACAACAATGCCAAAGATTGATATCTTTATCATGCAAAATTTTATGTGCTAATCTTTGTATCATGATGTTCCTGTCATCTTTGTGTATGACTGATTTCCTTTTTTATTTTTTTTTTCCACTTCAAGGTTTTTAGGCAGCATCCTAAAAATGTGACTTACTGTGCATCAATGTGTCAAGTGTTCTGACTAAAACATTTGATGCAATAGTACCATTCAGTACTAGTTAGCCTCAGCTAGGGGAATTAACCCTAATTTACCTCTTAGATACTCGTGAGCATCCTTGGGTAATGTTTTTGTAAATATGTCTGCCAACTGTTCCTTAGTGTTCAGATATTCCAATCTCACTTCCTTCTTCTGTACCAGCTCCCTCAAGTAATGATACTTGATAGCTATATGTTTTGTCTTAGAGTGCATTACAGGATTTTTAGAAATATTAATGGCACTCATGTTATCGCAATATATGACAACTGGTTCTATGATTTCCTCTTTCATACCTTTCAGTAGTATCTTCAACCACACAATGTTTGAACAGTTAATTGCTGCTACCACATACTCAGCTTCAGTTGTAGATTGTGAGGTGCAATTCTATTTCTTGCTTGTCCAGGAAACTAATCTTTTCCCCAAAAGAAATGCTCCTCATATGGTGCTTTTTCTATCATCAACATTACCAGCCATGTCAGAATCAGTATAGACTCTGAGTTCAAACTTGTCATTCCTTTTGTAATATAGACCATAGTCTTCTGTACCTTTCAAATATCTCAAAAATCTTTTTACTACCATAATATGTGTCTCTTTTGGATTAGCAGAAAATCTAGCAACAATTCCAACTGCTAATGCAATATCAGGTCTACTATATACAACATATTGCAGCTTACTAATCATTGATCTATATAGTGTTTGATTTACCTTTTTTGTATCATTAATCTTTGTCAACTTCTATCTAGTAGCCATGGGTGTACTCACTGGTTTTGAGTCTTCCATACCAGAATTTTTAAGTATCTCCTTGATATATTTTTTATTGTGTAATATAGATACCATTCTTCATTTGATGTATTTGTAGTCAAACAAAGAATTTTATCTCACCAAACATAGACATCTCAAATTCCGTTTGCATCTCCTTTGAAAATGCCTTACATATCATATCTTGTCCACTAAATATGATGCCATCCACACAAATTTCAGCCATTAAAATTCCTTTACCTTGCTCTATCTTCAACTACAGATTGTTGTTGTCATTAGTTCTTGCAAATCCAATCTTCATTAGATAATTGTGTAGTCTTTCATACCATGCTCTTGGTGCTTTCTTCAGTCCATATAACTCCTTGTGCAGTCTACAAACCATGTTCCTCTTACTTGGGTCAGTAAATCCATCAACTTGTTCAATATATACTTCTTCTAGTATCCCATTTAGAAAGGCAGACTTCACATCCATTTGATAAACTTTAAATCTCTTGTAGGTTGCATATGCAAGTAGAGTTCTCACACCCTCCAATCTTGCAACTGGGGAAAATGTCTCTCCATAGTCAATTCCTTCCGCTTGTGCATAACCCTTGCATACCATTCTTTCTTTATTCCTTGTGACCTCTCCATGTTCATTCAGCTTATTTCTGAATACCCACTTAGTACCAATTACATTTTTGTGTTCAGGTCTAGTTACAAGTGTCCATGTCTTGTTCTTTTCAATCTGGTCTATCTCTTCGTTCATGGCTTGAATCCAGTCTTCATTATCCAAAGCATCTTTTACTGTCTTAGGATCGAAATCACACAACAAACATGTGTCTTCTCTTAATTTGCCTCTTGTCATGACTGTTGAATCCTTTGATCCTATGATATGATAAGGTTTATGGTGCCTTGTTACATATTTTGCCAAAGTAGGCTCTTTTTTAGCTTTATTTTGATCGTTCAAGTTCAGTTCAGGGTGAAATTGTGACTTGACATCTCTATTAGATAGCTCGGTAGTCACTTCCTGTTGCCCAACAATGTCATTCTGTGTCTCGGCAGGTGTAGACTATTGCTTGACAACTTCATTTTCAGTTTCATTAGAATCCTCTTCTTTAGGATATGTGAATGATCTGTAACTTTCAGGATCAATCATGCTTTCAGATTCATTTCTTTTTGCATATTCATCGATTCTAACATTTGCAATTTCCACAATTTTGTTAGTGTTAGATTTCAAACATTTGTATGCCTTACTTTTAGTAGAATATCCAAGAAATATGCCTTCTTCTCCTTTAGCATCAAGTTTACCATTTCTACTATCCTTTAGTATAAAACATTTTCTCCCAAAGACTTTGAAATAACTTAGAGTAGGTGCATATCCATACCATAGCTCGTAAGGTGTAGAATTTGTACCTTTCTTGAATTGTACTCTGTTCAGGGTATAAATAGCTGTGCTTGCAACTTCTCTCCAATATTTTTGTGCAACATTTTTCTCCATCATTAATGTTCTGGCACAATCCATGATAGATTGATTTCTCCTTTCAGCTATACCATTCTGTGGTGGCATCCTAGGTGCTGATATCTATCTTTTTATCCCTCAGTCATTGCAGAATCTGTTAAACTCATTAGAAATAAATTCTCCTCTGTCAGATCTCAGACATTTCAGGCTCTTACTTGTTTCCTTTTCAAATTTTGCCAAGTACCACTTAAATAACTGAAATGCATTATATTTTTCTTTGAGAAACATAACAGTCATCATCCTAGAGTAGTCATCTACAAATAAAATAAAATATTTGTCTCGACAGTATCTTTTCTCACCAATAGGTCCATAAAGGTCAATATGAACTAATTCTAGAATATTCTTAGAAGTATGAATTTTTCTTTTAAAACTAGATTTAGTCATCTTGCCCAACTGACATTGCTTACACATTACATTCTCAAGCTTCTTTAACTTAGGCAGCCCTCTAACCTTTTTCAATTTACTTATGCTTACCAAGTTATCAAAGTTAACATGACATAGCCTCTTATGCCATAGCCAAACATCATTATATTATGCAAACAAGCATGTCT
>MU226993.1:88056-122264 GCA_018584345.1 Thuja plicata
TAATAATAATAATAATAATAATAATAATAATAATAATAATAATAATAATAATAATAATAATAATAATAATAATAATAATAATAATAATAATAATAATAATAATAACAATAATAATAATAATAATAATTATTATTATTATTATTATTATTATAAAAAAAATAAAAAATAAAAAATCCAATAAATGACTTTGAATGTTGCTAGTTGGAATGTTAGAGGAGTGGAGATGAAGGATAGAAAATTTGTGGTTAGACATTGGTGCAATAAACTGGTGGAGAAAGATATTATCTACCTTCAACAGGTTAAAATTGTTGGTTATCATTCTACTACCACCCTTAATTTAATTTGGAGCTAGGCTGGGTGCATTGTCACTAAACATGAGAGAGGGAAGGGGGGTGGTTGCAATTATGGTTGGTCCCAAGTGGGCTGGAAATATTATAGAGTCAAGTGTATCCCCTTGCAACAAGGCATGGTGGGTGAATATGAAGTATCAATGGATTGACTATGGTATTTGTAACATTTATGCCCATAAGGATTATAGAGAGAGATGCCCTTTAGGATAGGGAATCCACCTTCCTCCCCAAATCCTAGCTGATTCTTAGAGGTGATTTTAATATGATACAATAGAAAGAAGATAAAAAGGGAGAAATAATCATTTCCAGAAGGGTAATTAATAGCTTTATTGAGCTAAGAGTAAGATAATATTTAACCTGGTTAATGCTCTAGAGAGAAAGAAAGAAGGCTCTAAGCAAATTTGCTTTACATGGTGCAATAATCAAGCTTCTAATTAGAGGATCATACAATGCATACTTGATAGGATTTATGTAGACCTCTATTTGTTTTCTTTCAGAGGTAATAGGGATAATAATTTGGTTGTTGTGATCCTAGCGACTATGCTTGATCATTGACCCGTCACTATTGTGATCAATATTTAGTCCTCGCAACCTAAATGGAGAGACATAGGTATTAATGTGTTTAAACTCCACACCCCCTTCTCAAGGATGATGATAATTTGGATGCCATTAGAATGGCTACATGCCTCTCAAAATTTTACAATAAGGATGTGGGGCCTTTATAAAAATTAGACTCTCTTACAGTTTTATGGAGGAAAAGGTTTCAATTTATAGGAGAAAAGAAATCTAGGGATAGGAATAAGATAAAAGAGGCCCCACAAATGAGACTCAACAAAGTTGAAGGTCTTCTTTAATCCAAGGGGCATGATATTATCTTGGAAAGAGACTTGACTAAGACAAAGGTGGAGCTCAAGAAGATAAAAATAATCTTAGATTTAGAGGACCAAGCATCCAAATAGAAATGAACTAGTTAAAAGAAGGGTACAGATGAACTAAATATTTCTTCAACCTGATCAAAAACAAGAATTCCTCCTTACTGTATGAATCAGTATCGGCTACAAAATAGTCCTTTGTAAAGAGCTCTTCATTTTTTTTATGGACCGTTTCATGATAAGTCATGCTTTAAACAATGGGAGTGGCCTTCACATACTTATCATTACAAATATCGATAGGTTTGTCTCCATCTTCATTAAAAAGGAAATATAGTTTGACATTTTCCATGTGTTCATCTTTAAGGGATCCCCAATGTTCAAAGGTAGTCTTTTGCATGTTAAAGTTTCTTTACTGCCCTTGAGAAAGAGTTTCTTGGGTTTACCATAAGACCTTAGGGATAGGGGGAGTTGACCAATGCACATGGCACTTTCAATTTTATATTCTCATTTTCCCTGATTAGTGACTGCTACCTTATTTTTGGACTTGATGATGTTCTCTTTAGTGACCTTCTATTTTCCATTGTCAAGTGATTTATTGGCTTCTTCAAGATGATATTTCTCAGTAGAGGACTTGGTATAATATTCCTTTGTAATTGGTCGAGAGAATTCATTCAAAGGACAATTGTATGATTCCTTACCTTCCAATATCTTGCAGTATTGGAAAGGTTCATGATCTTTGGGAATAGTAATTTATCTTCCATGATGGGGTAATTTCAAGATTTGAAGATATGTAGATGGTACACTTGCGATATCATGTATCCAAGGTCTTCCCAAGAGTATATTATAAGGAAAATTAAGATCAAGGACATAGTTGATAGTTTCAATCAGGGCAGGACCCAATTGTAGAGGAAGTGTGATTAGGCCTTTAGACTCTCTTTCTCAGTCATCCTAAGACTTTATGGTAATTATCTTTGATGCATAAATGAGGTCTTTAGGGATTCCCAAATGTCTTATCATCTTCATGGTACAAAGGTTCAAACCAGATCCGTTGTCTGTCAAGACACTTTTTATCTTGGTGGAATGTGCGATGACTTCAATGTGAAGGAGATTATTTTGATAAAGGTAAGAACAATGTAGGTCTTTTTCTATGAATACCATGTGTGATTCTACTTCTAGGTTCCTAATCATAGCTTGAAATTATGACGCATTTGTTAGGATAATAAAAAGGTGTGTACTAAGAGGGGAGGGGTAAATCAGTACCCTTAAAAACTTTCAAACAAATCTTTGTAATCAAATATTCTGATATAACTGACTGAATAGATAACATTCACAAAAAATGTGATGTCACTACTGAAATGTAAATTCATGTAAAGTAAACAATACACATACATGAAATTTAAGTACTCATGATACTAGTATTTTGGTATCATAGAAAACCTCTGTTAGAAGCTAAAAACTGCAGTGGATATGAGACCCACAAAACTTCACTATTACTGTAAATAAAGTAGCCTGTTAGAGCTTACAAAGATTGATCACTTCTGGTGACCTTACTCTATTAGGAGTAACAATGAGATCGATTAGATCTACCTCGTGTGAGTATTTAGCAACATAAAGTATGTGTGCACTCGGTTAAGAGATTTATAGAAAGACGGTTGAGTCTATTACAATTGTTAGAGTGTAACAAAATTATGATCTAAACAAATAAAATTTCTATATGTGAATACAGATCCTTTACATGCATATAAAATGTATCACCTTACTGTGAATGATAATACAATCTACTTTATTCTACTCGGTAGCCTTGCCTCTGTTCTAAAAACTAATTACTGCAATGTAGTCCTTGTCCTAAAACCTCTGTCTAATCTCTAATGTCCCTAGTATGGCAACTAATTGATCATTTTTCTGATCAACATACAATACAAAATGATATCGTAGTATTACATATATCAAACTCCTTGAACTAATTAGGGTTTTACAATCACTTACAAAACCTAAGATCAATAGTGTATAAAATTTACCTTAATCATCTAAAAATAGGACAAATAAACAATTAATGCAGTGATTGTGTAATTAATGTTCTCCTCGATCATTGCAAATTGTTATCTAGGTCGACAAAAAGTTTGTTACCTAGATTGATGTTCCATTACATACTTTTATGTGGCCTCTGGTCCACTCAGTAAATATTGTGTCTCGGTGCTTGGTATTCTCTATATATCTTAGTTATACTATGTTCTTGGTGTAGAATACTTCTCGGTAAAGTCTATCTTCTCAATAATCACTACACTTAGTTAAATCTACGCATGATCAATGCTCTCGGTTAACTCTACACTTTGGTGATTATACCAAATAGTCTTTTCTGTGACTATGTTAGCGACTATTCATTTGAGTGCTTGAATACTAATGACAACCTTCAAAGCTCTTTTGGAGTAACAACATTTATTTTGTGAGGGACTCAGGACTCAATAAAGGATTTTTCAAGGACCTATTTATGTACAAGGGATGTATGGAGAAGCTCAAGTATGGATATCTGTGTGGGAGTCTTCCCTAGTAGGTGGTGTGGCAACAAATTGGACAATGATTCTTCCTTGTCTTGTGGTAGCATTACAATAAAGAACTTTAAATTAAAGGGTGTACACATGGTTATCATATTCTTCTATGTGACTATAGAGGTAATAAAAACCAAAAAAGTCATTTTATTGGATACATCCACATGTAGATGCAAAGCCTTGTATATTATTAGTGGTATAGTCATAAGGCATTGTCTTAGAAGATGAGGCATTGTTCTAATCATGTTTTGGGAATGACTAATTTCATATATTGAGTTACACATTAGATGATGGTGATGTATTACCTTCAACCTCAATCTTTCCATCATCAATAAGGTCTTCAATAAAGTGTTTCAACTTCATGCATTTCTTGGTGTCATGACCTTTGATGTGGCTATATTCCCAATATTCATTGTCTTTGTTCCAAGTAGGTTTGGGTTGATTATCACCATATGGCTAGGTGTTAGGATATACCATCATGTTTTGATCAATGAGTCTTCAAAAGATGATGTTAAGAGGCTTCTCAAGGTAAGTGAACTCTTTACATAGACATGGACCATAATTGTTGTTGTTGGTATTGGTATTGTTTTTTTTGTGAGGAAATAGATAACCTTGATTGTGCGATTATTGTTGAGATGTGTTTTGATTCTACTAATTGTGATTTTGATTTTTGTTATTTTGATTAGGATTATTTCCTTGGTAGCTTTGGTTGGATGTTTGGACATTCTGAACATGGTTAGCATTGGTCACTTCATCATTCATTACCACAATGTTCTTTGTCCAAAAATTTTGTTTGTCACTATTAGATGAGGAAGTATAGTGTTTAATGGTACCATTTTGTAAGAGGCCATCTTCAATGGTCCTCATTTCTTAACAAGAAAGTAAAAAGTGTCAGGGGAAGCCATCTTCATTTGGTATGACATTTCAGGCACCAATTTCCTAGTGAATATATTCTATGAGATGATTATCTTGTATCTTCCTAGGCATTCGATTGGTAAGGTGTCTCCACCTTTGTAAGAAGCTAGAAAAGGTTTCCCCATTCCTTTTCTTAGTGTTGCACAAGTCACTTAATGGTGCTTGATAGTCAATATTGTAGGATTATTGTGCGGCAAATATTTTTGCCAGATCAGAAAAAAGAAGATATGGATTCAAAAAGTAAATTTATGAATCATTAGAGTGCAGAGCCTCCAAGACTACTAGGGAAGATTCTTTTGATATAATCCTCCTTATAGGAGTCCTCCTAATAGGGGACAAAAAATTATTTTAGATGTTTAATAAGACATGTTTCTCCCTTTTTGTGTCAAATTTGGGGATCTCAAAGCTTATATAAAATGACATCATGTTGATTGATTTATCGAATGGATAAGGGAATATCTCTTCAAAATAGAATTCCTTCTTACCTCCATTATGAATTTTATGGACAAGACTCTTATGTTCATTGATTTAATTTTCCAAGTCAAGAGTATTGTCATGTGTAAGACATTGACCAAAATATTTTCCTCCTCTGAACTGTGATGTTTAAAATCCAACTAATGTGGCTCAATTTTTTGAATGAGGTGTATAATGATATGTTTGGGATGTTGTTGGAATAAAAGTCTTTAAGACTCTAGAAGGAACCTTAAAGAGTGATTAAATGTATTGACCTATAGATTGGGAAGGTGATGTTTATGGCAACAATATTTGACCGATATTCAAGACTCTAGCACTAAATAGATTAGATATGTGTGTTGTGGTTTGGGTTCTATTTTTCAAAATCATATTAGGTATAACACAAATAATCTACTAGATTTGTTCATATTTTAAGTAAAAATTTTATTGTGATGTTGATGTAGTTACTGATGTAGATGGTCTACTGGAAGTAGCCTTTCCTCTACCTTTAGATGATATTATGTTAACTGTAGAAGTAGTTGTTGTATTAAAAGGGGCTCTAGCCTTGGTGACATTGTTATACAGTAATAGGTCATCAAAATTTTTTGGAATTATTACACCATCATGGAAAAGGTTCAAAAAGATTTCTATTTTATTGGCTCAAATCACTTCTCCACCATCTCCAAGTTATAGGGATTTTTGAGGAATTCATTAATTTGAAGAGCCATAATGGGTCCACTTTTCTTAGGTTGATCAACATACTCAACCTCCTCCTCTTCCTAGTTAAGAGTTTCTTGCATTCCTAGATCTCCAAGAGGTACTGAGGCAAAGGAATTCTTGTTATTTGGAAAATTTTGACTTATCTTCTTGGCTTTTGAACTGGTTATGACCATGCAATTAGACATCAAAAAGAAGATGTGCAGTTTCTAAGGATGTACAAGGAAAGATTTGATGATGAAATATGATCTTAGGAGAAACAGTTGGGACATTATTTTGATTATGAGGGTGGGGCCTCAAAGGCTTATTGGATGATTGATAAAAGAGGGGAGGGGCCCCAAAGTCTTATTTTTTATCAAGGTTTATGACAACCTTAGTGAAAATGAGATCTCAAGAGGAATGATGATATCCTTGTTCTACTTGTACATAGACTATTGATTACATTCAAAGTAGGATATGATTGATTGCATCAACCACTCAATACAGACTTGTATTCTCAAGTGATAGAATTTGATTAAGGATAAGGATCTTAAAGACACTTGATAAATCTTTCAACCTAAGATTGAAGATGAAAGGTATGAAAGAGAGGATTGGATGAGTCTTGCTGGTGTTGGATGCGGAAATATCAAGACAAAAGAATGATTTATGTCAAAAGTGATTATGGTTGTGTTGCAAAGTAGGGAATATAAGGTTGTGGAAGATTAAAAGGATGAAGGATGGATAAATTGAGGAAGGATTGATCATAATTTTCAAAGTGGGTGAAGGCATGATTTGTTGGATTTAATGGGAAGTAGTACTGAGAGGGGAGGGGTGAATTAGTACCTCTAAAAATTTTAACTCTTTACACCATTCATCATTAGTAATCATTCATTACTGTATTATCGACAATTACTATTATTCTTTCCTATGCAACTATTATTAATTCATAATCTTTAATTATTTGTGGTAAAGGCTTACTATCTATAGAATGGAAGGGAGCCGGTAAAGGCTTACAATTGATCACTTCTAATGATCTACCCTGTTAGGAGTATTAAGGTGGAGACCAGTTAAGATCTACTATGTTAAGATCTTTAGCAACACTAATTTAAGAGTGCAATCAGTTAAGAGATTTACAATAATACTGTTAAGTCCACCTTTCTTGAAAGGATTTCTTATGTGTACTACACTTGTTAGAATGAGTACAAATGATTGACCTGACTATGTGAAATCTTTAATTTCTGATCATAGATCCATTAAAGCTCTCAAAATATAAATATCAGCTATAGTGATTGATTAATACCTTTCTCTACTCGTCAGTAGCGTATGCTCTGTTCTTGAAAACTGGATTGACTCTTTTTTGACCCTCTGCATGAATTCTCTTGTATGGTCTCTAGATGCTCTCCGTGGCTACAATCATCATCAAACAACATGTTCACAATAGATCGAGCATCTATTTATAGAAGTGTTTGACCTATTCTAGAATCATGCATTACAATGTTAACTCTGAGATCCAAGGTTTACAACTTGACCTTGATCTCTAGTTTGCATGTTTTAAATCAGTAAAAATAATTAAAACAATATTACTTACATTGCTTCATCTACGCACAATGGATATAAAACAAATCAAGAAGCTATATATACAAATTCAGTGATTTATCTGACATGGAAAGTCAGATCCACTTTTTGCAGGATGTAACTGACTATCGATTCTTGGTCGTCAGGTTGAACTTAAAGTCTATCAGTGTTCCTTTGTTGAACTGATCATCAGGTTCCCTTCATCTATCAGGTTCCTTTGTTTTTTGTTCTATCGGGTTGCACTATTGTTACTCGTCAGGTTCCTTTAACCTTTTATTTCATCGCATAACACTAAATAGTGTTTGTAGGGATGCTTTGAACTTGGTAGTGTCGAGTAACCTTGGCGTTGGGTAGTGATGTGCCTTTTCTATCGATGTAGTGTAAACTGATGGTGTAGATCATATTTTTCCTTGTGTATACTAATGGAAAAATATAATGCCTTCAATCTCCCCCTTTGACATTAGTATCAAAAACTAATATGTTCATAATACTAAAGTGTTTAGTATGTACACCATGTCTATATCCTTGTCATCATATGACTCCCCCTAATTGTATGTGCTGGTATAGCATAATTATATGTACATGTATACTATACATTCTCCTTATATATATGTCATATCATTTCCCCTTTTGTATATTGTTCCCCCTTTTAACTGAGGTGTGTCAACATATCAATTTTCCCCTTTTTTGATACTTATGAAAAAAATGTACAAATTATAAGATGCCAAAAATGTGACAAAAATGTGTAACTTAAAATGTGTCAAGAATATGGGAATGGGTTGTCTTGATATCCTCCAACAATTTCTCCCATTTTTCTTTTAGTACTTCTAGTGCCATGTGCTCCAGCTCTAGTCGTGCATCCATATCATAAATGATGTCTAGGACATATATTTTTGGGGTGGCAATTAGTGTATTTGCCTCTATCACATATTGCTACAGGAGTTAAAGTGTCGGTAAGAGTTGAGTTTGAAGCTCATTTACCTCATTTTTGTACTTCATCTCTACAATATGTATGTCCTGTCTCAATTTTTGAGCCTATTTGATTTTCTTATTTTGCAATTTTATTGCCTCTTCATTATGGGTGAGACTTTGTGCACTTGTCTTAAGATCAACATCTATATGTGCTATCTTGTCGGTATAATCCTGAGTCATTTTATCAAGTGTACATAATTTTTGTATCAAAGTAATAGCTTCTGAGATAATTGGGTCAATTGTGCTCACTAATTTAGAAAGCTTTACCTTTTTCAATGCCACTTCTTGGCTTATCTTTTCAACTAATTTGAACTCATAATGTTATTCAATTATTTCTTCCATGACATTCTCGGCATCTATGTTTTGAGATGTTATGGCATCTGTGAGTACCACCAATTGATCAAGCATGGGGGTAGTTTGATCAATATCTATATCTGGTACTATTTTCTGAAGTATACCTCTTGCTACTTCCAGTACCTTTGCCTCTTTTGTTTCTTTCCTTAGTTTGTCTTGCATTTCTTTTCTCTCACAAATTTTTGCATACTTGGTCAATTCATTTGGATCCAATGTCCTAGGATCAAAAACTGGAATCTCAATGATTTCATCTAGAGTTACTAGATTCTTATGCTTTCTCTTCTTCTTCTTTGAGACTTGTGGGGATGCAGATGTATGAACTACCATTTCTAGTTCATTTTTCTTTTTTGAAGTGCTTGGTGAAGGCTGTGTAGAAGATGTTTCTTGTGTTTTCTGCTCAGGTTGCACCTGTCGGTTTGGTGAAGATGTCTCTCCATCAACTTTGGGTGTCTCTGCAAATTTTTCTTCTATTTTCTTCTTTAGTTCATCCTTCTTTTCTTCTTCACTCTTATCTTTCTACTTGTCCTTCTCTACCTTTTGTGTTTCTTCTTTATTTAGATCAATAGACTTATCTTTCTGATCATCGGTTGTAGCTTGCTCTTTAGTTGTGTCCTTTGTATTATCTTTTGTTTTAGCATCACCCTTGTCCTCAGGTGTGCTTGTGTCCTCTATAGTAGATCCATCATTACCCTCTAGTATATTGATTTCCTTCATTAATATAGGAATATTGCTTTGAGTGCTAGCTTGGGTTGTATCTAAAATGGTGTCCTGCTCGTCGGTTTGGTATTTTTGAGCATTGACATCCTCATCTTTTTGTATCTCCTCTGTAGGGTCTGGTTTGGTTAAGTCCATGATTGATGTGTCCTACCATGTCTCATCAGCAACATTCATTTCTTTATCATCTGATGTCTTCAATTCTTGTTTCCTTCCCCCATCCTTAAGTGATATGAATATGACATCATCTTTCTTCTTCTGATCTTTATCAGAGTCATAGTTTTTGATGTCTTGAATGTCAAGACTATCCATGACTTTGTCTAAATATCTTGGCTCGATGTCTTCTTTATTGTCCAAAGCAATATGCTAAGGACATGCCTCATCTTTCTCCTCCTCTCTATGAGGTGTTTCGGTGAGAATTAATTGATTCTCATGACTTGATGACTCTACCAGTAGAACTAGTAGATGTCTCCATTTGGCCTTGGTCATGGTGTCCAACTCTACAAAATTATTCTCTAATACTTTGTAATCTCTTATATTCGCTACAAATTTACCTGAGTGCTTCTTGAGTATTTCTTGGATTTATTCCACCTTAGATTCAGGAGGCATAAGTGTTACAAGTACCCATCTCCCTTGCTTCTCTTTCAGTCTATAGAGTATATGACCATTGTTGGGATATTTTTTACCCAGCTCTTTAGGTATTTGGTTGATGAATTCAGCTGGTATATATTTGAATTTCACCATTGACCTGATTATTTCTTCTTGTATCTTATTCTGGTCCTCTAGTTTAAGTGTATCCCATTGTCTGATTTTCTTATCATACATGGTTTCGTATTTAGCAATTGATTCAGCTGCCTCATCAACATTTAGATTTCTGTAATCTTTCTTCACTACATCAGGCTCATCTTCCTTGGTGTCTTCTATGTCATCCTTTGTCCTAACCAATCTTTTCCTCTTCTTTGGAGGTGTAGATTTCATAGTTTGTTGCTTTGTTTGTTTTGCTGGCTTCTTCCTCTTATAGGTCCTTACTTGACCTCTCTTAAGAGGTGTGGTATTAGCTTTAGAATTTTGACTCCTTGTCCTCTTCTTCTTTGTAGGAGGTGGAGGTCTATCAGATTGAGTGGCCTTAGAATCTGATTTCTCTTCTTCTTGTCCCTCACCAATGGTGTCCTCTTCATCAGTTTCCTCTGGTTATTGTTGTTCCTCTTCTGTAACTGATAGAATCTTCTTAAGATTCTTAACCATCTTATCCTTTTTATTTAAAGTCTTCTTTATTTCTAGGCATCCTTTTATCTTAGATCTATCCTCTTCATAGGTTCCAAACATTGGTTGTTTGTTGTCAATAGGCTCATTGATTAATGCATCAATTACATTTGTAGCCTGATCTATGTTGATTTCATAATGTAGTGGTACAACTGGTTTGATGTGTGTGAAATCAGTCTCCACCACGAAACATATTTTATCCCTGTGTTTTTCTATCAGTTGTTCAGGGATCCTTGTCCTTTCCATCATCTTTTCCTTGAATTAAAGGAAGTATGCAGTCATAATTGTGTCAAATTTATCTCCTAGTGACTTAATCAATTCACTAATCTATAATGTCATCAGTTTTGTAGTGTCCCATTTCACTTTTCCTACTAAGGGAAAGTACTCTTTAAAGTAGAAAAAGATACACATGATAAGTGAGCCAAATTTACATGTGCTAGTCTTTGTGGACTTGATTGTGTTCATGTTTTCATCAAGTTGTTTCAATAGGATCTCACATAGATCTATCTGTATGCCCTTTGTTACAATCTTGTAAGCCATGCTTACAAATGTTGTAGATATGTTGTTCAACCTACTTTCTTCAAAAATCTTATAACCAATCACACATGCACCAAACCTTAGTTCCTCATCGGTGATGGTGTTTACTTTCAATCCTCTATTGTCCCATTTAGATTTTGTGAGTTTTGTGACTTCTGGCCTAGATGGATGCTTTTCATCCTTAGGCTTGTTGGTTATTAGATAACCAGTGACAACGTGAAGGACATCCTTGGTGATTTGTTTGGGTTGATCCAACAACAACTTTTGGTCATGCAATCTGCTAAGCACTAACCTAATCCAGACAGTCTCAAAATCCCTTAGGAAATATAGGGCATTAGTTATCCCTTTAACCTCTAAGTGTTTGTGCTCTTCCTTTAGGTTTCCTTTTGCATCAAAAATATTCTTATAAGCTTCATCCATCTCTAGGTCACCTATGTCAGTGATCTTGTAGTGAATATAAGACCTAACGTCTTCTATGAGCAAAACCCTAGGTGAGATTTTAGAAAACACACTAGTTTCATCGGGTTGTGATGCAACCTCTAGGAAGATCTTATATTTGGGCTCTACACATGTGCTATTCTTAATAAACTTAACCACATTCCATTTACCATTATTGATTTTAGCAGTTCTTGAGGTGGTTGCCATTATTTTTCAAGTTTTAGGGCTTTCTAGAAATCTAGGGTTTTCCTGAAAAAATAGCTACAGAGATCTTTCAGTGCCCTCAGTACTTACTTCAATCCATGGTAGTGGTGAAAGATCTTTTTTCTGTGTGCTTGGGTCAATTTTGAGTATGCTCTTCTTTCTGCTCTTCAATCACTCTATTTTTTGCTCTACTTTCTCTTCAAATCGCGGGTGCAAAATGAAGTTGTCCCATCGACTATTTATAGACTTTTTACCCTAAGTCTTTGTTATAAATGCTCAAAGACTTGTCGGGACATGAAGATGAACTTTTTCGAGAAGACCTTCAAAATCATCATCGGTGTTGTCATGATCCTCTAGATAGCTATTAGGTATTTTTCTTTTACCGATGAATGTCGATATTCGTTCGCAACAAATTTGTAACTTTTCCTTCTTACCGACGGGTGTTAGGTTATATTTTTCAACTTAGCCATTTTATGTGTTGACTGCCAATTTTCGGTAAGTGTCAACAAATCATTCATTATGTTCACTGATGATTTTTGGAATGTGTATATTGATGGGGTTGATTTCTCATAATTGTAACAAGTAACATAATATGCATCTTTTATTTATGCAAATTTTGACTATCTATCACTTGTATAATGGAACTGATGCAAAATATGACTTGGTTTAATGCAGTTCCATACTTACTTGTTCAAATTACTTGGGGGTTGTGATGTCACCAGATCCATTGGATGGGGTGTCACCATTTGCATTACTTGGCCCAGCTTCATTATTGCTTGAATATTTTCTCCACATTTTGTCTCTAGCCCTCTGAATATCTTCAATGGTGTTTTGATTGGGATATGTGCTTGTCTCTATCAATCGGTCTTTGTAATCTTCCTTGAGGTGGCCAAATTTTTGATAGTGTAAGCATGCCATTTAGGGGTTTGACCAGCCTCTAGACCCTTTTCTCCATGTGACCATATCTACCACATGGTGTATAGTTTGTCCATGCGTTGTAATCCCATGTATATTAATTACCTATTCTCTTTGGTTGATAAGGCATTTCTTGACCTTTAGGCTTCCATGTTTGCCTTTTCTTTTTCCACCATTCTTCAGTTGTGTGCCCATTCATCTTGCATGTAGGATAGTATTTGTCCATCTAGGTTTCCTTCTTTGGTTGATCCACCCTAGACTTACATTCGTATGCCTTAAGTCCTTTCATGTTACAGTTATAACAAAATCATATGAATGAAGATGTAGATTTAGGAATACCTTTCAATTTGCCTCAACATACATTTGATATGTGGCCTTTCTTTCCACAGTGCTTGCATGTTAGCTTTCTTGGTCTTGGATTTTCATAGACATTCTTTGAATTTTCTAGATTAGATGATTCTCCATTATCGGTAAATCCTATACCGTTGTTGTTGTTGACTCTTCATTGTCCTTCAAGAAAATCAGCCATTCTTTTTTTATTGCTGAATTCTAACCTCATGCTTTAGTTTTTCATTCTCTTCTCTTAGTTCACCGATAATTTGTATTCTCTCAATGAGTTCCACATTTATTTTGTTTGCTTCTTGACTCTTAAGAATAATCTGATTTGTAAGATCATGGTGATGTTTAGCATGTCTTTGAATTTCTAAATCCTTCTCTTGTAGTTTCTCTGTAATCTTCCTTTTGTCATCAATAGTAAGTATTCTTTCTATTTCATCTTGTCTATAAGAACTCATCACATCAATCATCCTTACCATCTATGACTCTCGACTGATTTGCAAAATCTTTATTTTCCTTGTTAGATGTTGATTGATCTCCTTTAGATTTGTGATGTTCTCTTCTAATGCATCTGATGCTTTGCTTGTGGTTGATCCTGAAGATTCAAAGAAATATGAAATCTATTCTTCTTGATAATATTTTTCATTGCTCCAAGTTTCTATACCTTTCCTCTCATCCAATAGCTCTCTCATCTTGATTCTCGCTTCTTTATACTATTCATAGAACATTTGTATCTCAAAATTTTTATTCTCAATATTCATGTCAAGTTTGTACTTCTCCATTGTATGATATTTTCTCTTAAGCCTTTAAGATTTCCAAGAAGAGACATAGCTCTGATACCAATTGTTGGATTTAATGGGAAGCAGTATTGAGATGGGAAGGGTGAATCAGTACCTCTAAAACTTGTAACACTTTACACCATTCATCATTAGTAATAATTCACTACTGTATTACTGACCATTACTTTTATTCTTTCTTATGCAAGTATTATTAATTCATAATCTCTAATTGTTTGCAACATTCATAGAAACATTCATGAAAGTAATAAACACATAGCACAAGATATGATATCATAGAAAACTCTTGTTAGGAAGTAAAAATTGTGGTGGGGATGGCACCCACAAAACTTCACTATCTGTAGAATGGAAGGGAGCCGATAAAGGCTAACAATAGATCACTTCTGATGATCTACCCTGTTAGGAGTATTAAGGTGGAGACCAGTTAAGATCTACTCTATTAAGAGCTTTAGCAACATTGATTTAAGTGTGCACTCGGTTAAGAGATTTACAATAATACTATCAAGTCCACCTTTCTTGAAAGGGTTTCTTATGTGTACTACACTTGTTAGAATGAGTAAAAATGATTGACCTGACTGTATGCAATCTTTAAACTGTGGTGGGGATGGCACCCACAAAAGTTCACTATCTACAGAATGGAAGGGAGCCAATAAAGGCTGACAATAGATCACTTCTGATGGTCTACCCTATTAGGAGTATTAAGGTGGAGACCAATTAAGATCTACTCTATTAAGAGCTTTAGCAACATTGATTTAAGTGTGCACTCGGTTAAGAGATTTACAATAAGACTATCAAGTCCACCTTTCTTGAAAGGGTTTATTATGTGTACTACACTTGTTAGAATGAGTAAACATGATTGACCTGACTGTATGAAATCTTTAATTGTTGATCATAGATCCATTAAAGCTCTCAAAATATAAATATCAACTATAGTGATTGATTAATACCTTTCTCTGCTCGTCAGTAGCCTGTGCTTTGTTCTTGAAAACTTTTTTTTTCTCCCTCTGCATCAATTCTCTTGTCTGGTCTCTAAATTCTCTCAATGGCTACAATTATCATCGAACAAAAACATTTTTACAATAGATTGAGCATCTATTTATAGAAGTGTTTAACCTATTCTAGAATCATGCATTACAATGTTAACTCTTAGATCCAAGGTTTAGAACTTGACCTTGATCTTTAGTTTACATGTTTTAAATCACTAAAACTAATTAAAACGATATTAATTATATTGCTTCCTCAACACACAATGGATATAAAACAAATCAAGAAGCTATGTATACAACTTCAGTGATTTATTTGACGTGCAAAGTCAGATCCCCTTTTTGCGGGATGTAACTGACTATTGGTTCTTGGTCATCAGGTTGAACTTAAAGTTTGTCGGCGTTCCTTTGTTGAACTGGTCGTCTGGTTCCCTTCATCTGTCAGGTTCCTCTCTTTGTTTTTCTTGTTAGAATAGTCCCAAAGGATAACTGAGTGGGGGGGGGGGTGAATCAGTTATCAATAACTTTAATTCTTTTTACTTCTTTAAATTTAGAATACAATAAAGTAAATGCTTATTCAGATAACACAATACACAACACATAATTGATTATGGGGAAACCAAATGGTAAAAACCCCAGTGGAAATTAGCACTCACAATGAACTATACTTGTTTATACTAATCCCTATTAGAAGATATTTCAACCCTGTTAGGAGTTTTACTTTACAATGCAATAAGTATAGTGACCTGGTTAAGTGTCTGATCCTGTTAGGAGTCTTTTACAAATAACCTTGTTAGGGATGAGAACTCACTGTCCAAAAGCTCACTGCTTCAATGGTGAAGGCTACAACCTTCTGTAGAACAGATATGCACTATATTTGATGATGAACTATAGAGTAGACCTGCTATCTTGATTAGTTCCAGTGTATTGTAATCTTCTACTGCTTCTTCATATAGACTCTTGATGAATGAACCACAAATGATATTCTGCTCTGTACATTTTCTCTCTTTTCATATCATTCACACTTAGCGTATCACAAATGACTTTATATAAGTATCTTCCTCAAATTATGAGATCATGGGACCTATAATACAACTCTTCATAACATCCTTGTCAGCTTCACTAAGCACACAAACAATATTAAGTCCACACAACAAAAATTGAATAGACGCGACGCTTCACTAAGTCGGCCTCACCAAATTAACTCTAACTTTGTAATCTTCTTAAAAAACATTAGCCACCTTTAGATAACAATCATCAACTCATAAATAATCATGAATATACACATGCATATCCTGAAGATAGGCGCAACTCAAGAAACACATTAAATACTTTGGCTCTGAAGAGATACTCTTCCAGAATTGTAACTGGCAATAACAAAATTACACAACTTGACTGAAACATCATATCTGGATCTGCGTGTATGCACATAACATAATAAACATGTCTAAAACATGTATCTAACCACGCAAGGCTTGATATCATCATTCTGATAAGTACATATAGAAACACTACTATGTATTATATGTTGTCATCAATGACAAACATACAATTAATCAACTGCACATAAACAAATCTCCAACAGTTCTGTCAGGTTGCATGGTTGTTACTCGTCAGGTTCCTTTAACCTTTTTGTCATTGAGTAACACTAAATAGTGTTTGTTGGGATGTTTTGAACTTGGTAGTGTCGGGTAACCTTGGCATTGGGTAGTGTTGTGCCCTGTCTATTAGTGTAGTGTAAACTGATTGTATAGATCATGTTTTTCCTTGTGTATAGTAATGGAAAAAAGTAATTCCTTCATGATTGACACTTGATTTCTGCAAGTTGTGTGAGAGCTTATTGTTGAAGGTGATCTTATTAACTTTCTCCTGATCTTGGATCTCCTTTTGTTTAGAATCTATGATGTGTCGATACTTCTTGGAATTTTGATCGATGATTTTATTTTCCCTATAGGCCAAAGGTTTTTGAATCTTAATCTTCTTGTGCTTGAAAAAAATAGACACATCATAAAGGATTGTTGATTTGATTTACCATATTGACTGATGAGGACAAATGGTTTTAGGAATCAACAAAGGAATGGATTTGGGATATTCTGACATAATCTGAAGCTCAATATTTTTTGGTAGAGATGACAGTCTCAGGTTGCACACGTTGATCTATGGAGACACAGTTTCAAGAGAAAAGACATTGTTTTAGGAACGAAGGAAGAATCTCAGGTTTGACTAAATTTTACTAGTTTGTGACTGATCAAGACTGACGTATTATTGTTATGGTCTAGCTTAGATCATTGTGTTCAATGGCAAGAAATTATTTCAACATTCATCAAAGGAATTGAATATGCTAATTATACCATGACTCAAATTGGGAAGACACCATGCAACTTTGAAGGAACGTGTCTGAAAAAATCCTACAAGGGACAAAGCCACCTTGCAAGATATAAGAAATTATGACTTTGAGAAGCCCTGCCTAGTCAACCATTGAAGCTGAATAGGTTCAGAGATCCTTCCATTAATATTAATAATCATGGAGGAATCTTTAATTAGAATCTCAATTCATCTCCTTAAGTATTAGGGAAATCCATATGCTCTAAGCATCCCAATAACAAAGGGCCACATAATCATATTATAGGGCTTCTCAAAATCCAAATGTATCATAGCATTATTTTTTACATCCTTAATGGCCCAATGCATGGCCTCCCAGATAGTGATTATGTTCTCTAGAATGTACCTCCCCTTAATGAAGCTTGTTTGTGTGACTAGGATGATCATCCCCAGTATCCCTATTATTTTCCTTGCAAGAGTCTTGGCTCCAATCTTTTAAGAGAGGTTGAGTAATGTCATTGGCCTCCAATTTTTGACCTATGTCTTATTCCTCTCCTTGGGGAGGATTTTGATCACTCCTTTATTGATATTCTACCCAAGAGATCCCCTAGAATACAACTCATTATATAGCTCAAGAAGCTTCATACTAATCGAATCAATATTCTTAATGTAAAATTTTGTTGTCAGCACATCAAGGCCTAGAAATTTTCATTGGCTAACAACCTAATTGTTTCCTCAATTTTGGTGGCATAAATTTCCCTAGACAAACTTATAGCATCTTCATTGGTAATTTTCATTAGAATCAATTTTAAATACATATGTATCTTTTCATAATTATCCTTCTTGTATTCATAAGTAAATAGGTTTTTATAGAACTCATAAAAGGCCATGATCATCTCCCAGGATCATTGGAAATCCCATTGATAATACTAATTTCCTCTATTATTTCCCATTTTTTCTAGTGTTTGATGAGGTTGAAGAAATATTTAGTTCCTAGTCCTCTTCTTTTAACCAGTTCATTTTTGTTCTAATGTTTTTTCCTCTAAATATAATATATATTTTTTATCTTCCTGAGCTCCATCATTGTCTTATTCAGGTCTCCTTCCAAAATACTATCTTTCCCTTTTGATCGAAGGAGACCTTTCTCTTTGTTGAGTCTCTTTTGTGGGTTCTCTTCTATCTCATTCCTATCCTTGTCTTTCTATTCTCTTATAAACTGAAAGATTTTCCTCCATAAAATTGTAAGAGAGTCTCATTTTTCTATAGGTACCACATCTATATTACAAAATCTTGAGAGGCATGTAGCCATTCTAATGGTATCCAAATTATCATCATCCTTTAGAAGAGAGGTGTTCATTTTAAACACATTAATACTCAATATCAACCACAACAGTGATAGATAAATGATTAGACGTAGTAGCTACGATCACAACAACCAGATTATTATCTTTATCACCTTTGAATCAAACATAGAGAGGTCTACATAAATCCTATCAAGTATGCAATATATGATCATCTGATTAGAAGATTGATTAGTGTACCATGTAAACAAAATTCCCTTAGAGCCTTCTTTCTTCCTCTCTAGAGGATCACCTAAGTTAAGTCTTTTCTTTCACTTAGGCTAAAAAAACTATTCATTACCCTTCTACACATGCTTATTTGGCCCTTTTGTATCTTCTCTATATTCTATCATATTTGAATCAACTATGAGAATCTAATTGGCTTTGGGGAGGGAGATGGATGCACAATCCCAAAGGGAAGCGCTCTCTCTCTCTCTCTCTCTCTCTCTCTCTCTCTCTCTCTCTCTCTCTCTCTCTCAGGAGAATAAATGTTGTAAATACCATAGTTAATCACTTCATACTTCACAGTCACAAAAATGCCCTATTGCAAGGTGAGACACTTGACTCTACAATATTGTCATCCCACCTGGGACAAACCATAATTGCAATAGCCCCATTCCCTCTCTCATGGTTACTCACAATGTACCTAGCCTAGTTCCAAATGAAATTAAGGGTGGTAGTAGCATGATAACCAATAAATTTAACCTCCTGAAGGTAGATAATATCTTTCTCCACCATTTTATTGCACTAATATTTGACCACAAATTATCTATCCTTTATCTAAATCCATCTAAAATTCCAACTATAAAATATTAAAAGTTATTTATTCGATTTGGGGGGGTTCTTCTAGTTCCTATATAATCTGTTAAAGAAATCTAGAATATCACAACTTTGTTTGGGAGTGTTCTTGTCTACACTAGTATCCGCAATATGTCATATATTTGAGGTTTTCCTCTATTTTGATTTTTTCACAACCTCCAAAAAAATGGTGTTTCCTCCTTTCGGTTGGCCTCATCCATCTCAATTTCTAAGTTGAGAAGGGCTAGTTCTTTTCCAACAACATCATCATCAAGCACTTCCTTAGTCAGAGGGTCACTGTCTTATTGGAGTAATTGTCTAAGTTTCTTTTAAAAATATTTTGTTTAATTAATTATAGCCAAGTTTAACTCTTGTGTATTAACCTTCCTCATCCCCTCATCTCCATTAGGGGTCTCAGGATGAGACCCATCATGGGGCATGTATTTATCCTTAGGTAAAGTAGGGATAAATTCTAACTCATCCTTGAATAGAGGATTTGATAAGGAAATATTATAATTGTTTGGAATAACCTCTCCCTCACAAGAATATTTAACACCTTCAACAATTTTTCCTTAAGGACCACTCACCTTTGAGGGCATATTATCTATTTTTTTAGTATCTAGCTCTCGAATGACATTATCCTCACTAGGCTTTCTTTCACTATTAGAGGTTTTATTAGGAATCACAATAAATGAATCATTGTTTTTATTTTTTAATAGAGGGAAATCCTTCCTATTATGTCCATTTTTTTTTGCTGGTGCTCGAGTTGAAGATTCGGACTGCCATGGCGCCTCCTCCGAACAAACATCCTCGCAAGTTCATCCTGAAGGTCTTTCACGAGGTAACCCTGATATTATCCTTAATCCTCAGGAATTTGATACTGCTTGTGAATGGTTAGAGAAACATACGCTAATTGGATATTTTGTGGGTCATACTCCTCCTGAAAGTATCCTCAAGGACTGGGTCAACAAGAGCTGGACCCCTCATGGAGTCCATCTTGATGGAGTGCAAAACCTTACCAAAGGTTTTTTCCTTTTCAGGTTTGCTAACCCTTCACAGGCGGACGCTGTTTTTAACCATGGTCCCTGGACTGTTAGGTCCTCCCTTTTAGTTTTCTAGAGGTGGTCCCGAGACTTTACTGTCTCCGATGATAAAAAACTTAGGGTTCCTATTTGGGTTGAATTCCCTGGCCTCCCTTTGCCATGCTGGCCATTTATTGAAGCTATTGCTAAGACCCTAGGCAAGGTCATTGTCATGGAACATGACAAGTTTTTCAATGCCCGTCCCCAGAAGCGGGTCTGTGTTGAGGTTGACCTTTCTAGGGACCTCAAAGACACTGTGGAAATTCAGATTGGTGCTCTCACCATCTCACAGAAGGTGCTCTATTTGAATCTACCCAACACCTGTTATCGGTGTCAATCGGCAGAACATAAGATAAAATACTGCCCACTGGTTACCCCTCGGGTGAAACCCGCGCCTAAAGATGCGCTAGTTAAGACCGTCAAGGCTGGAAAAAAAGAAGAATGGACCACCGTTACACGTAAAGGCCAGAATGCTTTAGGCCCTAAGACGCCACCAGCCTCTGGTGTTGTTGTGCCGTCTTCAGATGCACCCGTTGGGCATTCTCTGCCTATTGATGCGCCACCTGTGGCGCCCATTGTTTCAAACCCTATTTCATAGGGGAAGAGCTCTGCTGCAATGCCTCCCACTCCAAAAGTGGTGCCTGCGCCGCCAACGGCTTCCTTTCCTACCTCCAGGGTTATGCGTCGGTCTCGCAGTCCTGATGGACACACGGTAGACCCGGATAAAAGGCGGCTCACCTCTGGAGATTACATCCCCAGCTTTGGTTCTGTTCCAGCCTCAGCCTACTTGAAAAATAGCTTCTCCTCTCTTGAGGACGAGGAAGCCATGCAAGAGTTTTTATGAATTTTGTTTCCTGGAATGTGAGAGGTCTAACTGACCTCCCCAGAAAGTACTATGTTCGTGATACCTGTCGCAGACTTTAGAATCTGGACGTGCTATGTTTACAAGAAGTTAAAATTTTGGGATTTTTGCTTAACTCTGCCTGTCGTGTCATATGGTTGGACGGCATTGTCTTTTCTTCTCAGCATGAAGCTGGCAAAGGTGGAGTCATTACTTTTCTGTCACCTCGCCTTCATTATTGTGTTATTGCGCATGGATCTGACCCGATGCAACGTGTAACCTAGATTTTTCTATCTCTGCATAATCATTCCTTTGGGATTATTAATGTTTATGCCCCCAATGATGCTGTTGAAAGATCTCAATTATTGTACTGGTTGGCAGACAACTTGCCTCCAGCTACTTAGGTTATGTGTGGGGACTTTAATATGGTTGAGCTGGCCACTGACAAGGAGGGCCTTTTGGCTTTTCGCTGGACAGTTGGAGAGAGAGAAGCCTGGTATCACATGCGCAATAAATTAGGCCTTTTTGATCCCAACACCAACCGCCGCCAACAGGGTGGGGTCTGGCATACTTGGTCTAATTTCAGAGCGGGTTCTGACTGCATATTTAAGAGACTGGATCGTGCTATGATAACGGCTCAATCTTTTTTCTCTTTTTCTGAAGACAGAGGCCTACCTGTCATTCCTCTGACAGATGTTACCTTGTCAGATCATTTCCCCATTTACTTTTCCATTACTTGGCAGTCCTGCGCCAGGAGAGCTACACAGACGCAATTTTTTCTTAACACGTCTGTGCTGACGCATAAGTCCACCCTTTCCCACATTCTGCAAGTTTGGAATCTTGAGCCTCGGCCCCACAGTGATACAGGTTGGATTCAATGGTGGAATGACACCATTACCCGCACTGCAAGATTTCTTCGCATCTATGGCCGTCAGCTAGCCTGCTTCAGAAAGCGTGCTTATGAAGCTAATACCAAGGCTCTACGTAATGCTACTGAAGCGCTTACATTGAACCCTTTTGATAGAGAGATCCAGCTTAAGCTGGCCCAGCTTCGCCATGAGAAGCAAATTTCTGATGCCTATGTTGCTCGTGGTGCTCAAATCAAAGCCCGCCTCCATTGGCTGGAAGTGGGCGACAAAGCTTCCAAGGAATTCTTTCAGGCTCTCAAAGCTCGTCATACCAATACTGGTATTCAAAAGATTAAACAAGGATCTGAGACCCTCACTGAGTTACCAGCTATTCTTCAGGCCTTTGTCCAGCACTATGAGCAAGTCTTTGCTTCTCAGGGCAATTTAGTGGCTCGTGATGAAGCTCTCAAGGCTTGTATTGCTGTTACTCCAAACCGCCTTGCGGTTGAGCAGCATGCCTTCTGTGAGCAAATGCTTACCATATCAGACCTCAAGGAGGCGGCTTTCTCTATGGCCAATGATAAATCTCCAGGATGCGATGGCTTCCCCTGTGAATTCTACAAGCACCTTTGGGATGTTGTGGGTTCTGATTTGCACAAGGTTTACCTGGAAGCTTTTCACAACAAGAGTTTAGGCAGCATAATTAACAAAGGAAATATTAAATTCATACCTAAATCTGGTGATCCGGAGGTTATCTTCAATTGGAGGCCCATCACTCTGTTGAATGTCTCATACAAGATCATTGCTAAAGCCTTAGCTCTCAAGATCAGACATCTCCTTCCTCTCATTGTTCGTCCAGAAAAAACTGGCTTTATCAAGTCCAGGTATATTCTTGACAACATCATTGTGGTTTGGGAAGGGATGGAATGGGCTCGCCAATCCAAGAAGGCTACTCTGTTCCTCAAAATTGACTTTGCTAAAGCTTATGACTGCATTGAGTGGCCTTTCATTCTGGCTATGCTTCAAGCTCTGGGGTTTGGGCCTCATTTCCTGCAATCTGTGGAAATGCTATTTGGAGATGCTCCTGCTTGCATTACTATCAATGGGGCCCAATCTGACACCTTTGGGATTTTTAGATCCATCCGAAAAGGTTTTCCTCTGGCTCCTACCTTATATGTCCTTGCTGCTGAAGGTTTTGGGTATTTGCTGGCCAACTCTGTTTCTACTGGTTTGGTTCGGGGTATTTCTCTCCCTGAATCTTCTTCCCAGCTGGTCAATGGTCATTTTTCTGATGACTCCTTCCTCACTCTTATCGAGGATGAGGAGAACATCTCCAATGCCTTACATTGCTTGGACACCTTTTGTCAAGCCTCTGGATCAGCCATTCAATGGTGCAAAACTCTTTGTTTCAGACAGTCTTTTCTTCTAGCCCCACCTTGGCTTGCTAATTTTGGCTAGAAATGGGTGCAACATGGAGAATTTTTTTGCTTCTTGGGCATTCCTTTTGCCTTTCATGGCTCTTCTGTGGAATTATGGAATGTTGTTCTTGCTAAAATTGAGAAAAAGTTACAATACTGGATTTGCAAGCCGCTCTCTCTTGCAGGGAAGTTCCAGATTTGTTTGAAAGTGTTGGCTTCCACCCATGTTTATTATTCCTCCTGTTGGGCTCCCTCCAAGGCCTCTTATCTCAAGCTTGAGTGTCTTCTTAGAGACTTTCTTTGGGCTTCTGGGGCTGATGGCCATGGGTTTCATAGGGTTGCTTGGGAGTACTGCTGTCTTCCCCGTGACTCTGGAGGTCTGGGCCTTCTTTCCACCCAAAAGCAAGGGCTTGCTCTTTGTGCGATGTGGATTATTCGTGCTCTCACTGGTGATGAGGCTTGGAAAATTCTTGTCAGACACTGTATTTCCGCCAGATTTTCGGTTCATCGGCCTGCCTGGAAAGGCCTTAGCCTCCAAACCTTGCTCACTATGAGAGAACCTCTTCAAATTCAGGGTACCTTCATCATCAAGAGCATATGGAAAGCCTGGGAAGCTATTAAACCCTGGCTTCGATGGGATGGGGATGCTTTTTGCAATGGGCTTTCTTTTAATCAGCAGAGTCTTTGGTGGTCTCCTCTGTTTTCCATTCAGGGAATACCCTTGGCCAAAACTCAAGGGGCTTGTGCTCTGCATTTTTTCAAACACGGTATTCAGACTCCCAAGGATCTTTTTTCCAGAGACTCTATGGGACTTCGACCTTGGGAGGATATGCGGGTTCAATTTTGGCTGGCTCATTCTGATCGCCAGACTTTTGATCTTTTGGTTTCTGCCATTCCTACCAATCTGCTTCACAAGATTGGCATTCAGGCTACTAGGCCATGGTGGAAGGATTGGAAATAGTATCCGGCCACGCCTTTCAGTAATTACAAACCAAGGCTTGGTTACAGATGGTTATCCCCGCATCTTCCAATGGTGGATACCCTTAACCAGAGATGGCATCTTCATTCGGCCACTTCCCACTGGAGCTCTCGCTTTCAGACCATCTAGACTACCATTACAGAACCCAAGATGGCCCTTTTTGCTTGGTGTCTTTTGTTTCAAGGTCTCCCAGTCGGCCCTAGACTCCAACATCTGGGAGTTCATGATCCTCGTTGTCCTTTTTGCGGGCACCCTGAGTCCTTTTTGCATATTTTTTGGTTCTGTAGGAGAGCTCAGCAGTATTGGCAGTGGATTCATGATTTTTTCAAGCCTTTTCAGCCTGAGCCCTTCTCTTGGCATATGATTGTCTTAGGAGACTCTCCCAGACTCCCCTCCAAGTTTACCCAAATTTGGCATACTTTCAGGATGGAGATTTTGTTCAATCTTTGGAAAGATAGAAATGTTGTTATTTTTGCTCACAGCTCTATTGATACTAATGTTGCTATGTATAACAAAGTTACTATATGCAATAATGTGATTATGCAGATTCAAGTTCAAGCCAATAAAGTGGCTTTGGAAGTGGCTCACCTGTAGGAGCTACTCAATCATTGGGGCAATGCTCCCTGCACTATTGCTCGGGTGCCTCTAGATGCTCTTTCTGCTGGGGGCACGCCTCCCAGAGGCTGCCACCGCGGGCGTAGCTCCTCTGTGCGTCAATCTCACACACCGCGGTCCCTGGCCCCTCGCCATCACTCTCCGAGAGGTGGTGGGGATGGTTGGCGGCGCCGCTCGGCTTCTTTGCCTCCTCAGACTTCTGGATGGGGGCCAGCTTCGGTGCAGTCTGCCCCTCCTGTCGCCCCAGGTGCTCGCCGTGGCTGGGATTGGCCTCCTGCCACTTCTTCCAAGTTTCCCCACCTGGCACTTGCTATCTCCCTGCCTAGGGCGGATGACAAAGATAAAGAAAAAGAAGATGTTGATGATGATGGTTGGTCGCTTCCTGACCCTCCTGTCAATCCCACTCAGAAGTGGGGATCGGATAATAAAGATCCTCCACCTTCTGCTGCTACTGCTCTTGCTGCCTAATGGAATTATGTTTTTTTGATGAATAGTTTTATGTTTCCGGCTTAGCCGTGTGAACTCTGCGGGGTGATTTCTTTATCCCCCGGCCCCTTTTTTGTGAATATGTATCTTTTATATTTTTTAATGGAAAGGAACTATTCATCAAAAAAAACAAAAAAAATTCTTGGAAATTTAATTTTTTGGTTTAAAGAAATCAAAACCATGGCATTCAAGTGAAGGAGGGTAACCCAATACTCCTCAATTTGGATCACATTACCAATAGGTTTTAATATTTGGGGTAGAAAGGACCATTATTCTGTGGGCACTCCTTTAATTTCCAACCAATTAGGTGTAGATCAAGAAATAACTTGTTCCATTTCCCCTTTGGGTGAGCATAAAAAAAACCTAAACAAATATTGAATCACATTCTAGAAGCCCTTTTTTGAACTATTTCTTGCATACTGTGGGTTTTGAAAACCACAACAAACAATCCTTTATGCATCATTCTACAAAAAATCAATATAAATTCTATGTTTTTTCCCCCATACATTATTAATCCATTCATCAAAAAAAATCTAGATGGAAAAGCATTAGCTTCCATAGACACAAGGAAAACAACAACACTCCTCAATCTATTTTGTTCACTTTTAATGGATTTTAACATATCTTCATTAGGAGCGAGTGGGGGGAATTTAAGGGCAAAAGGAAGAGTCTTACCATATTTCCACCCTCTGGGGTATCTCTCTCGGATGATGCCTCCATTTTTTAATTCATGTTCATTAGCCCATAATAAACCCTCTTATCTCATTCCACCAAATTCCAAGACTCCTCCATTGAATACATCGGTAGGTAGGCACTATTTTTTACCTTCTTCGATCGATAACACCACTTTGTAAGATTGTTTTTCTCTATTGGCTTCCACAAAACTATCAACTGCCACACTTTTCTTTTGTTCATAATTTTCCTCCCCATCTCTTCTAGAGACATTAATATCCTCCATAAAATCCCATGCATGAAACTAATGAGCCCCAAGTATTAATAGCTAAAGCCAAAGAAGATTTTCGGAATAAGGACCAAAACCAAGGCAAGGAGGAACAATCACATGCAAAAAATAAAACCCATGAAATAGTAAAAATGCAACAAAAAGAAACCAAAACCATAAAGAAAACCGACAAAGGACTCCAAGAAAGCACCAACATGGCTAAGAGTACAAAGGAAGGCAGGGATGTGAATGCAAGTGCAAACTCCAAGGGGATGAAGTATCATCTCTTGGAGCACACCAGAAGATCTAAAATTCAAAGACTAGTAAGGATTTTTTTTTTTTTGGCCAAAATGGCCATGCCGTTAAAATATTTTATTTATATAATATTTACACTGCTTCAAAGGCTCAAGAGGGAAAGAAGAAAGAAAGAAAACCCTCTATCCTTTCCCTTACAAAAAATTTACATACACACCAGATAGCCTAGTTAGGAAGCTTTAAACTGACCTAAACATCCAAAGAAACTACTCAAAACACACCATCCAATATGTAAAAAAAGAACATGTGAGATATAGCTAGTTGTTGATAGAAACTTTTTAACCCTCCGATACTACTACTACATATTCCATCGAGACAAAAACAAGGCTAGCCCAAAAAAGGAGAAAAAACCCCATCAAATCGAAACTGGAGGACCAAAAATTACTTTTCTCCCACTTTATTCTTTCTTTTAGCTGATGCCCTGCAACTGACTGAGTTAGCGGATAGTGCTGGAGTTGTTGAAGTAGGTGGAGATGGCACTTTGTCTTCATTTTCTATAAATGCTAGCACAATGGAGATTTTCTCAAACAACAGGAAAGTGTTCACAACAATCCCATTGGGTAAAATATCTATGAACTTAATAATATCTCTCGTAAGATGTTGGAGATCTCATCCCTCCAAGACCAGTTTTAGGATATCATAAAGGAGAGCTATCTCTTTTTTATTATCTAAGTTGACCGACGGAAACAGACACCCAACCCATGCCTTGGAGGACCACAGCTAGTATCTGTCTATCACCACATGGAAGTTCACCTTCCATGGAAAATTCTGGTTTTAGTATCTTGTTAGCCATATGAAAGAAAAATCCATAGTCTGGCACCATATCATACCAATTCGACAAAAACACAGAGACAACCTGAGTATGAAAGAGGTGCCTTGGACTGTCTGAAAGCAGGATACCATCCCCCATGATGCCCCTGATTATGTCAATGACATGACCCAAGAGAGGCTTAAAGGCAATTTTCATCTGTCTTCCCAAATATGGGCTTGACAAAGGGTGTTCCCACTCCTTAATCCATAGGGAAATATTGAAATTTAACTGCCTATAATCCATTTTTGCCTCCATTTAAACATAAATTAGGATGAGAAAGAACTTTAAAATTGTAAGGAGCTAAACAAAATTGGGGGATAAATTGGCAAGGATGGATGACTGCATCATGATGAGGAGGAGGAATGTGACTGATCTCAAACTAAATGCCACATGCGCTGTAGATAATGAGAATCTCAGGACCTTGCACTGGAGTTAGTGTGAAAAATATATGGGATATTAATCCTAAGCAATCATCCTCTCTTGACACTACAGTGGTCTTGTTGAATGACACCTTAACTTTTCTAATCATTTCACTTAAACGCTTGATTCTTCATTAAATGATTTGGTCATTTCAAACCCTCCTATACGTGTCAATGTGATACAATCATAATTTCAAATCCTACCAAATTTACTTAGCACATGTTACATTAATTAGAGCTTACAGAAGACATCATGCACTAGCCAAGTTGTGAGAAATTATTCCCATACAAAATCCACATCATGTCATTCGCTTGAGTTTCTAACCACATTCCTCCATTAAGAATGTTGGCAATTGTGACGAATGGACCTGTACATATTCCCTTTCCTAGTCCACTTCATCACCCTTGACCCCCAAATTTTCTAGCCAATCAACTTGTTTATTCCCCTCCCTATAACAATGTGAAAGGGTGTACGAAGTGAAATCTGAGAGGACTTTAGTCACTTCCTGCAATATATATTTTATCTCCCAGCTAATTGTAGATTTCTTGGATAGATATGATATTAATAAAAGAGAGTCACCTCAATATGCATGTCCCTTACTCCCAGTTGAATTTTCATTCAAATCCCACATAATAATGCTCAAGATTCAACCATGTTGTTGGTTCCTTCTACAGTTTACAATGCGCTACTAACATGAGAGATTGGTTTGAATTCCTTAGAACAAAACCCGCACCACTTTTCTCTGGGTTTCCTTTGCTTTCCCCGTCAAAATTAAGTTTAATATGATTAGAATATGGTGGGATCCATTTCATATCTTTTCTAATTTAATGTTTTGGTATTTTCCCAATCAAGACACATGTGAATGGTATAGAAATTTGGGGCCAATTTGCTAAAGTTTCATTATCAAAAGATGTGAAAGTTGAAGATAGGACTTTCACCTTTAACACATGAGTGTTTACCATTTATGTAACATATTTCTCTACCATTCTACATACCAAATTTTTCGATGAGACTTGTTTCCTAAAAATCCTTTTGTTTCTCTCCCACCATAAGCACCAAACCACTGCAGCAGGGATAAATATCCATATGATAGAGAAGAAAGATTCCTGATGCAAGAGAGGCCACTGTTGTAGTATTAACTTTAGTGTTATCTATAGGGGACTGCTCCATCCTAGTTTTCTAAGAGCCCATTTCCATATAAATTGAGCAAAATCATAGCTTGCTAGAAGGTGATTTGTATCCTCCAAAACCACACCACATAATGGGCATGGGAATGTGTCAGTGATCCCCAGGCATTTTAACCTTGTACTAAATAGGATCCTATCTTGGATTGCTAACCAAAATAAAATCCCCATTTTGGGAGGATGCAACTATGCCAAGCAAACTTAAGAATGGAATTTGGTATGGATGGAGTCACGACTATAGATTGATAACCTTCTTTGACTGTATATTTTCCTGACTTTCTCTTCATCTAGATTAGCCTGTCTTTGTCACCATTGATTGAGATGAACCTAGATTTTAGGTTGTCTTCCAACTCCTTTTTCTTTTTTTAAGGAATCTGTATTTGGGAGAGGTCTTTCCATTTCATAGTCCCATCAGTCCATGAAATGTAATCTACAACTCTATCTCCTCTACACTGTTGCAGTATGGTTTTGGCCATTTGTAGATTTGGCAAAGTGGACAGTTGAGGACGACCGTTCCATGAGTCTAGCTAGAATAGGGCCTTTATACCCGATTTAATCTTCCATGAGATGTTAGGAAGAATAACCTCTTATCTTTTTACTATGAAATTCCACAAGACTGAGCCGTTGGGTGGGTTACTCATTGAAAAAAAAATTGGGTCCTCCGAATCAAGGTATTTTACCCTAATAACCTTTGCCCAGAGACCATATGGGAAATCGTATATTTTCTATTCCATTTTAGCCCCTAGGCTGAGATTCCTTTCTGGGATTCTATGGAAACCCTAACCCCGCTTACTTTAGGTTTACAAAAATTGTTCCATGAAACCAAAGGGACTTTAGATTTATCAGATCCATGTTCCCTTTCCATATGAAATCCTTCAAACATTTGGATATTTTCTTCATTACCCCAGGGGGAAAATATAACCAACATTATATAGTTAGGAATAGAGCTTAGTACTGATTTTGCTAACAGGATTCTACCTACCAAAGACATCCACCTAGCTTTCCAAGAGGCAATTTTTTTTGTAATGTTTGACAACACTCCATCCCAAAATTTTGCTTTGGCCTTGCCTTGGAAGAGAGGGATACCAAGGTACTTGCTTCCTGTACGGGCCATTGAGAATCCCAATATCCTCTGGATTACTCTACTTGCTTTGGTATTTATATTAAATAGAAAGATCTTCAAGTTGCCCTCATTTAATTTTTTCCCTGAGGCCTAACAATATTCTGCCAAAGTTTCCTTGATAACAGTTGCTTCCTTGACACTTCCTTTACCAAATAATAATGATTCATCTACAAAGAGTGTTTGAGAGATTTTGAGTTGTGCCTGTGTGATACTGATACCTTCCCAAATTCCCAGGGATTTTTTCATGGAAATGAGTCTACTGAGGCCTTCCACGAGGATAATGAAGAGGAAAGGAGATAGAGAGTCCCCTTGTCTAACTCCTTGTGACAAGGAGAAATATCCACATGGTGTGCCATTAACCATTACAAATAATTTGTCTCTCGTAATGCATGACATTATCCATTTAATCCACTTTTTGTCAAAGCCCATTTTTTCCATCACTGACCTCAGAAATTGCCAATTAACCCTGTCATAAGGCTTATTCATATCAAGTTTTAGAACCATTGTTGGAAGGCTTTCTTCTTTAATGGAGTGGACAACTTGATGTGAAATTAGAGCACCTTCAACTGTGTCTTTACCAAGTACAGAGCCACCTTACTCTTCAAAAATAATTTTTGTAATCAATTTCCCCAACCGAGTGGCCATTAATTTTGAAATTATCTTGTAAATGGTGTTGCAAATTGATATTGGCCTAAAATCAAAAAAAGAGGAGGGGTGCTGATATTTGGGGATGAGTATGATGATTATGTTATTGAACTGCTTCAACATGCAAGCATGTTTCTTAGACTCCTTCGCTACCTTTAGGATGTCCATGCATATGAAATCCCAACATTTTTGAAAGAAGAAAGGTGTCATTCCATTAGGGCCCCGTGCCTTGTCTGCATTCATATAAAATACCGTAGATCAGACTTCTTCCATAGTGAAGGGAGCCAACAAGGCCTTGTTATCCAAATTTGAGACTAATGATGGAATGCAATTGAAAATTGGAGGATGCTAAATGGGGACTGCATTTTGATCCACTAAGAGGAGATGTGAGAAGAATCTGGAGGCTTCCTCTTGGATATCCCTTTGATTATTGAGAATCATGCCATTACCATCCTTAATTTGGAAGATTTAGCTTTTGTGTCTTTTAACTTTGGTAGACATATTGAAAAAAGACATGTTTTTGTCTCCTTTTAACCACATCTCCCTCAAACTTTGTCGCCAGAATATTTCCTCTCTGAGAAGAATTTCATCCAATTTTTGATTGTTAATATTCTTCTCTTCATGTATTTTCGTAGTCATGCCTTTGCTAAGAATGGATTCCTTAATGTCTTCTAGTTTCTGTTGGATTTCTGCCTTCTACTTAAAAGTATTCCCAAAGGAATTTTTGTTGCATTGTTTCATATTGATTTTCATAAAAACCAGCTTCTTAGATAGTTTAAACATTTCTATGTCAGTTGTATGTGGTGCTTGGGACCACCAAGTTTGCAGTAATGTTAATAAATTGGTGTCTCGAAACCACATTTTCTCAATCTTAAAATATGGCCAAGGTCTACTGTTCAAAGGATCTGTTTGAATTTCTGCTAATAGGGAAAAGTGATCACATCTAGTTAAGGAAAGAATGGAAGTTGGGAAAATCCCATGCTTAATCAATGAGATAGAGTTCACCAAAAACCTATCAAACCTTTCTCCAACGAAATTATTACCTTTTCGCTTGTTGGACCATGTGAGATTTTTCCATTAGAAGGGACACGGTCTAGTAGCTGGTTACCATCAATGAAGTTACATAAATCATCTATGACTATTGGGGATGGGGTTCCACCACCCATCTTAGCTTGTAGCCCTAGAGTAACATTACAATCCCCTCCAATAATCATTTTGTTACCTTGCATACCTGTCAAAAGGTGAGATAGAGAGTTCCAAAGTCTCTGCTTTCCTAATGGAGATGTTGGACCATAGACATTAATTAGGATGAGAGAGAGAGAGAGAGAGAGAGAGAGAGAGAGAGAGAGAGAGAGAGAGAGAGAAAGAGAGCTTCCACTGCCATCCAATTTGTATTCTTTGAAATTAGGGAAAATTGGCATTTGTGTATATTCCAAAGAATAGCCATCCCTCCAGATGCACCTATTGATGCCGAGATAAGATAACCCCAATAATGCCACGTTGGGAAAATTTTATTTCTTGCTTCTTCTGATAACTTGGTCTCATGAAATAACATTAGATCTGCTCCTCCCACAAGGATATGATTTTTTATCAGGTGAGCTTTGTTAAAGGCATTTAAACCTCTAACAATCCATGATAATATCCTCATAATCCTTTCAGAGAGTTGTTTACCCTCCTACTTCCAATTATTTGTTTCAAGATCAATGTTGAAGCCTCTTCCTTGTATTTTTTGGGGGTCCTATGGGAATTTATGGTTAGTTGTGTTCCCATAGCTATCTCCTATTTGAGCTTGGATACAAGTTTGATGGTCTACCCCTTAATCTCTTTTGAGAGCTAATCTTCACAATCTTGGTTATATCTAGCTCTGTTTGGAAAATTGAACATGATACTGCTTTCTCAGTTATAGCATCCTCCCGCGCATTTCCTCCCTATAGTATATGTTGGATTTGATCTTCCAAGTCCGAGTCTGATTGTGAGTCAAATCCACTATGAAGATTATAAATTTTATTTTCTCCCACCTTTAATATTAATGATTCTATCATAAGATCCCTGTCCAAATTGGCCAAATTTGAATCCTGAGTATCCGTAGCTACTGAGATTCCTCTTAGATAATTGAAAGAAAAGGGTGGACTTGTCTATCGTGTCTATGTGGAGATACTTGAAAAGACTCTGGAGGGGAATGGTTTTGATCCCTAGTTTGGGGACTCGAGGTCAGAATAACCGAAGCCACTCTAGGTCTATCTTCCATTTGTGGAGCTAGAGCTGGAAATTTAGGTAGATCCCCCAAATAAAAAAGAATAAGGCTTTCCTCAACTACCTCTACAACTAGATCTCTAGAGCATGAGGTGTTTTTAGCGCTCTCATACTGGTCATGAGACTTTCCATGCTTCCCATTTGTAGCCCTAGACTATTGTCCTGTCTTTGGAACTTTTTGGGAAGGAGAAATGGGTTGAATACTTGGACTAGATCCCAAGATCTAGAGAGTCAGGACTTGAACCTGAGAGGCATAATAAATCAATAAAAAGAGATGGATCAAAGAGAAGAAATTGGCAATTATCCCTCCATAGTACTTTGCTAAGTGCCTACTAGACAGGGTTTGTTCTTGTGTTCCCTGAGCACATTCCTGAGATTTCTCCTTGACATTACTTGGCATAGAGCATAAGGTAGGTGTAATGCCCCTCCAACCCTCTCAAGTCCTGGCTATGCTCACTAGAAATTAGGAAGAGCTATATGCGAGAATGATCCTTCACGAGATGGTAGCTTAAACCGAACCTCTTACAACTCACCATAACTTCTTATTTTAATAGGGGAAATAATAATATTTACACAAATATGTTCCTTTATATCTTCATATGTGTCAGAGATAGTTTAGGACCTTAATGCTAAAAGGACCACCTGATAGACTTATATGCTTGTATGTGAGATACTCATTATTAATGTTTAAAATTATCTTAGGTTAAATTACTTAAAGAGATCAGACGTGTTATGTAATGTCCACCCTAGAATTTTTCTATGTTAGATTGACAGGACTATTGCTTGACGCCTTGGATTTTATGATGGACTATGATTATTATTTAGTAGCATTTTATGAGACATTTGAGTATATATATTTGGTTACTGC
>MU226993.1:128903-139208 GCA_018584345.1 Thuja plicata
TGTACTTGTGAATGGTAACGATGTTATGTTAGAATGTTAAAAAAAAAAAAAAAAAAAATTGTTAATTGTAATTTTAGGTCATAGACCTGATTCCTTATGGGTTCCCTGGCGAGGACATTACAGTAGGATTTGAGGTGTGATCCTTACATACTACCACCTCCGCTACCCTAGAGGCCTGACAGTGAGTATTCAGATTACCGAATTTGTCTTGGCGCTCTAGAACAATTTTCTCCTCCTGGGTCACTAACCTTTGTGCCCAAGAACCCCATTTGGATTTAATTTGGATTACTGAGCGGAAATACTTAGTCTGGTCAATGAGAATACACACCCTGACCTCCATATGGGTAAATCAAAAGGAAGGAGGTTGTGCCTAAGAAAATAACCTAGGTTATTAGCCAGCACTTCAATTATATCTGGATCCCTATATTCTAGAGGGAGTGCAGGGAAAGATATCCAGTGGGGGAAAAAATGACAAGTCGTAGGATGAGGACCAAAATTTAGGGTCTAGAGAAATATGATAAGGCTAGCACCCTAACAGAACAACCCTTTCTCCTTATGAACTAAGTCTCTCACTGCTTTGGATTTCAATATAGCAATGAAAAAATTTGATTCCATATCCAGCATGAAAAGATCTCGCAAGCCTACCCAAGATTAAGAGGCCCAAGCATTAATAATAGGAAAAGATAGAAGAGAGTTAGCATACTTACCAATCAAGGCTGATTGGCGAAGGACCCCAATCCGGTGCTTAAGAATATGTTCAGGGAGAACAACAGACGCAGGAGGTTTTCCTACGTAATGTCGATAATTTGATGTTTGGCCCAGTTTTTTCACCCATATCTTAGTATGCCTTTCCCCATTTGGATTGAAGGGGTCTCTAGACGTGCCAAGAGGAGGCACAGGTGTTGGTCCTTGAGCATGATTCATTGGCATGGAATGCAATGAGAATAGCTTAGGAGAACCCAAGGGGGATCCTTCAAAGATGTCAAAGATAGTTTGTTTGCCCTTCAGAAGTTTTGGCTTCCGAAAACGCTATCTTCTATGAGCCAAATTTGGTTTTCCATTTTATGGCCTAGGTAAATTTTTGAAAATTTCCATGATGGAAACCCTTAACCTGCATGTCATAGGGAGGGAAAACAAGGACCTATAGTATTTTATTTGATGCTTCTCCTACTTCAAAAGACTTACTACCCTTGGACACCTCTTTAGGGTCTTTTTTTTGAGCAAACCTATTCGACCCTTTCTTCTCAGAGAAAAAATGTTGGGTTGTGTCTTTTGCCAAGAGAAGTCCTATCTGTCAGGGATCCATATCTTTCATAGGGTGATTTGATTTGTCATTAGTGACCTTAGTATCTATCTATTTTACATGGAGACATGGGCTCCTGTGAGTCATATTTGGATTTCCATTTTCCCTCCTAGAGAAATT
Source organism: Thuja plicata (assembly GCA_018584345.1). Lineage (NCBI taxonomy): Eukaryota > Viridiplantae > Streptophyta > Pinopsida > Cupressales > Cupressaceae > Thuja > Thuja plicata. Next base: position 130,327 of record MU226993.1, read on the forward strand.
TTGAAATTTCTTACGATGGATACACTTTACCTGCAAGTCACGGAGAGGACACTCCAGTTCTGGAGATATTTTTATTGAGGGTTCTCTGACTTTGAAAGACAGAATGCCCTGAAACACTTCTTTAGAATCTTTTTTCTAAGCAATCCCATTCAGCCCTTTTATCTCAGAAAGAACACGTTGGGTAGTGTTATTTGCCAAGAGAGAATCTTTCTGCAAGGGATCCAAAACTTGCATGGGGTGATCCAATTTGTCCTTAATAGGCTTAGTGTCTTTCTTTTTAATGTGAAATTGAGTGTTAACGAACATGGGTTTTTCCGGTTGTACCACTACCTAGCCCCGAAGGATTTACATGGGATCCTTGTGATCAAAAAATGGTAAAATTTGTTTTGCAAACTCGTGCGACTAAAAACCCTAACAAAATAATTCCCACCTGGATCCAAAACCCTCTGGACTATGGGCCAATGTCTGAAAATGTTTTCCACATCCTTCCATGCGGCATAATCTTCCCTTGAATTAGAGTAGGGAAAACTTGACTGATTCTGGCCCTGACAATGCTGACCCTGGTTGTAATAGTTCCAATCCTACCAGCTGCACCTATTAGCACTGCTCTGCCATTGATTGAAGATTTTTTACATTGTTTGACTAGTAAGGATCTTAAAGGAGGAAAATTTTATAATTTGTAGGTACTTGAAAAATTTCATTGATGATATATAAGTTTTACTTCTCAATATTTTTTGACAACTTATAATAAAATGTATTTCAATAATTCCTATATATAAATAATAATTTTAATAAATTGCATACATTTCACATAATTAATTTAAACTTCAATAATTATAAAAAATTACCTGTCTACCAAAATTTTTAATCGGCGGTTTTCTCTAGTTAAATCAACAGTTTTTTTCTATGGGTGCCTTTAAATCCCTGGGCCCGAATGGGTTTCCCCCGGCCTTCTTGCAGCACATTTGGGAAGTTGTTAAATAAGACCTCATCCATGTTTCCCGTGACTTTGTCAGAACTGGCACCATCCTGAAAAGAATAAACAAAACCTACATTATCTTGGTGCCTAAAGTGTCGGACCCTAAATGCATGAGTGAGTTTCACCCCATAAGTCTATGCAACACTTCCTATAAAATTTTATCTAAAATTATTACCAATAGGATTAAACCCCTTCTTGGAAAAATAATAAATCCCAACCAAAAGGGGTTTGTGTCGGGAAGATAGATTATTGATCCTATTATGACCACTCATGAAATCATTCATTCAATAGAGAAAGGGAATAATGTTGGTATGGCTCTAAAAATAGACATCTCCAATGCATATGATAAGGTTCTTTGGAACTTCCTGTATGGGGTGCTCAGGAAATTTGGCTTCCATGATAATTTCATCAAAATTATAAAGGTGGCGGTGGAAACAGTTGACTTTGTTGTGTTGGTCAATGGCACACCCTAGGGAGCCTTTACACCAGAAAGGGGATTACATTAGGGGGACCCACTTTCCCGTTACCTCTTACTGCTGGTGGTAGAGGTTCTGGCTCAGAACTTATTGAGGCTAGAAGAAGTTGGATCTATCACTGACTTTAAACTGGCCTCCACTCTCCCCCAAGAAGTATTACAACAATTTGTTGATGATACATTTCTGTTTGAAAAATCCTACATTAGAGAAGCTAGAGTGGAAAGACCTCCTAAACAAGTATGCTTCGACTTTTGGCCAAGTGATCAATTACAACAAAAGTAAAATTTACATCCTCAACACTGAACAGAGAACACAGAAGATAATGGTGGATTGTCTGGGCTGTAAGGGAGCTTCTCTCCCGAATACCTATCTTGGTCTCCCGCTCATGGTGAAGGAAGTCTCTAATGAATTTTGGAACTCCATTCTCGAAAAAATGTAGAAAATCCTGGCAGGATGGAAAGGTAAGGTCCTTAGTAATGCTGGAAAACTCCAATTACTTTCAGCTGCACTCCAAGGTATTCCTGCTTATTTCCTATCCATTTTCAAAATTAATGATAGAACATTGGAGAAGCTGGCAAAAATCTAGAGAAACTTTCTTTGGTCAGGGACGGAGGAAAAGGCTAGAATGAACCTGGTCAACTGGGATACTATTTGTCAACCTAAACTGGTAGGAGGTCTAGGCGTGAGAAAAATCAAGGACCTGAATAAGGCTCTAATTTCTAAAATGGGATGGAAACTCTTCAAAGGAACTTCTGGGTGGAGCAGAATTATGAAGGCCAAATATTTCTATAATGACCAATTCCCCTACAGGCAAAGTTTACCCTCTGGCTCAAAAATCTAGAATTTCATTATAAAAGAAAAGGAAGTTTGTTCAAAGGTTTAAAATGGGTGCTCAGAAATGGCACCCAAATCCATTTTTGGGATGATTGGTGGGTGGGGGAAAAACCCCTCGAATGGGAAAATTTTGGACTCATCAAGGATAGATTGATTTCTCAATTTAGAGGTAAAGTCAGTGACTACATCTCTCAAGGTAAGAAATGGAAAGTGCTCACCGATTCTTTTCAGGATCAGACTCAAGTGTCACCTTATATAAAAGAAATTCATAATTTATTAATGGCATCAGGATTCCTTTATCCATGGTTGAGGACAAAGCCATTTGTTGTCATAACAAATCAGGGGAATTAACGGTGAAATCGGCTTATCTAACCAACTTAAAAAATGTGGCAGATGAAAAGAGCTGGGGGAAAATCCAGATTCCCCAATTAATCCCCAAGATTAATTTATTCTGGTGGATAGCCCTCCATGGTAAAATTCTTACGCTGGATAACCTCCAAAAAAGAGGGGTTCATTTAGTTAATAGATGTGGTCTATGTAAAACTCATGCTGAGTCTATTAATCACATTCTCATCCACTGTCCTTATGCGACTATGGTTTGGACCAAAATCAAGAGTATTATGAGACTAAATTGGGTCTTCATGGAGGACTTAGACCAATTCGTGTGCAACTAGGGGAACCTAGCAGAACACCCACTTATCAACACCCTTTGAAGGCTGCTACCCTCGCATATTTCTTAGAGCATATGGAAGGAAAGGAATAATTGGGTGTTTAGAGGGGAGGAAAAAGATGTTGATGAGATGGAAAGAGTGGCTGTGAATATGTTGAAGGACAATATTAATACTTGCTGCTGGAAAACCCCCCTTCCCCCCCCCCCAAGATTTTTGATTGTTTGTTTGCTAAGGACTGGCAACTGCCTCCCTCCTTGTATGAGTTTGACTGCTCTAAGGTTGTGGTGAGACGGAATACCAAATGGTCCCCCCGGAGGAAAAATTCACCAAATTGAATTTTGACAGAGCTGCCTCCAAAGGCTCTGCTGCGGGTGGAGGTATCTTTCATGACAAAAATGGTAAAATGATAATTGCTTATGTTATAAATCTTGGATCGGGGTCAAATAATGTGGTAGAAATCTCTGCCCTCCTTTGGGGCCTAAAGGTGGCGGTCACATTGGAAGTTAAAAGGTTGGTCATAGAGGTGGGCTCCAAAATCATTATTGAAATGGTTAAGGGACACTTTAAAGCTGGTTGGAGGCTGTCTAATCTACAAAAGGACATCTAGTCACTGCTCCCTAGATTTGACAATTTCAAATTACAGCATATTTTCTAGGAGTTAAATCCGGTGGCTGACAAGCTAGCAACCATGGGGATTAATCAACAAGGACTAAGATGCTGGTGAAACTTGGGCTCCCTTTCTAAGCAAACTGACTTGCTTGTCGAAAAAGAAAGCATTTAACCTATGGAATACAAGGACGTGTGTGATTGGATAGGAGAGGCAGCAGATAGAATCATGAGGATTGGGTGGAATTCAAATTTTAAAAAAGTTATGGGAAAGGATTTAAATATTTTTAGAAGTCTGAAAAGATGGGCTCTTAATTCCAATTTTGGAAAAAGTACGGGCTTTTTCAAATTTGGAGCTGATGTGGGGAAAAACACGAGGCTGAGTGCGCTTGACAAGATAGATGAGGTTAAGTGGTGCATTAATCATGGGAAAGGTAATCATATCACAATACACAAAAGCGATGTAATTACTTCGGCTAACCATGTGACCAGTACTTGTCATTTCATTAAAACATTGGATATTATTCCCAACTAGTTTTTTACCTTGTGTATTTCCGCCTACTGGTGCTATGTTGGTATCTTCTGCAAGAATCTGGTTATGAGGAAGCTAGGAAGAGGTGTGAAGGGTGGAATGTCGGTGGAGATACAGATTGAGGTGAATCCTGAGTATAGCTCTGAAATGGGTGGCGATAAGGTGAGGGTGGAACCCCCTAGGATTGAGGTGGGTTTTCTCAAAAACTAGTGTACAGCTACCTATCTGAAGGAGGGTGGGTTTTATCCCTTAATGGAAGCTATGGGAGGATGCGATGAAATTATCTCCATGCAACTAGTTAAAACTTGGATAGAGTACAAAGACACAATAAATGGTATTACCTTTGAGGTAAATGAAGAAGTTATAGCCTAGGCTATAGGGCTTTCCACAAAAGGGAAAAAGTGTTAAAAGATTACGAAGAGCCGCGATGATTCTGGAAAAGTAAGATTCTTCAAGAAATCAGAGGTCTTAGTTCTAATATGTGGAGGATTTAAAAGGGAGGAGCTGCCTAGCCCATGGAATGATGTCTGCCTCATTCTCATGAAGTATATTACCCTAGAAGGCCGCTTTGGCACATGCTACAACTACCACTTTCCCCTATTAAACCATTTCAGGTACAATGATACTATCTCTTTCCCCTTTTACTTGCTTCATTCCCTTGAAGCTACGGTTTTGGATGTGACAGAAAAATTAAAATCCAGGCAGAACTACTACATCTTGCATCAAGGGCTTATTCTCCGCCTTTATAATTTTCACCTAGCTCTATGTCCCCCTATAATTTTTTCCTTATATAGTATTACCACGTTGGCTGTGAAGGGCTCTAAGGAGGTGACGGGTGCCCATTCTAACCCCTTGTCTTCCTCCAAAATCCCTAAAAAATATAAGAAGGAAAATGTGGGGTCCAAAGGTGGCACCCAAATGGCAATTGAGTCTGAGGAGGAGGAGGAAGATAATGATAGTAGAAGGAGATCCCATAGAATTGCTAACACCCACTTCAAATAGAAAGCGGTGAGGAAGCATTACATTGAAGAGGAGGAGGAAGAGGAAGAGTCAGAGAAGGAGGATGTTAAAAAGATTAGCACCAGTGGGAACAATAAAAAGAGGATGAAAAGCAAGATCAAGGAGAGAGAAAAAGGAAAAGACCCTCAAGATCTGGATGGGGATGAGAAGAGCCATGACTCTCCCCAAATTTTGGCAAGCTTCACTCTGCCCACCATGGACCTCTCCAACAAGAAGTTGTTTGAAGATAAGACTGAAGACTCACAACCCACATCCCCGTTGTCTACAAACCCCCTGGTGATGGCTGAGGAACCCAAGGTGGATGAGAAAATTAAAAAAGACACCCCAGAGGTTAAGGAAGCGGTGACCGAGAATATGCGGAACACGGCGAATGAAATATCCCAACTCTAGATGGATATTAAAGCTCTACAAAATTCCTCCCTGGATTCGGTCTCAAAGATGGATCTTCGGGAGGTCAGGGAGGAAATAATAAATCTAGGTGAAAATTTCAACATGGTGGCTGCTTTTGTAGTCAAGGTTATGCATTCGGCGGCTACCATGCTCTAGCTCCTGAAAATGGCGAGGGCGTCTACCCAGGGGGAAGAACACAACGACTAGAAGTTGTTCCAATTCCTCACAGAGGATTGGCTCAAGCTGCTGCTGGACAATGGGGGTAAAACCCCCAATTAGCCCTCTCTTTTTTCCATGCTTTATTTTTTTGTTGGTTTTCGTTGGCTGGCCAATGTGGGCCTTGTTGTGGTTCTGTTGAACTTTGGCTACTGGTTTAGATTTAATTCCTTCATTACTGTTAATCTTAATTCCCACTTTACTATTAATTACTTTGATACTTACTTTCACAGACTGGTTACCGGCCTCAAGGTGAAGCTGGGGTCTGTTAGGGAGTGCAGGATGGTTACCAGCTCTATGTTGGAGTTGGGGCCTGTTAGTTTTAATTTTTCATTTTTGATTTGAAAAAAGGGTATTGGCTGAGGGTGTTTTGACCTCCGCGATATGCTAGTAATCTGTTGGTAGTCTCCACTTCTCATGCTGGCGGTGTCTGTTCGGGTCAGCCCCCTTGTCTTGGCTGCTTTTTTAATCAAAAATAAAATTTTCAATAATAAAGAATATTAGAATCTCACCCATCAGTTTAAATTTCATCTCCATTATAAATGAACAAAAGCTTAATGCCCACGACCCACTATTAGAACCAATGTTGCCAATGTTTCATTTTCAATTGTACCATTTTTAATGTTTTTTTCTTTTCCAATTGTACAATTATTTCTTATCATTTAATCAAAGAAAGAATAATTATAAATTAGTACATTACAATAGTTCGAAAAAAGGATTCAAACAAAAATACTAACAACTCTCAGAGAACAAAATCATATTATATTAGAACAAAATCAAATTCTAAACTTGAACATTGGTTGTAAATATTTTAAACATACAGTATCGTTTTAATGATAGTGTAACAACTAAAATTTAGTCTTACCGGGATGATTACTTATCTTTACATATTACTTAGGAATCTTCTACAGCTGAGAACATAGGAAAATAGTTTCAAAAATGATATTGAGTAAAACCTTTGGATGTATGGTTCCTCATGATTTGGAAAACCTAGGGAGCATCTACTTTTCTGTAAAATTGCTTCTTTCTGAACTAAAAATTTGATAAAAGTTACAGAAAGATGATTAAAAATAACATTCTCTCTTTTCTAAATTATTTTCTTTGACCGCATTGATGTGATAATTATAGACATTGGCCTTTCTCATCACTTCATCTTTCAACGAAAGTATAAATAAGGAGCGGTGATCAATGTAGAACATTATAGTTTGAATGCGAAAAGTTATTGCAGGATCACCACAGGTTTATTGAACCATGTCCATTCAACTTGTAGAGAGTGAGATTGGATCACGTGAAGATTTTATGTTTTGAGTGGCACGTACAAGCTAACGATGTCACGAGGAGTCATTATTCCCGACGCTCTTGATGACAACAACAGGAGTCATGATAATGGTTCTCTTAAACATCTAAGAAATATTCGAGGAATGTCTAGATGGTGGAGAAACCATAGAGCAAAATATCTTTAGCCAGGTAATTTCTTTACTACTTAACTGCCGTCTTGAATTCTGATTTTCCATTTTTCATTTAATATCCTTAATGAACTCTCAGAATTTAGTATTCCTTGGACAAGTCTAAGCTAAAATTAATATGAGATTATGTTTGTCTGAGTGTTCTTGTTTGCATTCTCAAGATGCTACCACAAACTCAAAACGGAGGGTATGGACCCAAATTTCAATATGCCTTTCCCAGTCAAAGACGTAACTGATAAATTATTTCGGCTTTAACAAACTAATTGATTTAATGATAAATATATTTTCAACCATACATTAATAATAGGTGCATTTGAGATAAAAGAGAGAAAAATACAATTTAAGAGAACTTCAGATTTATAGGAAAATAAAGAGTGTGATTAGCTTTCGTCAAACGCACCAGCATTTTGAATTGGGTATATGGCCTTCCTTAGTTGCAATGATGATCGCCATTGTTTGTTTAATGCTTGCGCCTCCCTTACTTTTATTAAACACGATAGCCTGATATTGCTTGGAGAATGAGCAAGAGAAAGGAAGCTCTCGCTTGCGCTCTGACTCTCATCCTATCGTGGGCTGTATACTTTTGTTACGCTGAATCAGGTGCCATTTTAATTTTACTCTAATTCCGTTTTATTTCCCTTGATCTACTGACTCTGTAATTTTAATTGATTCTTTTGATGCAGGATTTCTGAGCCTTGATTGCGGTGGAACAGGAAACCACACGGATCCTGTAACCGGGATTACATGGACTCCTGATGACAAGTACCTCGAATTTTACCAGCAAAGCTTACGACTGTTCCCCAAGCCTCTCAACAAGTCTTGCTATAACTTACCCATCACTCCTAACGTGCCTTTCTTGTTAAGATTATATTTCGTTGGAGTCGGTTACACTAACCGAACTCCAGATTTCAAGTACTCCATGGAGATACAGGACATGTTAAGCTTAAGAAAGGCAACTCATCAAAGTGAAACCCCACAAGCGAGTGAGAAGATCTTGGTCAGTGCTGGACAAACGCTGTGCATTTGCTTGATCCGAACATCCGAGCATGTCGATCCTTTTATTTCTTCTATTGAGCTGAGACCCCTTCGACAAGGCATGTACGTTCCGGTTGACCCAGGATTAATGTTGCATTTTTTAATGAGGAAGAATTTCGGCGCATCTCAGCTTGTGATGTTAATGCTCGCCGAATTCCATTTTGTATCCCAATATTTGTAGACCTAAACACGTTTTAATTCGTGGTTAAATAATTATTCCTTTAGGTACCCTCATGACCAGTTCGATCGTATGTGGGATCCGAAAGGAGCTGATGGAGCAGAAAATTTTAGTTCGCTTCAGCCAATTTCAACAAACAATACCCGAGATCTTCCTCCGCCTCTGGTCATGCAAACGGCGGTGTCCACAGTGTACACGACATTTGATGTTCAGTTTACATCGCCCGCCGGGAAAAACTTACTGTTATTGTATTTTGTAGAGATCATGAATTTTTCTGGGTGCAGAATTTTCCACATAGTCATTAATGAAGTAAATGTAATACCCAACCTTCGTCTTGTCAGAAATAATTCTGCCATTGAACTACCGAGGATGGACAAAGAGGTTTTCCTGTTCAGATTGTCCAAAGCTTCTAACTCTACAATGGGTCCTATGCTCAATGCTCTCGAGTTGTACCAAACGGTTAAATCGTCAACTCTCAC
>MU226993.1:165344-202816 GCA_018584345.1 Thuja plicata
CCCCCTAGAATCTATATAATTTTGGCAAGTGACAAATACTAGCTTTCAAGGTTCTAGATATAGTCTCTGGTGTTTCAAAAATCATTTGAGAGGTTCATAATCTTGAAGGAAACATAGATCAACCTATCTTGGCCCAAATTTTAATTATAGGCACACCACATAATTCTCCTTTTATTTTGTTACATGTTTTGAACTTTACACTTTCTAGATTTGTCAATATTATATGTTTAGATGTAGATCTCCATTACCTAGATTATCAAATTATTTAACCATCATTTGAATCAACAAAGAAATAGAATCCCTGAGAGTGTGATATTGAATTGTCTCTATTGGAAAAAAGTAATTTTCAATCATACTTATCTCTTGGTGTCTTTGTATACTAAATATAATCTAAGTAGAAAGAGGCCTAGTTTCCTAGCTTGAATGCATAAAATAGTGAACCCTATTTGTATGCCTTATATTTTGGTGAGCCTGAAGCCTCTTATGCTTGCATCTTATGGTTTTCATTTTCAAGACTGATTTTTATGTTGTTAATTGACTAATATTTGTATTCATTTCTAAATCATCTTATTTGTGTTGCTACATTTCATGCAATTAGAGACTTAGTTCACCAACCTTATATTTTGATAAAACTAACATATATTACATCTTACTTCTGATGTCTAGAACTAATTTTCATGAATTTGCATTCATATCATTTATCTATGTACGTTATCATATTATAGTGTATTTGATGAATAGAGTTATTTTTTATTAAAGGGAAATAGGTTTTGAAGTGACCTGAAACCCTTTACAACAAAACCATCCAATCAAAATGGAAGCTATTTTAACCAAACACTAGACATAAGAAAAATAAAATAAATAGAAATAGGAAAGGGAGTCCCTTAGAAATTACAAATTTATCATTAGTATTTCATTATTTTGAATACTATCTTCATTGATGCTTCAAACCTTGTGGATAATGTTGTCGATGGGAGTCACACCTTTGTCCCTACTTCAAAGTCTGGTAGCTAGAATAAGGATAGAACTAGAAGCTTTCTTGTTGATAAAAAAATTCTCTTTATATTTTACACTACCAATGGGAGACCAAAAGGAACCTTTGGAAACACCCTCTATAGCCTAAGCTTGGGCATTCAGCTGCTTGACTCCTTTAGAAATATTCTTCATAGTTGTGTGTCTTACTAACACAATAACCCTTAGTTTTTCCTCAACTATAGCAATACACTCCTCCATAGTTTTGATGCACTTTTCATGCCCTTCCATCAACTCCTTAATGTCCTTCGTCAACTCGTAAATACTAGCAAGAAATTTATCCATACTATGCATAGAAGGAGTATGCATAATCATATTCTTTAGAGTATTAATCTTAGCTAAAATCCACATAAACAAGGTACTCTTACTATCTATCACCTCATTGATATATTTTTTCACATTCATATTATTGTGAATAAAAGGTCCCTTCTCTAGAGGGGTATCTTTACCATTATCCACTATAATTTCAATATGGATACCTATTTTACGATCAACATAAAGAGGAGGCTATAAAATAGGGCTCCTAATCATAAAAAAATTCTTCTTGAGTTTCTTTACTCGAGAGGATTTACTACCACCACCCATTGAAAGGATCTAATTAGGGAACTTTCCCTTACATTTAGCCAACATATGAGAGGAACCCCCTTATTTATCTCTATCTTTAACATCAATACTAGGGCCATTAGAATTAGGGACAAATCCTTCAAATGGGATATACTTTCAGTCCTCTTCATCTAATAAAACAATTCTATGATGGGTTGGGATAACCTTTCTAACACATTTACATTTACCAACATGAAAATATGCCTCCTCATCAGAAGGGGTATCCTCTAGATCAGTGGTGATTTCGTCATAATGATTATGTAGATTTTGTTTAAATTCAATCCTAGTTTTGGGATTAGGTTTTTTCTCAACGAAAATGGATTTGGCATACTCCATAATGAGGAGGATTAAGTCCTGATGAATGAATGGAAAAGAGGGTTTTTTAGCATGAAGTTTCGAGCTATGACACATGGATGAGTACACTTAGAATGGTAGGAAAATGCATTTATGTTACAACTAGTGATTGTCATTGTAGCAAAAGATCAACCTGTTAATTCTTGATAAAACCACTAGAAATATAGAAGACATAAGATGCGGTTAAGATAGGTCATGAACCACCACTATGCTAAATAACCAAGGAGACCAAGGGCACAATCAGTCTTTCTTACCATTGTAACAATCCCCCTAGTGCAAGTGCGGGGTTTGAACCTATGACCAAACTCCAATACCACTTGTTACAACTAGTTGTTGTTGTTGTTGCACCAAAAGATCATTATATTAATGTCGGATACAACCACTTGACATATAAAATACAAATGAGGTAGTTAATCCATGTCACGAATCATTGCTGCACTGAACAACTGAGGAGATCAAGGGCACAATTATTCTCTCTCACCATTGTAACAATTTATTATGCTTAAAATAGTTGAGTAGGACAAAATAATAACTAAACAAATTGTATAATTGATCGTCAAGTGTCACATACCACATAAAATATTCTGCAACATCCACCCATGGAGACTTGATGGTAGTTTTGTCATACCCTCCATCGGTGGTCCTTTTCACTATACCCCCTACCCTTTCTCAAAGAAGATCCCCATAGAACCATTTGCACTCTTCTTATGCCTATAAAAATGCCTCCCTTGAACCAAAGTTTTAGACACCCTCTCAATTAACTCCTTTAAGACTTCCAAGTCAATTTTATACACCTTAAGCATGCCCTTGACCCATACTTCCAAAAAATTAGATGTCACTTATGGATCTGTACCATGAAACTATTGAATATAAGGAGTGAGGCCTCTAGTAGAGAGCTCACTCCAAACCACATGATTATCCTACTATTTATAATACATAATGGGTTTAACCCTATTCTTATCTCCCCATGTTGAAGAGAGCACTAAGGAACGCCAAAACTACACAAATGTAAAACCAGATGTAAAAACCAAAGTTCATAAATGAGGAAATGTTTTAATGTGCCATATTGAATGGATATATTGAAATATTCCACTTCACATGAATTTGAAATATGAGTTTATCATTTCCCAAAATTCTATCAGTTTAGGATTCATTATAATCATTTTTAATGAGAATTTTAATACCTTTAGGGATTATTTCATTAAACCCCCACCTCACTATATTCGATCGTGACACCCCTAGGTTAGCCAACCTACCCACTACCTAATTGCCTCATAATACACATGAGTGGCCATATAGTTTTTAAAATAATTAAGCATATGAATGCTATCAATAATCAAAGTATTAATGGTATAACTAGGGGTTTGTGTCCCTTTTATGTATTTAATTATATTTGGGTAAGTGCACCAAGATGGTGTGAAAAATGAGGGGTATAAGTGATGCATGAGCATCTGGGTTGCCTTTCTATCTTTCTCATTTTTGTTCATTCTACCAGTAAGTGTCAAGTTGTAGTTCTTGCCGAGTTACAGGATATGTCAAGCTATCCAGTGTTGGATGGGTGTTCCTTCATGTGCTGAGGGAACCTGATGCTCGGTTCTCTTTTACCAAGTTTGTCTGTGATTGGTTCTTGTTGGAGCTGACTCATGTATTTAATTTTTGATTGAGCATTTGATATTTGAATCTTGTCTTGGGATGTGTGTGGACCGTTGGTGGTCAACCTTCCATATTTGTAAGCCACTTTGGAAAGTATAAATAGGGATGCCTAGGAGTAGGTTAGGCATACAATAGTAGAGAAAGTAGAAGATGATGATATGAGAAGGTAGAAGATAGAGTAAGTTTGGATTTTCATAAATCTTGTTGGCTATAACCCGGAAGGCCTCATATCCGAGCATGTATGTTGTAATTGGATGAATCAATAAAATATTTTGTTGTTCCTTCTCTCCTTGGTTCTATTCTCTGTGTTGTTTTCTTCCGTTGAGTTTACTCCACAAGGTGGCTGTATAGTTGGGTGTGCCTTTGGCCCTACTCCTCATGTCCTCCCTTGCGCCAGGTAGTATCATAGAAAATTTCATCCTTGATTAGATTGGATCATGTAGAACCCTAAGTTGGATTTGGTTGTATGGTGGAAGATCTATGGATTTGACCTATAACTTGTAGAGGGTTACGATGTTGTAGGAACCTATTCGTCAAGATGGTTTAAGGTAGAGGAAATATTGATAATTCCATAATGGACATGTTGAGACAAATTGTAACCAGATTAGATGTTGTGGAGACAACCCAGAGGATAGGAGCGTATCTTGATGATGTGAGCGATGATGAAGCAGTGGAACCAAATCCAAAGCCAGAGGAAGATCAAGATGAAGAAAGGTTGTTGAGAGTATTGGCTAGGGCACATTCTAAGCCTGTTGTTGATGTTATTCCTTATGATGGAGACTTGGATACTAATGTTGTGTTGGATTAGATCTCTGATATGGAAAATTTCCTTGAGTTTGAAAGATCTCATGATAATAGGAAGGTGAAAATCGTAGTCACTACGTTGAAAGGTCATGCCTCACTGTGGTGGGAGCATTTGCAAACTGATAGACAAAGAAGAGGAAAAGAAAAGATCAGAACCTAGTTGACAATGGTGAACAAGGTGAAGAAGAAGTCCCTTCCAACTAATTACCTAGTTATCTTGTTGAGGAAGATGTAGAACCTTAGACGAAAGGACATGGCTATGAAGGAATGCACTAAGGAATTCTATAGATTGGACATGAGATCTAGATATTTCAATGATGAGGTTGAGAAAGTTGCAAGGTACTTGAATGGATTGAGATTTGGAATTCAAGATGAAATAAATTTTGTGAAATTGGATAGTGTGGGAGATGCATATCAATATGCCTTGAAAGCTGAGGAGATATTGACAAAGAAGTATGAAAAAAGATAGAGAGATCAAGGTGGTAGATTCTAGAGAGGCAGGGGCAGATCCTATGGTGAAGGTGGTATATTTGATAATTTTGCACAAGATAAGGGAAATTTTGAGTGGAAAACTAAAGATAAAACCAAGACCGAGTGGAAAGGTGGTATCTTACTGAGGAGGTAATAGGTCATACCGAGGAAGAGGTAGAGGTAGTTTTAGTGGTAATTGTTTCAGATGTGGCAAATAAGGGCATAGATCTTTCGAGTGTAGACACTCTAATGGAAATGGACAAAGTCATAGAAATTTTGTGGTACAAGGGGATCTTGAGGGTTCCCCATGTGTTCCTGAGGCTAGAGAAAAATTGATGATAAGAAGACCTTTGTGTAATAACCAAGTGGATGAAGAACCTGTTCTGAGGAGAAGTATTTTCAAGACTAGATGTAAGCTGAAAGGAAAATGCTGCAAAGTGATTGTTGACAGTGGTTGTTCAGTGAATTTGGCATCAGAGGAGCTATCTACAATGTTACAATTGCAAAGGTTGAGCCACCATAAACCCTATCATGTTTCATGGATCAAGGATGAGCATATATTGTTGGTAAGTGAGCAATGTGTTGTGAAATTCAAGATTGGGAATTACTTTGATGAAGTTCTGTGTGATATTATGCCTATGGATTGTTGTCATATTCTATTGGGTAGACCTTGGCAGTATGATAGGCATGATGTGAATGATGGTAGTTTTGAATCAATATACTCTTTGGGTGAATGGGAAAAAGAAAACATTGTTACCTTTGATTGAGGTTCCAGATGAGGTAAACTGTACTAGTATGAAAAATTGCATGGTTAATGGAAAGCAATTTGAGAAAGAAATGAAGAACCAAGTGTGTTTTTCTATAATCCCAATGAAGCCAATTTATGGTAGTGTTACCCTAATTTTTTACATGCGGGATAGTAATCAAGAATAGTAAAAAATTGCATGAAGGTACATCCCTTTAACATTGCTATTCAGATAATGCAGAAGAAATACATTGCTATAAAATTCATATTATCATATTACATTGAACTCTAAGTATTGATCAAATTCACATTTTAAAAATTATAATTGACCATTACATTGTGGATTCAAACTGAATGTAGTAAACAATTGTTCCTTCCATGTTACATCTTTCTTATTGAAACTTAGAGGACATATGTTGAAAAGAAAGTAAGAGAGAAGCATGATGAGGTTTAGGGGTCCATGCATTGCCTTTAAGAGGTCTTTTGCATTTTGCGTCTTCATGTCCTTGGTCTTGTCTCTATTTGTCTTGCATCCTAAATCTTCTTTTGGTCCTGTATCCTGCATCATGGAGAAAAAATGTTAGATCCAAATTGGATCTAAGAAATACACGAAAACCTAAAAACATCAATACATCAATCAAACTTCTAGAATTGCACAGTTACCAATGACATCAATGCAATGGGAAGGTACGCATCTACATTAACATAATAGTAGCATCAAAGAGACATATATTTATGAAATCCTTTTCTATATTTGAAAGATGCAGTGCATGTCACGAGCCCGTGTTTGAACCCCATAAGATGAATTATTGAAGAATGAAAGAATGATAGGTGTTCATGAGCTCAGGAAAGAGAAGATGCAGAAGGAAGAGAGACGAAGTGAATAAAAGTTGCTACAAGGTGCATGCATGCTATTACAAATTTAAACACCATTAATGCAAATATGCAGAGTACAGTAATGATGTTGTAAGATGCATACGCAATGAAAGATGGATGCTCCAAATTGAAGTGAGATGACCTAATGCCATGAACAAAATGCTGGAAAAAGGGAGATGAATTGCAATTAAATAATGAGGTAACCCTATTATTCAATTCTGCATAAGTGAAGGTCATTTATAATGTTGTTTGAAATATAATGAATATGCATATGTAGAAATCAAATAAAAGTGCATAAGGATGGATCAAATATGAGTATAGGAATGCTGCTACAAGATATGCATGCATATACCAGAATTAAACAAAACAATGTGTTCTTGAAAGGAAAAACCAGTGGTACAATTATTGATCAAATTAAAATAATCAAATGATGTTGTTATTCTACATGGTCAAATGACAAATGCAAAGATTATGCATGTATGGAAAGTCAGATAATAATGTTTTGACATCAAAAGAGTATGCATATGTGATGAAATAAATAGCAGTGATGTTATTATGCATGATCAAATAAATACTGTATGTACATAAATTGGGATGTTGTAATTGTGTGCTACTATTTATGTTTGAATAATAGTGATAATCCAAAAAATGAGTGTGCATTTATATAACAAAATGATGCAAATGAAAAGAAAAGATGCATATTCAATGATGAAGATCAATTTCACAGTATTACTCATGGGATTCAAAAGCCCATGCTCGAACCCCATGATTAATTCTTTCATCAGAGGTGATCACTACGTATTAATGTAATGCTTGTCATTTTGTAGTGAGAAACTATGTAATGAAAAAGATTGCAGACTTTATGCTTAACTATAATAATATTTCAGGCTCTCAGTCTTACATAGTGGGTGTTCAAATATGATAAACAAAGGACAAAAATATGACAACCCAAAGAAAATGTAGACATCCAGGACACAGTAGCGACATTATACATTGAAGACAAGCATGGTTCTATACAGAGAGATGATGTTGTTCGAACATGAATACAAAACCTCAAAAGCAGCATAGAAAAAATGACAGAGGAGTTAACTAAAGGCCAAGAGCCACAACTCAAGCATTTCAAAGGCTAAAAAATACAATGATATGTTCAAATAAAGACAGAATCTAAATGCATCGATAATGGACATCGAGCTTTTAAGGCCGAACAACCAACTCAAGTTTTAAGAAGAACTATCAAATGAAACTGGAAGTTTGACAAAATGCAAAGCATGGACAGGAAGAGACAAAAGGGAATTACCACTTGTTTAAAGTCAATATTGATGAAAAATCATGCTCCAAAGCTCCATGCATATCCAAAATCCACAGTCATGGATGGAGAAAAGAATGCAAATCAGAAGAGAAGATCCTGCGGTATAGAAGAGCCTGAGCTCCTGGTTTACTAACAGTGAGGATCCAGTGAGTGAGTTGACTCAAGATTTAAAAAACCACTCAAGCTCGTGCATAAATAGTGAGTGTCTAGTCTAGTCCTGAGAAAGAGCCCAAGCTCATGCGTAAAAAGAGCATGGATGAGTTTTAGATCAGAGAGCTCGAGCTCTTTAATTAGCTCATGTTTGCAGTCAAATATGAATGTGAAACTGCAATATGCAACCAATTTAAAACCAAGCTCTTCAGCACAACTCTCACTACCAGTTGGAGCCCGAGCTCCATGTATAACCATAAACCCCATAGATAATAGAAGAAAAAGACTCAAATTTGTAGACTCCACGACGTTGTACAGGGCCCGAGCTCTATATTCAACTCTTTTTTATAGTCAAAGATAAAGGTAAAACTCCAATATGCTACATATATCAACTCAAGATTATAAATGATGAACTCCAGATTAGCAAAGATGCAGACAGAGATGAAGAAACAAATAGAGATGAAGCCATTTTTTCAGCCCAAGGATCAGTAAAGAATGACACAACAAATTACCACATCACAGTGTCAAATCCTAGAATCGACAACCCAAGAAAAACAATAGCAGAAGGACCAAAGGTAGTGCCATAATCTCACCACGGAGGCACCATAACAGTAGGGTTTCCATAAAACCCTAACATTTTACCAGGTGAAAAAAACCAAATGAATGCAAAAGCAAATGCATTTGCCCAATTTTTTGGAGATTTGGAGTCTATTGTTAGTGTGGAGTTAATGCTACTGTAGTCTTATAGTGCACAATGACCAAAACCTGTTGCCACATAACCCAACCTTCTGCCCTGAAGGATGCAGATTTTTTGCATTGAGTTGGGTCATGTTGACCTTATTCAACTATTTTTGTGTTTAGGCATGGTTAGTGTATTGTTTAGGCAGGGTTATGGTTTTATATTGTTGTTGGGTTATGTATAGGTAATGTTGCATTTTTGGATGTATTTTTTATATGTTGGTATTTTATTTTGTAAAAGATGTATATTATTTGAAATACCAACATTAGGGGCATAAGTCAAGGCATGGATTAGGCCTTGGATTTAGGGTTTTCTATCTATTTGGAAAGAGTTTTTGGAGTGAGTTAGATTTTCAAATTTACCCATGAGGGGGTATATATCTGAGCCTCTTTTTTATTTTTAGGGGTTCATAATTTAGGAGGGGGTGCTTTTAGTGAACTTTTTTATTCCTCTACACCTTCTTTATGCATTTTGTAGCCATTAGTTCATGTTTTATGCGGATTGTGTTCAAGTAAATGCACATATTCCATGGCATATTTTGTACTTTCTCATGTAACTATTTTACAAATTTTGAAGAATATAGAGCTTTCCCCTCTATTCATACATCTTTTTGTGTTTCTGTTATCACTCCTTTTTTTTCAATTTTCTGCATTTAAGTGTAATGTATTTTGCAGTATAGATTAGTGAATTGATTTAATTCCTATTCTAGATTGTAGAATGTAACCTTTTGTAGAATCTGCATGTTTGTTGGTAGAATTATCACTATTTGTGGTACAAACCCTAATAGTGAGATTTAGGTTAACATACGCATTGAGCAGTGAATGTTACTGCAAAAATCATTAGGATATGTTGTGTAGATGCTAGCTTGAAGTTCTTGAGAAGTCTGAATTCAATTTGGTGTATCACCTTTTATTTTTGTTTATTCAGTTCTAGTTCCTTTTCTCCTTTTTCCAAAATCAAAAGAAAGTAGTAATTGATGATATCCCAAATCGAATAGGAACCGACCTAGAATCTAAAGATTCCTTCGTAATTAGAGTACACCCAAAAATTTGGAAGGTTTCCATTGTTACCATGAAAAATTAGTATGCCCTAATGCTTGAGTTAGGGTGATATTTTTTGGCCTTAACAGTTTTTGGCACGCCCGGTGGAACTAGAAGGTCATAGATTTCACAGTTCTTGTTGGTTTTAATATGCATCCAGTAGGTTGCAAACCTTTAAGAGGTCAGTGGTATCCATATCTGGTGACTCTAAGGTTATATCTACTGGTATTAGGAAGACTTGGTGCCTAAAATTGATTACTATCCTCCATTTCATGAAGGTGTTCCTCCATTCACTAAATATCAAGCATATCAATACATCCCTACTATTGTTTTTAGGTTAGAATTTGAAGGAAAACACTCATCTCAAGCTTACCACCCTCCAATAAAGCATCAAATTTCTTGACAGTGTACCTACCAGTAACCACAAGATAGTTTCTTTAGTGATTCTCATAATTATCCCCAACATGTTCCAAACATGAGCCTTGATGATATTTTGAAGAACTTTCAAGAGCAACTAAGATCTGTGGACAAAGAGCAAGAGTATGGCAGGTAGCAAGAGGAGATATCTTATCAAGCTCATATACACCAGCAAGAGATGTAGGATCAAAGGTATGATCATGAGCGATTTTCCAAGCAAGTTGCATATAAAGAGGAGTAGATGAGGTAGTTGATGGAAAGATTATAATTTAAGAGGTTTCCAAGATGGAGATTCTGAGTTTCAATGGATAGTGAACAAACTACATCATTGACTACAGGAGACTCTTTTGGGAAAGAAGAGATGGTTGTGCTTTTCTTTGATTATTGACCCTCTTTTGTTGATCAGGAGAAGGAACATGAGATTCTAGTCAGATCAGCACAAAAAAAATTTCATGATAAAGAAGTTGATCAAAGCTTAGAGGATTGTTTTGACAATATTATTGTAGATTTCTATGAGAAAATTGTTGTTGAGATGTTAGAATATGTGCCTATTCATAGGTGCTCTATTTTGGAAAAAATTATGTCTAAAGATCATGTGCAGGAATGCAAGCTAGAACCAAGTGCTCCTGATTCCCAGTGGATTAATAGTTTTCATGAGTTCTTAGATGACTTGAGAGAAGATGGTGGTACTTTGACCATGGAGGAGGAGCTCACATGGATATTAATAATTTAGGATAATCATGAGGACCAAGAGATATTGAAGGAAACTAAATAAATTAGCAAGAAAATCTCAGGGTTCATACTCTCAAGAGGCTGTCCAATCCGGTATCTGGCCCTGTTGGAGAGAAGTGAAGATGTCTCATTTACATCAACACCTGATTGTGAGGATGTTGATAAGGAAGACCAAGTCCAACATGTTGATTCAGATTTCTTCCATCAGCAGAGTGAAGTAAGTCAAAATACTTCCTCTCTTCATGAAATGTTGCATGAACTAATTAAATATGATTCATTATTTAGTTTTATTGTGTTTGCCTATAAGCATGTGCATCATTGCGATTTGAGGAGAAAAGGCAAATATTTCAATGAACTAGTAAATGGCTTTGTTTAGCATATTTTATTGCTGGTTAGGTTAGGGTAGGTTAGCTTACCAGTTTTTTCCCTAAGTGTTGTCAAGCAAAGTCAGGTTAGTTTTAGTTTTAGTTTTCCCCATTTTCAATAAGTCTTCAAGATTCAGAGGTTTGTTTGGGTTGCAAAGTAAGAGTTTCACCAAATTAGGGGTGGCTGTGAATAGTAAAAATGTGGGAAAGGCATATTTTAAGGTTGTTGTCAAAATCTGTAAACACAATAAAATCATTCCTTAATGATCAATAATACATTTACAATCTCTGATAATGAAGTTTGTGCTTCACTACCACCAATCATAAACATACACGCAATCCTTGGGAAAGGGTTTTCTTTTATTCATAGGCTAGATTGAAAGTTTCAAATAGGTGATTAACAGACTCATTGCCCAATGGATTTTTTTATGCTACTGGTCCCAATGTCTAGCAGGTAGACATCCATCAGAAGTCACCAGAATTGTTACCCTAATTTTTTACATGCGGGATAGTAATCAAGAACAGTAAAAAATTGCATTAAGGTACATCCCTTTAACATAACTGTTCAACTAATGCAAAATAAATACATTGTTATTACATTCATATTATCAAATTTCATTGTACTCTAAGTATTGATCAGATTCACATTTTCAAAATTATAATTGACCATTACATTGTGTATTCAAACTCAATGTTGTAAACAAGTGTTCCTTCCATGTTACATCTTTCTTATTCAAACTTAGAGGACATATGTTGAATAAAAAGTAAGAGAGAAGCATAATGAAGTGTAGGGGTCCATGCATTGCCTTTAAGAGGTCTTCTACATTCTGAGTCTTCATGTCCTTGGTCTTGTCTTTGTTTTTCCTACATCCTAAGTCTTCTTTTGGTCCTGTATCCTGCATCGTGGACAAAAGATGTTAGATCTAAATTGGATCTAAGAAATACATGAAAACCTAAAAGCATCAATACAATAATCAAACTTCAAGAATTGCATAGTTACCAATGACATCAATGCAATAGGAAGGTATGCATCTACATTAACAAAATAGTAGCATCAAAGAGACATATCTTTATGAAATCCTTTGCTATATTTGAAAGATGCGGTGAGTGTCACGAGCCCATGCTCGAACCTCACAAAATGAATTATTGAAGAATGAAATAATTCTAGTTGTTCATGAGTTCAGGAAAGAGAAGATGCATAAGGAAGAGAGATGCAATGCATAACACTTTCTATAAGGTGCATGCATGTTGTTACAGATTTAAACACCATTGATGCATATATGAAAAGTACAGTAATGATGTTGTAAGATGCATATGCAATGAAAGATGGATGCTCCAAATTGAAATGAGATGATCTAATGCCATGAATAGAAAGCTGCAAAAAGGGAGATGAATTACAATTAAATAATGAGGTAACCCTATTATTCAATTCTACATAAGGGAAGGTCATTTATAACAGTGCATAAGGATGGATCAAATAAGAGTACAGTAATGATGTTACAAGATATGCATGCATATACCAGAATTGAACAAAATAGTGTGTTCTTGAAAGGAAAAAGACCAAAGGTACTATTATTGATGAAAGAATAAATCAAATGATGTTGTTATTCTACATGATCAAATGAAAAATGAAAATATTATGCATTTATGGTAGGTCGGATAATAGTGCTTTGTCATCAAAAGAGTATGCTTATGTGATAAACTAAATAGCAGTACTATTATTGTGCATGATCAAATAAATAGTTTATGTGCATATGTTGGGATGATGTGATTGTGTGTTGTTATTTATGTTTGAATAACAATGCTATACTCTGAAAAATGGGCCTGCATTTATATAATAGAACTGTGCAAATGAAAAGAAAAGATGCATATTCAATGATTGGGATCAATTTTACAATATTACTCATGGGAGTCACGAGCTCGTGCTCAAAACCCATGACTAATTATTTCATAGGATGTGATCACTGTGTATTAATGTAATGCTTGTCATTTTGCAGTGAGAAACTATGTAATGAAAAATATTATAGACTTTATGCTTAAGTATAATAACAGTTTGGGCTCCCAGTCTTACATAGTGGGTGTTCAAATATGATAAACAAAGGACAACAATATGACAACCCAAAGAAAATGCAGACATCTAGGACATAGTAGTGACATTATACATAGAAGACAAGAATGGTTATAAAGAGAGAGATGATGTTGTTCGAACATGAATACAAAACCTCAAAAGTAGCATAGAAAAAATGACAGACATCCAATGGAGGAGTTGACAAGAAGTTTGAGTTGAGATCTCGATTACATTAGTGGTGGACATGTTTATTACTAACTCTAGATAGCAGCTTACGTAAAGCTTGACTTTCAAGCTAAAAAAACAATGATATATTCAAAAGAGACAGAGTGTAAATGCAAAAGTAATAACAGCAGAAGGTAAACCTCGTAATCATCACAAGGAAAGTTAGAGACCGAGATTATAAAAACCCCAAAATCATTTGTAGTAAATATGGAGTTAACTAAAGGCCAAGAGTCGTGACTCAAGCATTTCAAAGGCTAAACAATGCAATGATATGTTAAAATAAAGACAGAATCTAAATTCATCGACAATGGACATCAAGCTTTTAAGGCCGAACAACAAACACAAGTTTTAAGAAGAACTATCAAATGCAACTGGAACTTTGACAAAATGCAAAGCATCAACATGAAAAGACAGAGGTGAAATAATGCTTGTTTAAAGTCAAGATTGATGAAAACCCACACTCAAAAGATCCATGCATATCAACAAGCCATGGTCATGGATGCAGAAAAGCACGCAGATCAGAAGAGAAGAGCCCATGGTATAGAAGAGCCTAAGCTCCCAGTTTACTAACAGTGAAGCCCCAGTGAGTGAGTTGACTCATGAGTTAAAAAAATGCTTAAGCTCATGCATAAATAGTGACCATAAACTCCAGTCCCAAGAAAGAGCCTGAGCTCATGCACAAACAACACATGGATGAGTTCTTGTTCAGAGGGCTCGAGCTCTTTAATTAACTCATGTCCACAGTAAAATATGAATGTGAAATTGCAATACGCAACCAATTTCAAACCAATCTCCTCAAAACAACTCACACTCCTAGTTGGAGCCCGAGCTCCATGCATAACCATAAACCCGCAAATCATAGTAGAAAATGACTCAAATTTGTGGACTCCATGGTGTTATGGAGGACCTGAGCTCTATATTCAACTCATTTTTGCAGTCAAAGATAAAGGTAAAACTCCAGTATGCTACAGATACTAGCTCGAGATCATAAATGATGAACTCCAGATTAGCAAAGATGCAGATAGAGATGAAGAAACAAACAAAGATGAAGCCATTTTTTTAGTGCAAGGATCATTAAAGAATGACACAACAAATTGCCACATCGTAGTGTCGAATCCTAGAATCGACAACCCAAGCAAAAAAACTGTAGAAGAGCTGAAGGTGGTGCCATAATCTCAGCATAGCAACACTATGACAGTAGGGTTTCCATAAAACCCTAACATTTTACCAAGTGAAAAGAACTAAATGAATGCAAAAAAATGCATTTGCCCATGTTTTGAGATATTTGGAGTTTGTTGTCAGAGTGGAGCTAATGCTACTGCAGTCTTACAGTGCACGATGACCACAACCTATTTCTGCATAACCCAACCTTGTGCCACGAAGGATGTGGATTTTTTTATCTTGTTGGGTCATGTTGACCTTATTCAACTATTTTGGTGTTTAGGCATGTGTATTGTTTAGGCAGGGTTAGGGTTTTATGTTGTGGTTGGGTTATGTATAGGTAATGTTGGGGTTTTGGATGTATTTTTTTTTTATATGTTGGTATTTTATTTTATAAAAGATGTTTATTATTTGAAATATCAACATTAGGGGCATAAGTCAAGGCATGGATTAGGCCTTGGATTTAGGGTTGTCTATCTGTTTGGAGAGATTTTTTGCAGGGAGTTAGATTTTTGAATTTACCCATGAGGGGGTATATATCTGAGCCTGTTTCTCATTTTTAGTGGTTAAAAATTTAGGAGGTGGGTGCTTTTAGTGAACTTATTGTTCCTCTACACCTTTATGCATTTTGTAGCCATTAGTTCATGTTTTATGTAGATTTTGTTCAAGTGAATGCACATATTCCTTGCCATATTTTGTACTTTCTCATGTAACTATTTTGTAGATTTTGAAGAATATAGAGCTTGCCCCATTATTCATACATCTTTTTGAGTTTCTGTTATCACTCCTTTTTTTCAATTTTTTGTATTTAAGTGTAATATATTTTTCAATATAGATTAGTGAATTGATTTAATTCATATTCTAGATTATATAGGTTAACCTTATGTAGAATCTGCATTTTTGTTGGAAGAATTGTCACTATTTGTGGTACAAACCGTAATAGTGAGATTTAGGTTAACCTATGCATTGAACAGTGAATTTTACTACAAAAATCATTAGGGTATGTTGTGTAGATGCTAGCTTGAAGTTCCTAAGAAGTCTAAATTCAATTTGGTGTATCACCTTTTATTTCTGTTTATTCAATTCTAGTTCCTTTTGTCCTTTTCCCAAAATCAAAAGAAAGAAGTAATTGATGATATCCCAAATCCAATAGGAACAGGCCTAGAATCTAGAGATTCCTTCTTAATCAGAGTCCACCCACAACTCAGAAAGGTTTCCATTATTACAATGAAATATTAGTATGCCCTAATGCCTGAGTTAGGGTGATATTTTTTGGCCTTAACAGGTAGTAATGGCCGAGTGACATAAAATAGTAAATGTCAAACAACAGAAGATTGTAGAGAGTAAGTGTCAACAAAAATTCAAAATGTGCAGAATGAATACATGGATATTGTTCCAGGGGATATTCCTGACGGTTTAGCATTGGTGAGAAGTATAATTCATTGTATGGATCTAATTTTTGTATCTATTTTCCAAATAAAGCACCATGTAGATTGATACCTACTAAGAATGAAGAACTTAATAGAAAAGTGTAGGATTTGTTGCAAAAAGATTTGATCAGAAAAAAACTTGATTCTGTGTTGTACCCTTTTTATTCACACCTAAGAAGAATGTAGAGTGGATAATGTGTACCAAATCCAGAGTTGTTAACAAGATAACAATGAAGTATAGGTTTCTTATTCTGAGGATGGATGACATAATGGATTTTTTGAGTGGAGAAAAGTACTTTACCAAGACTAATTTGAAGAGTGGATATCATCAGATCAGAGTCAGAGAAGGTGATGAATGGAAGACTTCTTTCAAGACAAAAGAAGGTTTATATGAGTGGTTGGTTATGCCTTTTGGTATGATTAATGCACCTAGTACTTTCATGAGGATGATGAATGAATTTCTAAAGATATTTTTGGGTAAGTTTGTGATTTTTTATTTGGATGATATCATCATATTAAGTAAGACTAATTTTAATAAAACCTTGAGCATATTAGAAAAGTGTTGAAAAGACTGAAAGAGGAGAAGCTAATGATTAATATGAAGAAGTGTTCCTTTATGCAAGAAGAGATTGTGTATTTATGATTTTTAATTACAATTGATGGTTTTAAAATGGATCTTTAGAAGGTTAAAGAAATTCTAGAGTGGCCTACATCTAAGAATGTGTGTCAGGTAAGATCATTTCATGGTTTGGCTAGTTTCTAAAGAAATTTCATTAAGAATTCCAATTTTGTTTGTAATGCTATGACTGAGAATATGAGAGGAGATAAAAAGTATTTTAAGTGGACACATGGAGCTGAAAAGAGTTTTGGGACTTTGAAACAAAAGGTTATCGAGCTACCTGTATTAGCTTTACCTGATTTTAATAAGGTATTTCAAATTGAGTTTGATGCAAGTGGTAGTACAATAGGAGTCGTGTTGATTCAAGAAGGTAAACCTCTTGCTTTATTTAGTGAGAAGTTGAATGATGCTAAAAGGAAGTATTTTGTGTATGATCAAGATTTTTATGCTATTTTTAAAGCTTTTGAAAAGTGGAGACATTATTTAATTCCTAAGGTGTTTGTGTTGTATATTGATCATAAAGATTTATAGTATTTGGGAATTCAACATAAATTCAATCATAGGAATGTGAAGTGGGTTGAATGTTTATAGAGTTTTACATTTATGATCAAGGATAAGAGTAGAGTTAGAAATCAAGTTGTAGATGCCCTGAGCAGAGGAGGTTCTTTGTTGACCGAGATGAAGGTCACAGTTCTTAGTTTTGATGGGAAGAAGGAATTGTATGATACTTACCCTGAATTATTTGAGGCATGGAGAGAGTGCAGAGCACCAAATCTGTCACAACAACTAAATAATAATTCATTATATAACTTATCGTTAACTAGATAATAATTCATTATATAACTTATCGTATGCATGTAAATGTTTCATTATAATTTTTGTAAATGTAAATCTACTTTGGTGGATAATTTTTTTATAATAATTAGTCATGGCTATTTCAAAAGGGTTAGTAAAATTGAGTATGTCCAAAAAAAAATTCATGGAAATAAAAGATATTTTTGTAATTTTTGTAGAGCACTTAGCTATCAAATACTGTGGTTATATTTAGTGTTTTCTTCTATATATTTTGTAAATTTTTATTTTTCTATTTAGAGATTCTTCATTGAAAGACTTGTTAGTTAGGTAGCTTGCACAACTGTTTGTCCATACCTAAGAATAGATAATAATTGTTTTGTTGTTGAAAATGGGGACACTTATTATTTAATTATTTGACACATTTAGGGACACCTTGCAACTGATTTGTTATTTGTTGTTAAGTTATTTTTTATCTCCTTTTTTGATTGAGAATAAATCTCGGTTGTTGGTTTTCCATCAAGAGTAATATAAAAGGGGGTTATCGGGAATTTGGACAAAATAAGTTTAAGAAACATTTGCAATGTGAGGAAATGAATTTGTAGTGTTAGCAAATAATTCTTGCAGTGTTAGCAAGGGCACAGTGATAGTGTTGGGGATAGCAGTTGTGGGATCTTGATAAGAGATTTTGGGATATTTTCAAAGCTTTTCCAGTAAGAGACAAGTGATTTCATGTATCTCTTAATTTGTTGAAGTTTAATATAAATTCCGCATCTGTAGTACTAGTTTTCCCTTCAGGTTTTTCCAGGGACAATTTATCCCAAAATATCATATTCATTGTGTTGCATATTTCTTTTGTGCTTTTATTTGTGAAGTTGCAGTTGTGTTATTATTAAACATTAGCAGTGGATTAATTTTTGGTAGTCAAATAATTTGTATAAGATAGAAGATTAATAATTAGTAACTGTAATAGAATTCTCACAAGACTGACTAGTTAAAGAATCTTCAGCATGTAAGGAGAAAAATCTACATTTTCATAGTTTATGTCATTGATATCAAATCATTGTATGAAGAAAAAGCTTTAGATTTTGAAGAAATCAAAAGAACATATATAGAAAAAAACAACTTAAATAAACCAGTTATGATTCACACCTAAGAACTTTCATTTACTACTAGAGTACTCTACCAACTTATTTCCAACAACAAGTCATTGAGTCATTGAATGTTGTTTGATACCATGATATTAGAAGAATTTGTAAACTGCTTTCTTCTTCAACATTCTTAAATTCACATTAAAATAGAAAAATAGAAAAAATAGAGTACAAAGTAAATTTACATCTTTGTAACTCTGGTGGATGCAGAGCTATTATTACACTCTATCCCTTCCCACTGATGAGCAAAACATGGATCCAAGATCCTTTTACTTTGGTTAAATAATTTTTTTACACTGGCAAGAGATTGAACTATAGATTAAGCAATGAGCTAAGATTATAAAAGCTGCATATTTCATATTTTATATCAACGAAAGTTTTTAAGAAAGTGTGGAGTAAGAGTTGACGACTTAACCGTTTGGTATAACTCGAGAGCATTGATCATGAGACCCTTGGTTCAATTTGAGGCTTTGAATAACCTTAAAAAAAACATCATTGGGTCAAATGAGAATGGTAGTTCTATAGAACAATTACTTCTGACAAGATGAAGGTCATGTACTATAGTTTTTGAATTAATGAGAATGTCAAAAATTCTAGATTGGGAAGATTTCTCTATCTCCAATAATAGTATTTTTTTTTCTTTCTAGGCGATCCAAACTTGCTTGAAATTAATTCCCAACTGCCTATCTACTTCTCTATAGGATTTTTCATTCTCCCACCATTTGTTATCCCATCCTTTTATTTCATCCATATTTGAAGGACAATTTTTGGATTAAAAAAAGTTATTATTCCCTCCGATAGATTTGTAATTGAAGTAAAAATGCGATTAAGTTTTTTTTATGGTCTATGTATTTTGCTGAGAATATATTTAATGATTAGGTCCATTTTTGTTAAAAAAAAAATCTATCATTAAATCAATTAGTTTGTTAAAGGTGAAGTAATTTGTTAGTCGCTTCTTTCACTGGGAAAGGCATTGTGAAATTTGATTCCGAACCCTCTGTTGGGAGATTTTGGCAGCAACTTGAGAATGCAAATAAGTATAATCAGACAAACATAATTTTATATTATATTTAGCTTAAACTTGTCCAAGGAAAATTTTTTATATTTTATATTTTATATTAATTTTGGCTTAAACTTGTTCATTAAGGATATTAAGTGAAAAATGGAAAATCAGAATTGAAGACGTCAGTTAAGTCTTATGTACAGTTGAGTAAAGAAATTACCTGGCTAAAGATCTTTTTCTCTATGGTTTCTCCACCATCTAGACATTCCTTGTGAATTTGACAAGTCTGTTAAACCTCTAAAAAAGCCACTCCAAATAATATTTCTTAAGTGTTTACAAGAACCATTATCATGAGTCCTATTGACGTCATCAAGAGCATTTCAAATAATGACTCCTCGTGACATTGTTAGTTGAATGGAAAAGTTAAATAAACATGTGGTGCTCCTATGATCACTTTTCACATTCACTTCAGATTACTATCTTAAAACTATAATGGTCTACATTGATCACCGCTCTTTAATTATACTTTTGTTACAAGATGACGTGATGAGAGAGGCCAATGTCTATAATTATCACAATTAAAGAGGTCAAAGACAATATTTTAGAAATAAGAGAATGTTATTTTCAATCATCTTTCTACTATTTTTATCATTTTTTAGTTTAGAAAGAAGCAATTTATAGAAAAGTAGATGCTCCCTAGGTTTTTCAAATCACGAGGAACCATAAATCTTAAGGTTTTATTCAATATCATTTTTGAAACTATTTTCCTATGCTCTCATCTGTAGGAGACTCCCAAGTGATATCTGAACATAAGTAATCATCTGGGTAAAATTAAAAAGATATTATATGCTCAAAATATTTACAACCAATGTTCAAGTTTAGAATTTGATTTTGTTCTGATATAATATAAATTTGTTCTTTCAGAGTTGTTAGTATTTTTTTTTGAATCCTTTATTTGAACTATTGTAATGTATTCCCTTCTAATTATTCTCTTTCTTTGATTAAATGATAAGAAATCATTTTAGAATTGGAAAAGAAAAAAATAGAAATAATTGTACAATTGAGAATGAAAAATTGGCAATGTTGGCTCTAATGGTGGGTGGTGGGAATTTAGCTTTGCTCATTTATAATGACTAGCAATTTAGATTGATGGGTGAGATGTTAACATTCTTTATTATTGAAAATTTTGTTAGACATAGGTAATTTTTTTTCAATTATAGAAGTATGAATTAATATGGAAGGTATGCAGTTTAATAAAAATATTATTTAGAGATATGAATTATTGGAACAAATTTTATTATAGTTTGTAAGAAAATATTGAGAACTAATACTTATATGTCATCAATGAAATCTATCAAGTATCTATATATTATTAAATTTTACTCCTTTAAGATCCATTATAGTCTTTAAAATTTAGATATGTTGGTGCACTTTCGGAGGGGATACGTCATCCCCTTGGAGTTTGTACCTATGTCAGCATCCTTTCCTGAACGTCTGCACTCTTGGCCATATTGGTGCTTTCTTAGAGTCCCTTTTTAGTTTTCTTTATAGTTTTGGTTTCTTTTTGTTGCATTTTTACTATTTCAGGGACTGGGTTTTATTTTGTGTGTGATTATTTCTCCTTTTCCTTGTTTGGTCCTTATTCCAACCAACTTCTTTGGCTTCAGCTATTAAGTGTTGGAACTAATTACTTTCATGTGTGTGATTTTATGGAGGATATTAATATCCCTAGAAGAGATGAAAAGGCAAATTAAAAACAAAACAAAAGTGTGGGAGTTGATAGTTTTGTGGAAGCCAGTAGACAAATATAATCCTACAAAGAAGTTTTATAAAGAGAAAAAGGTTAAACATAGTGCGTACCGACAACTGTATTCAATGGAGGAGTCT
Organism: Thuja plicata; assembly: GCA_018584345.1. Taxonomy (NCBI): domain Eukaryota; kingdom Viridiplantae; phylum Streptophyta; class Pinopsida; order Cupressales; family Cupressaceae; genus Thuja; species Thuja plicata. Next base: position 186,971 of record MU226993.1, read on the forward strand.
TGGAATTTGGTGGAATGGGATAAGAGAGTTTATTGGAGGCCGATGAACATGGATTATGAAATGGAGGCATCGTCCAAAATGGAAAACCCGTAGGGGGAAAGGATGGTAAGACTCTTCATTTTGCCTTTAAATTCCTCTCACTCACTCCTAATGAAGATATGTTAAAAGCTATTAAAGTGAACAAAATAGATTGAGGAGTGTTCTTTTTTTCTTTGTGCATGGAGTCTAATGCTTTGCCATCTAGAAATGTTTTTGATGAATAAATTAATGATATCTGGGGGAAACTAACTTGGAATTTATGTTAATTTTTGTAGAATGATGCATAATGGGGTATTTTTGTGGTTTTCAAAACCCATAGTATGCAAGAAAGAGTCCAAAAAATGGGTTTTGAAATTAGGATTAATATTTTTTAGGTTCTTTTTGTGCTCACCCAAAGGGGACATGGAACAAGTAATTTCTCGATCTGCACCTAACTGGTTGGAAATTAAAGGAGTGCCCAAAGAATTTTTGTCCTTTTTGCCAAAAATATAAAAACCTATCAGTAATGTGCTCCAAAGTGAGGATTATAGGGTTATTCTCCCTAACTTGAATGCTAAGGTTCTAATTTCTTTAAACCCAAAAATTGAAATTCCAAGAAAAATTTCTTCAAATATTGAAGATGAAATATTATGCTAGGAAAGTATCATTCTAGGTAATTTAAATGCATGTTTCCATTGAAAAATAAATGGACATAATAGGAAGGAGTGCCCACTATTAAAAAAATATAAATAATTAGTTATTTAATTTGAGATCAAATACAACCTTTAATAGTGGAAGAAACCCTAGTGTGGATAACGCCACTTGAGAGCCAGAATGGATAATATGCCCTCGAAGGTGAGTAGCCCTTAAGGTAAAATTGTTGAAGGTGTTAAATTTTCTTGTGAGGGAGAGGTTATTCCAAGACACTACAATATTTCCTTATCAAATCATCTATTCGAGGATGAATTAGAAGTTATCAATTCTTTCCCTAAGGATAAAGACATACCCATGATGGGAGTCATGCTGAGACTCCTATTGGAGATGATGGGATGAGGAAGGTTAATGCCCAATAGTTAGCCTTCGCTACTATTAATGACACAGAAGATTTTTCAAGAAACTTATACAATTCATCCAATAAGACAATGGTCATTTGATAGATGAAGTGACTACTAATGATGTTGTTGGAAAATAAGTTGCCCTTGTCAACTTAAAAATTGAGATGGTTGAGGCCAACCAGAAGGAGGACAGTCCACTTTTTTGGAGGTTATGAAGAAAAAGAGGAAAACCTCATATAGATAGTCTATCTCACATGCTAGTGTAGACACGAATAGCCCCAAAATGTTGGAAATATTCTAGATTGCTTTAATATATTGTATAAGAACAAGAAGAACCCACCCCCCGAAAAAAAATTAAGAAAAAAAAAAGTCCAATAAATGACTTTGAACCTTGCTAGTTAGAATGTTAGAGGACTGGAGATAAAGGATAGAAAATTTGTGGTTAGAGATTGGTGCAATAAACTGGTGGAGAAAGACATTATCTACCTTTAGGAGGTTAAAATTGTTGGTTATCATTCTACTACCACCCTTAATTTAATCTGGAGCTAGGCTAGTGCATTGTCACTAACCATGAGAGAGGGAAGTGGGGCGGTTGCAATTATGGTTGGTCCCAAGTGGGCTGGAAATATCATAGAGTCAAGTGTCTCCCCTTGAAACAAGGCATGGTGGGTGATTGTGAAGTATCAAGGGATTGACTAAGGTATTTGCAACATATATGCCCATAAGGATTATAAAGAGAGAGATGCCCTTTAGGATTGGGAATCCACCTTCCTCCCCAAATCCTAGCAGATTCTCATAGGTGATTTAAATATGATACAATACAAAGAAGATAAAAAAAGGGAGAAATAATCATTTCTAGAAGGTTAATGAATAGTTTTATTGAGGTAAGAGTAAGATAATGTTTAAATTGGTTAATCCTCTGGAGAGGAAGAAAGAAGGCTCTAAGGGAATTTTATTGACATGGTGCAATAATCAAGTTTCTAATCAGAGGATCATAAAATGCATACTTGATAGGATTTATGCAAACCTCTATTTGTTTTCTTTCAGAGGTGATAGGGATAATAATCTGATTATTGTGATCCTAGCTACTATGCCTGATCATTGACCCATCACTATTGTGATCAATATTTAGTCTTCACAGCCTAAATGGAGAGCCATAGGTAGTAACGTATTTAAACTCCACATCCCACTTCTCGAGGATGATGATAATTTGGATGCCATTAGAATGGCTACATGCCTCTCAAAATTTTACAATAAAGATGTGGGGCCTATAGAAAAATGGGACTCTCTTACAGTTTTGTGGAGGAAAATGTTTTAGTTTATAGGAGAAAAGAAATCCAGGGATAGATATAAGATAGAAGAGGCCACACAAATGAGTCTCAACAAAGTTGAAGGTCTTCTTTAATCCAAGGGGAAAGAAAGTATCTTGGAAAGAGACTTGATTTAGACAAAGGTGGAAATCAAGAAGATAAAAAAAAATCTCAGATTCAGAGGACAAAGCATCCAAATAGAAATGAACTATTTAAAAGAAGGGGACAAAGGAACTAAATATTTCTTCAACCTGATCAAAAACAAGAATTCCTCCTTAGTGTATGAATCAGTCTCAGCTACACAATATTCCTTAGTAAGAGCTCTTCATTTTATCTATGGACCGTTCCGTGATATCCCATGCTTTCAACAATGGGAGTTTCCTTCACATACTTATCATTAGGAATATCTATAGGTTTTTCTTCATCATCATTAAAAAGGAAAGATAGTATGTCATTTTCCATGTGTTCATTTGCAAGGGATCCCCAATGTTCAAAGGTAGTCTTTTTGCATATTAGAGTTTCTTTACTCCCCTTGAGAAAGAGTTTCTTGGGTTTACCATAAGACCTTAGGGATAGGGGGAGTTGACCAATACACATGGCGCTCTCAATTTTATATTCTCATATTCCCTAATTAGTGAGTGTTACCTTCTTTTTGGACTCACTAATGTTCTCTTTAGTGACCTTCTATTTTCTATTGTCAAATAATTTATTGGCTTCTTCAAGAGGATATTTCTTAGTAGAGGACTTGGTATAATCTTCCTTTGCAATAGGTCGAGAGAATTCATTCAAAGGACAATTGTATGATTTCTTACCTTCCAATCTCTTGTAGTATTGGAAAGGTTCATGGTCTCAGGGAATAGTGATTTCTCTGCCATGATGGGGGAATTTCAAGCTTTGATGATATGTAGATGGTACACATGTGATATCATGTATCCAAGGTCTTTCGAAGAGTATATTATAAGGAAAATTAAGATCAAGGACATAGTTGGTAGTTTCAATCAGGGTGGGACCCACTTGTAGAGGAAGTGAGATTAGGCCTTTAGAATCCCTTACTTTGTCATCATAAGCCTTTCTGGTAATTATTTTTGATACAAAAATGAGGACTTTAGGGAGTCCCAAATGTCTTATCATCTTCATGGTACAAAGGTTCAAACTAGATCCATTGTCTATCAAGACACTTTTTATTTTTGTGGATTGTGCAATGACTTCAATGTGAAGGAGATTATTTTGATAAGGGTAAGAACAATGTAGGTCTTTTCGTGTGAATACCATGTGTGATTCTGATGCTAGGTTCCTGATCATAGACTAAAACTATGAGCTATTTGTTGGGATAATAAAAAGGTATGTACTAAGAGGGGAGGAGTGAATCAGTACCCTTAAAAACTTTCAAACAAATATTTGTAATCAAATATTCTAATATAACCGACTGAGTAGATAACATTCACCAAACCTGTAATGTCACTACTAAAATGTAAATTCATGTAAAGTAAACAATACACATACATGAAATTTAAGTACTCATGACACTAGTATTTTGGTATCATAGAAAATCCTTGTTAGAAGGTAAAAACCACAGTGTGGATGAGACCCACAAAACTTCACTACTGTAGTAAATAAAGTAGCTTGTTAAAGCTTACATAGATTGATCACTTCTAGTGACCTTACCCTGTTAGGAGTAACAATGAGATCAATTAGATCTACCGCATGTGAGGATTTAGAAACATAAAGTATGTGTGCACTCGGTTAAGAGATTTATACAAAGATAGTTAAGTCTACTCTATTAGGAGATTTTTGGGGTCTATTACAATTGTTAGAGAGTAACAAAATTGTGATCTCAACAAATACAATCTCTATATTGTGATTACAGATCCTTTAAGTGCATATAAAATGTATCACCTTACTATGAATGATAATACCTTTTGCTCTGTTCTGCTCGGTAGCCTTGCCTCTGTTCTAAAAATTAAACACTGTATTGTAGTCCTTTTCCTAAAACCTCTGTCTGATCTCTAATGTCCATAGTATGGTTGCTACTCGATCATTTCTTGATCAACATACAATACAAAATAACATCCTAGCATTACATATATCAAACTCATTGACCTAATTAGGGTTTTACAATAACTTACAAAACCTAAGATCAATGGTGTACAAAATTTACCTTGATCATCTAAAAATAGGAGAAATAAATAATTAGTAGTGAATCCATAATTAATGTTCTCCTTGATCATTGTAAACTGTTATCCTGGTTGACAATTTTTTTTTTACCTAGATTGATCTACCATTACAAACTTTTATGTAGCCTCTAGTCCACTCAGTAAATACTGTCTCTCAGTGCTCAGTGTTCTCTATGTATCTCAGTTATACTATGTGCTCGGTGTAGACTACTACTCGGTAAAGTATGTATTCTCAGTAATAACTGCACTCAATTAACTCTATGTCTGATCAATGCTCTCAGTTAACTCCACACTTTTGTGATTATACCGATTAGTCTTGTATGTGACTCTGTTACTGACTGTACATTTGAGTGCTTGAATACTAATGACAACCTTCAAAGCTCTTTTGGAGTAACAACATTGATGTTGTGAAGGACTCAAGACTCAGTAAGGGATTTTTCAAGGACCTCTTTATGTATAGGGGATGTACATGGAGAAGCTCAAGTATGGATATTTGTGTAGGAAGTAGATGGTGCATTTAGTGGTGTGGCAACAAATTGGATAGTGATTCTTGCTCTTATTGTGGTATCATTACAATAAACAACTTTAAATTAAAGGGTGTACACATGGTTATCAAATTATTCTATGTGACTATAGAGGGAATAAAAACCAAAATAGTCAGTTTCTTGGATACATCCACATGTAGATGCAAAGCCTTGTATATTATTAGTGGTCATAAGGAATTGTCTTAGAAGATGAGGCATTGTTCTAATGATACTTTGGGAATGACTAATTTCATATCTTGAGCTACACATTAGATGATGATGGTGTATGACCTTCAACCTCAATCTTTCCATCATCAATAAGGTCTTCAATAAAGTGTTTCAACTTCATGCATTTCTTGGTGTCATGACCTTTGATGTGGCTATATTCCCAGTATTCATTTTCTTTGTTCCAAGTAGGTTTGGGTTGATTATTACCATATGGCAAGGTGTTAGAATATACCATCATTTTTTGATCAATGAGTCTTCAAAATATGATGTTAAGAGGCTTCACAAGGGAAGTGAACTCTTTACATAAACATGGACCATAATTTTTGTTGTTGGTATTGGTATTGTTTTTTTTGTGAGGAAATAGATAGCCTTGATTTTGTAGTTATTGTTGAGATGTGTTTTGATTCTACTGATTGTGATTTTGATTGTTGTTATTTTGATTAGAATTATTTCCTTGGTTGCTTTGGTTGGATGCTTGGACATTTTGAACATGGTTAGCATTGGTTACTTTATCATTGATTACCACATTGTTCTTGGTCCAAAAATTTGGTTAGTCATTGTTAGATGAGGAAGTACAGTGTTTAATGGTACCCTTTTATAAGAGGCCATCTTCAATGGTCTTTCCTTTCTTAATAAGAAACTAAAACGTGTCATGGGAAGCCATCTTCAATTGGAATGACATTTTAGGCACCAGTTTCCTAGTGATTATATCCTATGAGATGATTATCCTGTATCTTCCTAGGCATTTGATTAGTAAGGTGTCTCCACCTTTGTAAGAAGCTAGAAAAGGTTTCCCAATTCCTTTTCTTAGTGTTGCACAAGTCACTTAATGGTTCTTGATAGGCAATATTTTAGGATTATTATGCAGCAAATGTTTCTGCCAGATCAGAAAAAGAAGATATGGATTCAGAAGGTAAATTTATGAATGATTAGAGCACCATGCCTCCAATACTCCTAGGGAAGAGTATTTTGAGATAATCCTCCTTATATGATTCCTCCTAATAGGGGACATAAAATTATTTGACATGTTGAATAAGACATGTTTCTCCCTTGTTTGTGTCAAATTTGGGGATTTCAAAGCCTTTAGGAAATGACATATCTGTTCAAAAGAAAATTCCTTCTTACCTCCATTATGAATGTTCTGGAAAAGACTATTAAGTTTATTGATTTAATTTTACAAGTCAAGAGTATTTTGATGTGTATGATGTGGACCAAAATATTTTCCTCCTCTGAATTGTGATGTTTAAAATCCAACTAATGTGGGTCAATGTTTTGAATGAGGTGTATAATGATATGTTTGAGATGTTGGAATAGAATTCTTCAAGACTTTAGAAGGAACCTTAAAGAGTAATGAAATGTATTGACATGTAGATTGGGAAGCTTATGTTTGTGGCAACAATATTTTACTGATATTCAAGAGTCTAGGACCAAATGGATTAGATACATTCATTGTGGTTTGGGTGCTATTTTGTGAAATCATATTAGGTATAGCATTGTTAATCTACTAGATTTGTTCAGCTGTTAACTAAATTTTTTCTTGTGATGTTGATGTAGTTACTGTTGTAGAAGATCCACTAGAAGTAGCCTTTCCTCTACCTGGAGATGACATTGTGTTAACTATAGAAGTAGTTTTTGTATTAACAGGGGTTCTAGCCTTGGTGATATTGTTAGAGTAATAGGTCATCAAAAATTTTGGGAATTATTACACCAACATGGAAAAGGTTCATAAAGATTTCTATTTTATTGTCTCGAATCACTATCTCCACCATCTCCACATTATAGGGATTTTTGATGAATTCATTGATTTGTGGAGCCATAATGGGTCCACTTTTCTCAGGTTGATCAACGTACTCAAGCTCTTCCTCTTCCTAGTTAAGAGTTTCTGGCATCCCTAGACCTCCAAGAGGTATCAAGGAAAAGGAATTCTTGTTATTTGGAAATTTATGACTCATCTTCTTCACTTCTAAATGGGTTACGACCATGCAATTAGACTTAAAAAAGAAGATGTGCAGTATCTAAGGATGTATAAGGAAAAATTCAATGATGAAATATGATCTTAAGAGAAATAGTTTGGACCTTATTTTGATTATGAGGGCGGGGTCTCAAAGGCTTGTTGGATGATTGATAAATGAGGGGAGGGCCCCCCAAAGTCTTATTTTGTCTCAAGGTTTATGACAACCTTAGTGAAAATGAAATCTAAAGAGGAATGATGATATCCTTATTCTACTTGTACATATACTATTGATTAGATTCAAGGTAGGATATGATTCATTGGATCAAGGACTCAATAAAAAATTGTACTCTCAAGTGATATAATTGGATTAAGGATAAGGATCTCAAAGACACTTGATAAATCTTTCAACCTAAGATTGAAGATGAAAGGTATGAAAGATAATATTGGATGAGTCTTGATGGTGTTGGATGCAGAAAGATCAAGACAAAAGATTGATTTAGGTCCAAAGTGATGATGGTCGTGTTGCAAAGTAGGAAATATGAGGTTGTGGAAGATTAAAGGATTAAGGATGGATAAAATGAGGAAGGTTTAATCGTATGTTCCAATTGGGTGAAGGCATGATTTACACTTGATTTTTGCAAGTCATCTGAGAGCTTGCTCTTGAAGGTGATCTTTTTTATTTTCTCCTAATCTTGGATCTCCTTTTGGTTAGAATCTATGATGTGTCAATACTTCTTGGTGTTTTGATCGATGGTTTTATTTTCCCTATAGGCCAAAGATTATTGAATCTTAACCTTCTTGTGCTTGAAAAAATCAGACACATCATATAGGAATCATGATTTGATTTACCAGATTGAGTGATGAGGACAAATGGTTTCAGGAATCAACAAAGGAATGGATTTGGGATATTCGAACAAAATTTGAAGCTCAAAATTTTTTAGTAGAGAGGATAGTCTTAGGATGCACACATTGATCTGTGGAGACACAATTTATAGAGAAAAGACTTTGTTTTAGGATCAGAGGTAGAATCTCAGGTTTGACTAAATTTTACTAGTTTGTGACTAATCAGGACTGAAGTATTATTGTTATGGTGTAGCTTAGATGAATATTTTCAATGATAAGAAATGATTTCAACATTCATCAAAGGCATTGACTATGTTAAGTATACCATGACTCAAATTGGGAAGATGCCATGGAGTTTTAAAGGAACGTGTCTGAAAAAAATCCTACAAGGGACAAAGAAACCTTGCAAAATATAAGAAATTGTGACTTTGGGAAGCCCTGCCTAATCAAGTGTTGAAGCTGAATAGGTTCAGAGAGTCTTCCATTAATATTAATAATCATGGAGGAATCTTTAAATAGAATCTCAATTCATCTCCTGGAGTATTAGGGAATTTCAAATGCTCTGAGCATCCCAATAACAAAGGGACACACAATCATATTATAGGCCTTCTCAAAATCTAAATGCATCATAGCAATATTTTGTACATCCTCATTAGGCCAATGCATGGCCTCCCAGATAGTGATTATATTCTTTAGAATGTACCTCCCCTTAATGAAGCTTGTTTTTGTGACTGAGATGATCATCCCCAGTATCCCTATAATTTTCCTTGCAAGAGTCTTGGCTCCAATCTTTTAAGAGAGGTTGAGTAATGTCATTGGCCTCCAATTTTTGACCCGTGTCTTATTCTTCTCCTTGGGAAGGATTTTGATCACTCCTTTATTGGTATTCTACCCAAGAGATACCCTAGAATACACCTCATTATATAGCTCAAGAAGCTTCATACTAATCGAATCAATATTCTTATTGTAAAAAATTTTTGGTAGCACATCAAGGCATGGCCATTTTCATTAGCCAACAACCTAATGCTTTCCTCAATTTTTGTAGCATAAATTTCCCTAGACAAACTTATAGCATCTTCATTGGTAATTTTCACTGGAATCAATTTTAAATACATATGCATCTTTTCATAATTATCCTTCTTGTATTCAGAAGTAAATAGGTTTTTATAGAACTCATAAAAGGCCATGATGATCTCCCAGGACCATTGGATTCCCATTGATAACACTAATTTCCTCTATTATTTCCCATTTTTGTAGTGTTTGATGAGGTTGAAGAAATAGTTAGTTCCTATGTCCTCTTCTTTTAACCAGCTCATTTTTGTTCTAATGTTTTGTCCTCTAAATATGGTTTTTTTTTTATCTTCCTGAGCTCCATCCTTGTCTTATCTACATCTCCTTCCAAAATACTATCTTTCCCTTTTGATTGAAGGAGACCTTTCACTTTTTTGAGTTTCATTTGTGGGGTCTCTTATATCTTATTCCTATCCTTGGCTTCCTGGTCTCTTATAAACCGAAACATTTTCCTCCATAAAATTGTAAGAGAGTCTCATTTTTCTATAGGCCCTACATCTTTATTGAAATTTTTTGAGAGGCATGTATCCATTCTAATGGTATCCATATCATCATCATCCTTGAGAAGGTAGGTGTTGATTTTAAACACATTAATACATCTATCTCTCTGTTTGATTTATTGTGAGAGATCAATATCGATCACAATAGTGATAGATGAATAATTAGGCATAGTAGCTAAGGTCACAACAACTAGATTATTATCGTTATTGCCTTTGAATCAAATAGAGAGAGGTCTACATAAATCCTATCATGTATGCAATATATGATCCTCTGATTAGAAGCTTTATTAGTGTACCATGTAAACAAAGTTCCCTTAGAGCCTTCTTTCTTCCTTTCTAGAGGATCAACTAAGTTAAGTCTTCTCTTTCACTTAGCCTAAAAAACTATTCATTACCCTTCTATACATTCTTATTTTCCCCTTTTGTATCTTCTATATATTCTATCATATTGAAATCACCTATGAGAATCTGGTGGGCTTTGGGGAGGGAGATGGATGCACAATCCCAAAGTAGCATAAATGGTGTAAATACCATAGTCAGTCCCTTGATACTTCACAGTCACTCAACATGCCATGTTTCAAGGGGAGACACTTGACTCTAAAATATTGTCAGCCCACTTGGGACCAACCATCATTGCAATAGCCCCTTTCCCTCTCTCATGGTTACTTACAATGTACCTAGCATGGTTCCAAATAAAATTAAGGGTGGTAGTAACATGATAAGTACCAACTTTAACCTCCTGAAGGTAGATAATATCTTTCTCCACCATTTTATTGCACTAATCTCTGACCACAAAATAATCTATTCTTTATCTAAATCCCTCTAACATTCCAAATATAAAATATTAAATGTTATTTATTTGATTTGGGGGGGTTCTTCTAGTTCTTATATAATCTATTAAAGCAATCTGGAATATCACAACCTATTTTTGAGGTGTTCTTGTCTACACTAGTATGTGAGATAGACTATCTATTTGAGGTTTTCCTCTTTTTCTTTTTTCACAACCTCCAAAAAATATGGCGTTTCCTCCTTCTGGTTGGCCTCAGCCATCTCAATTTCTAAGCTCAAAAGGGCTATTTCTTTTCCAACAACATCGTCAGTAGGCACTTTCTCTATCAGAGGGTCATTGTCTTATAGGAGGAATTTTCTAAGTTTCTTGAAAAAATCTTTTGTTTCATTAATTATAGCCAAGGCTAACTCTTGGGTATTAACCTTCCTCATCCCCTCATCTCCATTAGGAAAAGTAGGGATAACTTCTAACTCATCCTTGAATAGAGGATTTGATAAGGAAATATTATAATTTCTTGGAATAATCTCTCCCTCACAAGAATATTTAACACCTTCAACAATTTTACGTTAAGGACCACTCACCTTCGAGGGCATATTATCTATTTTTTTAGTATCTAGCTCTCGAATGGCGTTATCCCCACTAGGGTTTCTTCCACTATTAGAGGTTGTATTAGGAATCACAATAAATGACTCATTATTTGTCATTTTTAATAGAGGGAACTCCTTCATATTATGTCCATTTCCTTTGCAATAGAATCATGCGTCTAGATTACCTAGAACGGTAATTTCCTAGCATAATATTTCATCTTCAATATTTAAAGAATTTTTTGTTGGAATTTCAATTTTTGGGTTTAAAGAAATCAAAACCATAGCATTCAAGTGAGGGAGGGTAACCTAGGACTCCTCAATTTGGATCACATTTCCAATAGGTTTTAATATTTGGGGCAAAAAGGACCATTATTCTGTGGGCACTCCTTTAATTTCCAACCAATTAGGTGCTGATCAAGCAATAAATTGTTCCGTTTCCCCTTTGGTTGAGCATGAAAAAAACCTAAAAAAAGAGTGAACCACATTCCAGAAGCCCTTTTCTAAACTCTTTCTTACATACTATGGGTTTTGAAAACCACAATAAACAACCCTTTATGCATCATTCTACAAAAAATTAAAATAAATTCCAAGTTTTTTCCCCCATACATTATTAATCCATTCATTAAAAAAATTCTAGATGGAAAAGCATTAGAGTCCATACACATAAGGAAAACAACAACACTCGTCAATCTATTTTGTTCACTTTTAATGGCTTTTAACATATCTTCATTAGGAGTGAGTGGGAGGAATTTAAGGGAAGAACGAAGAGTCTTAGGTCATCTTTTCCCCCTCCAGGGTCCAGGGATTTTTTTAGTGGTGATTCTTCACCAATGGTGAATATGTCCTATCGGGCATATAGAATTTGGCGAAAAAATGCGCAGTGTACTGTTTGACCAGTTCGGCCAGGTTTTATAAAAAAATGTTAATTGGTCAGGTTGTTTGCCACTATTTGCATGTAATTTCACTACGATAGTGGGGTTGTTCACCCATTTATCTATTGTATATTTACTATTATTCACCACAGATTAAGGAAGGGGTATTTATCAAGGATTTCCATTCACCCAAGCCCCATTATCCCAAGTTAAAGTTTTATTCGCACTAGGACATAATTCACCATGCATTGTAATTCACCATGTCCCAAATTTCCACCCTATTCACCTAGTCAATTACTTGGAATTACGTGGGGTTCGCCAAATATTAGTTTTTATCATATGCAAATTTCGTCCCCTTCACCAAAATTTGAAATAAGCATTTGTATATAAGGATAGTTTCAAGATATTTAGGAGTACAAAAAATTAGTTGATTCTAAGCTAACAATTGCGATCGGTAGCGAACCAGAAAGACTACAAGCCCTTAGTATCTTATAATTATTCAAGTAAAATTTTATTGCAGCCTTAATTTTTTGGAGATGTCAGAGTCAAAGTTAAATAGGAAGAGGTCTATTAAAGGTGGAGAATCTAAATATTTCCAAGAGAGGCCAACAAAATGCAAAAAAATATATTCACACTTTTGCAAGGGCAGACACATTGGTCATGGTGTTGGTCAAAGTGAGGAAGGTACGTCATCAGAGGAACCTATACAACTTCAAGGTTATCAACTTACATAGGAGTCTATTCAACAAACTGTGGAACCTAAAGTTGCAAAACCTGATATCTCTCATGAAGATGACCTTGAAGATGAATTTCAAGTAAATAACCAGTACTAGGATGAATCAATCAACTTCGGTGATGATGATGTTCTAATTAACAGTAACACTAAAGGGAGAGGAAAATCAATAGAAAAAACTAATCATCAATGGGAGATGTCCAGGAGATTTAAATTTGATTGGGGGAAAAAGTATCCATTCATTGAACCCATGGACAATCCAATTATAGGTGAGCCGCCAATAGAATGTAGATGTACGATTTGTAGTTGGAAGCATAAAAAAGAAAAGCAGTTGTAGCTTAAATTGGACACCATAGAGAAACATATTGGTAAGGTTTACGAAACCTCAACTATAGATGGAAAGGAAATAAAAGTGGTAAGATATAAAACAAAGGAGCAATGTCAACATCAAAGGCATGCTAAGGAATATTCTTTGTTTCAAAAATTTAAGACAAAGCCTGGTGAATTTCAAGGTTCTATTAATGTTATTTTTTCAAAAGAAAGTGAAGTAGAAGAACGTGGAAAAGTTGTTCAATTAAGTAACATTTTCCATATTTTGAGCAGAGGGTGTCCAATGATAGACTATCTAGAAATGAGTGGTTTGTTACACTTTCTGAAAGTTCCTAACTATCCTATCACTCATTGGTCAATAAACAGTGGATGGGAATGGGCAAGTTGTATTTCCCAAGTTGAAATAGAGGATGTACAGAGAAAAATAAAAGATTCAACCTTTATTGCATTGTCCTTAGATGAAGTTACGCCAATAGATAATATGTCATGGGTATGCATGCATGTTTATACTGTACAGAATAATGTCTGCTAACCAAATCTACTAACTGTTCCAAAATTGAGGGACGATGTGAAATCAGAAACTTTATTTCAATTAGTAAAGAGCCATTTAATTGAATATGGAGCTATGGATGAATTGACAATAGCGAAGAAGTTGATCTATGTTGGAGCGGATGGAGCTTTAGTAATGCAAGGTCAAAGGAATGGTCTTTGCACAAAGATGCAGGCTTCTTGTTCACCATATGTTGTTGGGATTCACTGTATGGCCCACAAGATGAATCTTGCTTTTAGAGTTGTGAAGAAGTTTCCTTTAGTAAACAAGGTTGAAGATTTAGTAAGAGAGTTGTACTCATATTTTTGTCAAAGTCCCAAATGTTTTAGGGAATTTCAGCACTTTGCTAATGGAATTACCAATGGAAACAAACTTCTAAAAGATGTTGATACTAGATGGATCTCTTTAGATGGGCTAACACATCAAGTTTTTTCTTCATATCAATCTTTGATTGGACTTATGTACAAAAATTGTGACAATGCAGAAAATCAGAGATGTGGCAACTTGCTTCAGAGGTTAAGCAATATAGAGACACTTTTGACTTTAGCATTTCTTCTTCCCATGCTAGAAGAAATGATGTTCATTATTAATAAAACCTAGCAAAGAGCCATGTATATTGCATAATATGCTACTTTGCGTAAAATTTCATGCCAAGTCCTCGATAATCTTTATTGAAATGACCCAAATTTATCTGATGAAAAATTTCATCACTAGAGGAAACTAACAGATTTGGACAATCCAGATAATTATTTAAAGATCATTGAAAATGGAGATTTATGTGTTTGTGTAAGGGGATTTTAGATACCAATGTACTACAATGCCCCAAAGAAGCGAGCTACAAGAGTTACAAGGGAAGAGTTTACCAAGATCATCGAGTCTATAGTAGCTAATGCAAGGGACATAGCCTATAAATTTTCCTCTGAAATAAGATCCCAATTCCCATATAAAAAACTGCTTGAGGCCATGGCAATTGTGTTTCCTCAATATTGGCACTTAAATTCTAAGGAAGATTATTGTAATAGGGTGTTGACTTTGATAAAGGAATTTTGCAAATCTGTAGAATTCAATGGAGTGACTATCAATGGAATTTTAGATGAAGGTCTTCTTAGACAGAAATCAGACACTTTTGAAAGGACTATGAAGTATCAATATCAATTAATGCATAACCCTCATGCAGAGGGCTCGACAACAAGGCTTTGGACAGAACTAAAATAGAGCACAATGTTGCGTGATGAAATTTCAAAGTTCTTCAAGCTTGCTGATCTATGTAAAACCATGATATTGGATTTGGTGGAGGATGAGATATTTTTTAGTTCTTTGGCATTCCTAAAATCAAAGCTAAGAAACAAACTAGACAATAATTTTGAATCATGCTTGAGGGTCTACACATCTAGACATGATGTCAATACTTTTCCTTATCAAAAAGCAATGAAAATCTGGAAGAAAAGATACAAAAGAAGAGGGTTGGGCAACACCATTAACCAATCTCTGACTCCGAGTGGGAAAAATATAGGTGGTGATGGGAGTGGGATTCATAGAAATGTAGGTCAGAGTGAAGAAGATACAAATGAAAATGAAGAGAACATTGAAGGAACTAGAATACCAGAATTAGATGATGATGATGATGCAGACATGAATTGGCAAATTTAGAAAAAAAATTCTAAATTAGCAGTAGCAATCAATAGGTATTTTCTGAAAATATTAACTACTATATCCTATCATTCAATGTTCATTTAGAAAAGCAAGAATGTATTATGTTTCATCATTAATATTTGAGCACAAAGATTATCATTACAATTTAATGTAGTTTGTAATGCATCATCAATGATCATTCATATTTAAATTTGAAATTGTTGAATGAAATTTTGTATTCCACATTTCCAATAGCATAGTACAGAGTAAATCAACTAATAATAACTGAATAAAATAGAGTAACTCAACATACATTAAATTGGAAACCATGAAAATTAGAGCACAAATTGTTTTGTATTCATTTGCAATACATTACAATTTATAGTAGTTCAAAAAAATAGAGTAACTCAACATACATTAAATTGGAAACCATGAAAATTAGATAGAGCACAATTTTTTTTGTATTCATTTGCAATACATTACAATTTATAGTAGTTCAAAATTTAGAGCAATCTTTGTAGGCCAGTCCAAACATCCTTTGATGACATAACAATTTGGTTCATAGTATAGTCATACTCCTACAACTTCATTAGCAATTCATATTTGGAAGTGTGACTTGAAAGCACTGTTGCTTCTAAAACTCCATTCAAAGTTCTCACTGGTTTGATGAAATCC
>MU226993.1:202888-223109 GCA_018584345.1 Thuja plicata
TATTTTGTCCTGCAACCTTATTTTGTAATTTTCTCTTCCAATGAACTTATTTGCATCAAATCCCTTAGGCAAACCAAGACTTTCCAAATTCACTTTCCTTTGTTCCATCTTTAAGATCTTCTTCTTATATTTGACATCAATTTCTTGTACTTCTTGTAGCTTCTCACATTCTCAAATGATACTTGATACCTTTATTGAGGCATCAAGGCAGGTGCTAATTCCCTTGTTTGATAGATAACTATCACTCTTACTGTAGAGTTGTTACATAATATCTTTTTCTTTCTTTTCTCTCTTGACAACATCCATGTTCTACTAAATGTTCTTATGAAGCTTCACATAACATAATCTCATACTTTAAAGCATTTCAAACCACTCAAACAAGCTATCAGACATCCCCAATATTTGGCCCCAAATGTGTTCTTTAGTAATCTTCACTAAATTATTACTAGTATTTCTTAAAGTTTGAATTGTATTATTGGCCTTCCTTAGTTCTTCTTCCATTTTTTCAAAATTATTTTTCTCTTCCACTGCTTTGTTTTCCCAATGATTGGCTTTATCCGCTTGAGAGTCCAATTACATTTGCATTTCCTAGTTTGAGGCAGCATTACTCTCCATGGTTTTAAATAACTTTTGTGAAGTGACTCTTTCTTCCTCTAGTTTTTTAGTAATTTCTACCAATTTCCCCCTCAGTGCCTTCAACTCTGCCTACTTCTGTTCCTTCACTACTGCCTCCGCATGTTCCTTCTCTGTGTTTGCTGATGTAGAGGTCAATTTTTTAATCTTTTTCTGCAATTCTTTCAAACTATTCTCTGAAGCTTTCCTCTTTGCTTTTTCATTGGCAATGTTTTCCTGTAACTTTTCTATATTTTTCTCAAGCTTACTTTTCTCTCTTTCCAGCTTTAGCAGTGCACTGTAGAGCACTTGGTTTGTAGACTCTGACACATTGATATTGTCCACATTTTTAACTTTGGAAAAATCTATTTGGAGAGTGCTAACTTCAAATTCAGATGGATCTATCTGACTCTCTGGTGGGTTTCCATCTTTTTTGGGTGGAATAACAACCATGAACTCCATCATGTCTCTGTTTGGCTTATATATTGGAAAAACCCTGTTGGATGTAGGTTGTTCCTCTACAGCGGTAGTAAGGGCACCAGTCTACAATATCATCTATTTTCCTTATTCTTGGTTGTTGTTTCTGCAAATTTATTATAGAAATCTTTCAAATGAAAATTTGGTGTTGTAGAAGGATTTGAATGTTTGAAAGGCTAAGCAGAGCATGCAATGCATGTTGATCTAACTAATGTTGTTTGATGATTTAAACTTATAGAGGGCTTTGCTAAAGCTGAAAGTGCAAACAGTTCTTTAGGATCGAGTCTCCATGTTGTGGATGTGGAAAGATTTCGCTTCTTGATGTATCATCTTAAAATGGAAGCACTTTCATTTTGATACGTTTAGCACCCTCATTTAGTATGTTTTCATATTAGGATTGCATTTGTGCTTGATTATACATGTGTAGGTGAAATTAGGATTAGGATCTAATGGATCCTCCTAGATTTCCCTCTCTATGACTCTTCCTCCAAGGTAGGACATATGTATTGATCCTCCTAGGCCTCATCCTACTCTCTCCCTAGGCCTCTAGGCCTTCTTAACATTTTGGTATATTTCCTCACCTTCCCAGGTCCCTGGCTGACCTGGGAATCTCTCAACAACTATCTAGGCACTTACCTGAAACCTTGGGTCAGGGTCAAGGTTGACCCTGACCTAGGTCAGGTTTGAGGTCGACCCTGACCTAGGTTAGGGTCAAGTTTGACCTTGACCTAGGTCAAGGGTGAGGTTGACATAGACCTTTGTCAGGTGTTGATCCCCGCTTTCAAATCTAGAGCTTGTCAGGGTCCGGAACTTAAAATAGGTCCCTGGGTCTGTATGCGGAAGTGTTTTCTCTGATATTTGAATTAATACATTCCCTCCTTGGTTGGTGATTTTGATTGGACCATGATTCAAGGTAGAACTTGAATTAGGATCCCTTGCATTGCCCTAGGAGACCTATGTTGAGATTTCTATATAAACACTCTCTTTTGCCTTCATTTGAGGATGAAATGAAATCGGGAGAGGACATGATGAAATGATGATGCAAAAAAGCAAGAGGATGATATATAAGGACAAGCTAGGTGGACATATCATCATCTTCTATCAAGCATTTTGGAGGATAAGTTATGGTGGACCTTCATTGAAGCAAGAAGGCTCTCTCTTTAGATCTACTATTCACAACATTCAAGCATTCAAAGGACATTATCATGGGGCAGCAATTATGGATTGTGAGTTGATGGGAATACTTTAGCCTTGGGGGCTTGGTATTCTTTATTTTTCATATTCAAATCTATGCATTTCTTTCTCATTTCCATGTTATGTTAGGATTGTTAATCTAGAATATTAGATCTTGATATTTACATGTTTAAAGACTCTTTTCAAAAAGAGCAATACACACACACACTACATTCTATATTCAGCTATTCGTGGAGGTGAAGATCACCAAAATAGGGGTTTTACTAAGGAAAAACACTATATAGGCACCCCAAATCCCTTTTTTCAGATATTTGTAGGTGTTGTTTTCAGGAGTTACAAGTGTAGGACAGCAGATCTGAGACCAGATTTGGATACCCTTTTCAGCCAACTTCTGAGATCCACAAACAGATTTTCTGTTGACACTGTGTAGGTCAGGGTCAACATTATTGGGTCAAGGGTGACATTTGTGGGTCAAGGTCAACCTTTTCATAAGATGACATCGGAACGGAAAAATATTTCTGGGTTTTGTTTGTCTCTACATTCTGGTTCGAGATCATCTATCAAATTTTCTAGAAACTCAATACAAACCTCAGAAAATGAGTTTTTCTAGATCTGCTATGTTATGAGGTAGGGATCTATCCCACTATCCTTTACATATTCCTTTCAATCCTTTTTATCATAATAATTAAGTGTAAGAAACTAAATTTGACCTTAGGATCTCATTATGCAAATCTTATTTAAACAATCCTTTATGAGCCAAATTTTATATATTACATTTTGGTTAACCCGCGATAGACAAATCTTTCTTTTTCTTGGTGTTAGATGTACATTTCATATTAGATATTGCATGTATATAGAAGTAGGTTTTCTTTTATGCTCTTACATTTATATTACAAAATTCATAAAAATCACAAAATTTCTTTAAAAATACAAAAACATTTACATTTTACATGCTTGTAGTGTTTTATTGTGTTCAACATGTATGATTTTTGTTTTGAATACTTTGATGAGGATTTTTTTGTACAAAATGATAGATCCCTTAATGAGGTACATGGAAGTGAGAATGAAAATGGTTTGAATGCGATCCTCATGGATCCTATTCCTATTTCATCCTCCTCCACAACCTCTTCAATTGACTTTTACTATAGAATGTATGCATGGTTACCTTCATATTCCTCTATTTGCAACATCGAGACACCTAAAAAGCTATTTCCCAAACGTTTGATGATGGTAAAAGGATGTCCTCAAATAACTATTAAGGGAAAACCCAGAGATCCCCTGGATTTCTTTGATAACATAGATTCTATTTTGCATGCTTATCACACACAAAATAATCCTCAACCTACTGTCCCAACAACTTTACCTCCCTCTCAACCTGTGCTTCCTCAAGCACCTATGTTAACTTCTTCCTTTAAGGAATATGACTTAGTGGAATAGTTACACGCTACTCTGGCTAAGGTATCTTTATGGGAATTACTTCAAGCTTCCCCTACATATCATGAGGCATTGCAAAAAGCTTTATCTACTCTCCCTGATACGTCTCCTAATCAAGACAACATTAATTCATTTCTGGAGTGCATGCATACTATGCCTTCTGTACCTCCCATTGTGTTTTTCGATAATGATTTACCTACTCTTGAGGTGCAGAATCAATATGATGCTCTTATGGTTGTTATCTCTATCAATCAGAATATCATTCGCAGAACATTGATTGATAATGGATCTGGGCTTAATGTTTGTAGCATGGATATGCTTAAGGCAATTAAGGCCGATCTTACAACTATTCAACCAGATAATATTCCTATTCATGGATTTGATAATATTGCAATGAAAACTTTGGTTATTATTACGCTTCCCATTAAAGTTGGTCCTGTTCTTTTTTACACTCCTATCTAGGTTATGCCTGGACCACTCAATTATAACCTTCTATTAGGAGGACCTTGGTTACATACTATGCATGCGGTGCCTTTTACTCTTAATCACAAGGTTAGGTTCATATACAATAATCTAATGTACACACTACATGTGGATGATGAACCAAATCTTGGCCTAAACATAGAATATGCTAAGGTTCCTGAGCCTATACAACCAATTAAAAAACTTGAACAACCACCTGAGGTTAAACAAGATGAGATTCCATCTTCTTTCCTGATAGAAGATGATTGGGGAACGTTGGATTTTAATCCTAATTTTCTAGGAGAATATAAAGTATCAGATTTGGAATTTATGAAAGAACAAACTAAGTTTGAAAAACAATTTTTTATTCCTTCTCTGCTTTCTGAGGCATTAAAAAGTAACTTTGTTGCTGCTACTCATGATGAAACAATTGAGACAATAAAACCAGATTGCTATGACATTGTGACATATGCCGCTCCTTTAACTCAATCTGATATGGCCAATAGGTATGGTTCTGGTTATCATTTACTCAAGAAATCAGGATTTAACAAGAAAGGTTGTGGTAAGTATGAACAAGATATACAAGTACCCCTGGATAATGAAGGTTGCGATTAGACTTATGGGTTAGGATTCAATCCTTATAGGCAACCATCAGCTTTTCCTCTTAATGTTAATCATATTTGTGGTGGAAATTTGAAATTGGTTAATCCACTTCTCTTTGACATGGATCAAAAGCCTAGTTTGGACATTTTTCCTGAGGATGAAGCGCTTGCTGATTTTTTAGGAGCTTATCAAGATCTACCTATATTTCATCATAAAAGAAGAAAGTAGTATTGCCTAAATAGTGAAGCCTATTTTGGAGAATATGATGAATCAGATATTTCCCCTTTGCCAATGGATTCTCCCATACAAAGTAACTTATTAATAACTGAGACCATTGAGATTCAAATGGATGAGAATGATGTTGAAAGAGCAATCAAGATGAACATGATCAATTGGTTTCTCTCTTTCTTGAATATAAGGATATCTTTTCTTGGACATATTTAGATATGCCAGGGATAGACCCCAAGATCATCACTCATAATATTGTCCTTAAACCCAATGCTAAACCTGTGAAATAGAAGATTCACAAGATGAATCCCAGCATTGCTTTACTTGTAAAAGTTGAAATTGAAAAATTACTAGGTGCTGGATTCATCCACTCTATTGATTATTCTGAATGGATTTCCAATATTGTGGCTATTTCTTAAGGAGGAAACAAAATAAGAATGTGCACTGATTTCCAAGACCTAAATAAAGCATCCCTAAAAGATGACTTCCCACTATCTAATATTGACATGATTATGGATTCCACAGCCGGTCATGCATTATTGTCTTTTATGGATGGATTTTTGGGTTATAATCAAATCTTTATTCCTGTTTAGGATCAAATTAAGACCACATTTATTACACCTTGGGGGAAATTTTGTTGGGTCATGATGCCTTTTGGATTGATAAATGCGGGAGCTACTTATCAACGCGCCATGACTCTAATTTTTCATGATTACATTCATAAGATTTTGGAAGATTATGTGGATGATATCTTGGCAAAGTCTATATAAAGAGAATATCATGTGTCCATTCTAAGACAAATATTTGAAAGAATTAGGAGTTACAACATGAGGTTAAATCTTAAGAAATGTGCTTTTGGAGTTGATTCTGGAAAATTATTAGGATTTATTATCTCTAAGCGAGGCATAGAAGTTGATATTGAGAATATTGATGCTATTGTTAACATGCATCCTATACAATCTATTCATCACTTTTTTTCTAACCTAACTGATAGGACTGTTCCTTTTACTTCTTTACTTAGAAAAGATACTACTTTTTCTTGGAATGCAAGAAGTCTTATGAGAAATTTAAAGAGTATCTTGCTAATCTGCCTATCTTACAGCCTACTCAATTCAATAAACCCTTTTATCTATATACCTCTACCACATCTAATTTTGTGAGTGCATTGTTGGCTCAACATGATAGTGACAGAAAGGAAAGACCAGTATACTATATTAGTTGGACTTTGTTGGATTATGAAACATGGCATACTCAATTAGAATGACAATTCTTGGCTTTATTTTATTCTTGTCAAAAACTCTGGCATTATTTACTTAATGTTGAAGTCAATGTGATCGTTAAATTTGTTCCTTTAAAACACCTTTTCTCAAAAACTGATCTCTCTAGTCAATTAGCAAAATGGGTGATGTTGCTCACAGAATTTGATCTCAATTTTATCCTTCAAAAGTCAATTAAAGGACAAGCTTTAACAGATTACTTAGCTGAAGCTCCTTGTCCTCATTCTAATACAACTATTACCTCAGTAGAATTCCCTGATGAGCATATATCTGCAGTCAAACAAGATGAAACTTGGGAATTGTATTTTGATGGTTCTAGGTGCAAGACAGGTTCTGGGGTAGGCATTACCTTGATCGCTCCTATGAAGAAACCAATCCCTATGTCATATAAATTAACTTTACCTTGTACTAGCAACATTTCAGAATATGAAGCTCTTATAGCTGGTTTACAGGAAGTTTTATCCCTTCATATTAAAAACTTAGAAATTTATGGGGATTTGCAATTGATTGTGGAACAAATCAAAAGAGGTTATCAAACTAAGAGTGATAAGATGGCACAATATTGAGATTTGGCTCTGGACATTCTTTCACAATTTTCTTCTTACACAATTCAAACTTTACCTAGAAAAGATAATTGACATGCAGACGCCATGGCAAGCGTAGCCTCTTTGGTTTGCCTTGAGAATAACAAGGAAGACTTTCAATTTACTAAACACACTCTTAAATTCCCTACAATTTCTGATAGGGTTACCGTGGATTGTTGTAATTTACATTTAGATGAATGGTATTCACATATCTTTCATTTTCTGAAAGATAATGCTTTTCCAAAATCAGAAACAAGGAACACACGTAATCATGTTAGAAATCTTGCAGCCCACTATATAATTTTAGGAGAAACACTCTTTAAACGTTCTAACAATGGTTTACTATTGAGATGTCTTAACAAAACCAAAGTACCTGTAGCTTTAGCAGAAGCTCACTCTGGTTCTTGTGGGGGACATTTTGGTAGAAAATCCTTAATAAATAAACTCCTCAGAATGGGATACTACTGGCAAACAATGGAGCAAGATTCCTTTATATTTGTCAAAAAGTGTCCTCCGTGTCAACAACATGGTAATTTAATTCATGCTCCTGCTCGTGAGCTTCATAATCAAGTTGCTCCGTGGCCTTTTAGCATTTGGGGTTTTGACCTTATTGGAAAATCCTCACCGGCTTCTTCTCAAGGACATACATACATTCTCACGGCTATGGATTACTTTAAAAAATGGGTAGAAGTTGTCCCTCTTTGTTCTACTACTATAGATGTTATCTATGATTTAATCCTTAACCATATTATAGCATGATTCGACATTCCTTCAATGATAGTTTCAGATAATGGCACATCTTTTAAGAACAAAGAAGTCACGAAATTCATGGATAAATATTGTATACAACACATATTTTCTACTCCCTACTACCCTCAATCTAATGGTCAAGTTGAGGCATCTAATAAGGTTATTGAACAAATATTAAATAAAATAGTTAACAAACATGCAAAAGATTGGCATACACAACTTACTTATGCCTTGTGGGCTTATCAGACTAGTGTTCATATAGCCACTGGCACTTCACCTTATAATATTATTTATGGGATTGATGCTATCATGCCTTTGGAATTAGAAATACCATCTTTGCATGTTTCATTTCATGGGATCATTGACAAAGATACTTTTTGGGAACAACGATTACAAGAATTAGAGTTGTTAGATGAACAAAAAATAAATGCTTTGGAACACATTAAGGCCTATCATAAATCACTCCAGAAACAATATAATCACAAAGTTATTGAATGGTCATTCGTGGTAGGTGATTTAGTCTTATATGAGAACCAAAGAAATGTGAATGCTTTACCTGGTGAGAAAGGAAAATTTAGTCCAAATTGGCTTGGACCCTTTATGGTAATTGAGGATTTTACTTTAGGTGCTTACAAAATTATTGATATGAATGGTGTTCCTCGTAAGGAACCTATTAATATCATGCATCTCAAACATTATTATCCCTAATTAGTCATTTTCTTCTTTATGCATGAATGTGTTCCTTATAGAGTAATCATTTTATAAGTTACATAACTTAGAATGCATCCATACATATTTTCCTTTCCTCTTTCTTTTTTTAAGTTTTGTGCATTGATGAAAGTAAAAAGTAATTAACCATAGAACTAATTGTTCCAAAAACAAGGTTTTCTTCATAAATAAACTTTTACGAGTTTGGTACATATGTGGCACAAGTGCCATATCTATCAATCTCTATCACGATGCTCTTAAGGATGGTGACTCCCAGCTCTCTCAGATCTATGATGCAAGGCTGAGGATCTTAGAACACTAGTCTATGTGCAACTCCTTGATATACTCATCTCCTTGATTTGCTCCTATGCTCTCTACATGTCAGCCCTTAGTTTCTCTTCTCTATCCTTGCATAACCTCAACTCTTGCTGTATACATAGGAAGATATCTGCATGTCTTCCAGGATCCCTTTGTCCTACAAGGGTCTCTCTCTCACTAGCTGACAGTTGATAAGATATACATGTATCCTTCATAACCTCAAATACAAAACTCCTCTACTCCGCTACACTCCCTGCAAAATTTAAACATAAAACTTATTAAATTCTTCTTCCAAACAAAATCTTTATTCAAAAACATTCTAAAATTGTATCATACCTGGATCTCCTTCCTGGGCATCACTAAAGGATCTAGATGGTGGGGGCATGGAGTGACTACTCTCTCTACACTCGCTTTGTCTAGGTCTCGGTGGTGGTGTCTCTGTGTTAGCTTGAGAAGGACGCTATGATCTCAAGGGAGAAACATAGATTGCCTCATCACCGGTCCCTATACCATAGCCTGGGAGCATCTCCTCTACTCTCTCCTTTTCTCTCTCCTCTACTCTCTCCTCCTCCATAGGATCTCCCTCAAAGGGAGGCTCCTCCTCATCTCTTTGATCCTCCTCCTCCTCTCCTACTAGTATGTCATGTCCTCAGTGGTTCCTCTCTGAAGGACCTAGATCACTTGTGGGGTGGTCATTGGGGAAGATAGGATGGGTCCCCTGTAAACTCCAATATCTAATATACTCTCTGCTAGCACCATCATAGGATATATCAGTAGCTACCTCTACATCCTCGGTCTCATCTGTCTCACTATCCACAATATCATCTACTGTCAGTCGACGTATAGCACTAGGTCTCTTATAGTATCTTTTCGGATATGCATACTGAGGTACTGTCCAGGGGACTCCCTACATCAAACAAAACAATCTCATCACCCTATCATAGTAATACAACATCACAACATGATTGGCAGGACCTTCTAGTAGCTTACATTACTGCGAGTGTCTCAACTGATGTTGGGTATCCGACCACTCTATCATTTGAAAATAATGTCTCCATATCACATCTATACCTGATATATGGTCAAAGCATACCCTCCAAAAGAGGATATCTCCATGCTTCCAGACATCTGCTAGCAGATATGCAAAGGCTCTTGGTGTGCTCGCATCTATCATCACAAAAGTACCATGTAGTCATTTACATGTGTAATTCTCAAACATCCAAACCTATAGCAAGGTGCACACTGTAAGACTCTCCCGGTGATATCTCACCGACTGACTCATCTCGTGATAAAGATGAGCCAACATGTTGTGGCCCCATGAGATAGTGATCTTATCACTCTCCATCCTGTGTACAAGATGGGTGAATAGTGCTAAAAATACTATACCCTTTGTGTTGGGCACTACAACCAAAGCAAGTATACATAGCATCACCCTCCGTACCAAAGGTGTCAGATCTGCTAGTATGGCTGCCAATGATATCTAATCTGATCAAGTCCTCATCTATGGTACCCGTCCCAAACAATACTCCATATCTAAAAAATCCTCAAGCGGACCCCATGGTACTCTTGGTCTGACAGGCTCACCTCAGACTAGAAGTCATAGGATCCTGTACACATCCTCCAGAGTGATAGTGATCTCTCCTAACGAAAGATGGAAGGAACAAGTATCCTCATCCCATCTCTCTATCATGGTTGATATCATGGCCTAATGGAACCTTAGATATGGTAGGACTACTACCTCGTACAATCCCACATCTCTCAATAACTATATCTCATCTCGCTATAGCTCAGAGACACTCCCTTTGACAGATAGTAGTAACCCTCTGAAGGGATGCTCTCGAAGATGGACTGGATCCTGCAAGCACAAACATGAATCATATAAGAACTTCTACATCAAACATCTTTTGTACCTACTTGATCTGGTCAAGTTCAACCTTTATTGGTCAAGGTTGACCTTATTGGGTTAGGGTCAACCTTTTTTGGGTTAGGGTCAACCTTTATGGGTTAGGGTTGACCTTAGTAGGTCAGGGTCGACCTGCCCCCTAAAAGGACTGAACCTTCCCAATCAGGGTCGACCTTCATGGGTTAGGGTCAACCTTACTAGGTCAGGATCGACCTTCCCTGTAAAAACATGAAATTTTCAATCACAAGCACTAAAAATAGGAACTTACCTTGGGCAGTGGCTATTTGCTGGCCCGGTGCTCCCTCAGAACCTCCATGCAGCTCGCTCAGAATTCCTCTCTCTTTGGCATCCTATCTCATTCCCCCAACTCTATAAATGGTAAGAATGAGGTGGTAAGTGTCCCTTTCTCTTATTTATAGGCAATAAATTAGGGTTTTACTAGGGTTTCATTTGAAATTATTTAGGTTAAATTTGAATTTTCCCTTTATATGCATTTAGATAGACATCTATTATTTTCATCATAACTTGAGTTTGATAGGTCTATTTTCAGTGTTTTCAAAGGTGTTGGAATTGTGATTCAGATACCTAACCTCTTAAATTAGTTTAGGAAGGTTTAGGACCCTTATAACTAGTTTAGGAAAGGACTTTTTCAACAAATTTTATATTCAGTGTATAGAAATCACCTTATCACCCTGTTTCACCTTCCATGAATTAGTAAGCCAAATCAGGGAGGCATAAGGGGCTCTATATAATTCTCAAAGATCATCATAGTAAGACTTAGGTTCTCTTTGGATTTTCATTAACCCCATTTATTACAGGTTGTGGATACTAATGGTTTATTGCAGATCTTTGCATTCAGGACTTGGCTATATCCTTTTTATACCTTATGATATTTTCTTACTTTAGCTTGCATATTCATGTAGCATCATATCTAAGCTAAAGTGGGGGCTAAATGTATCATCTTAAAATGGAAGCACTTCCATTTCGATAGGTTTAGCACCCTCATTTAGTATGTTTGCATATTAGGATAGCATATGTGCTTGAATATATATGTGTAGGTGAAATTAGGGTTAGGATCTAATGGATCCTCCTAGATTTCCCTCTCTATGACTCTTCTTCCAAGGTAGGACCTATGTATTGGTCCTCCTGGGCCTCATCCTACTCTCTCCCTAGGCCTCTAGGCCTTCTTAACATTCTGGTATATTTCCTCACCTTCCCAAGTCCCTGGCTGACCTGGGAATCTCTCAAGAACTATCTGGGCACCTGCCTGAAACCTTAGGTCAAGGTCGAGGTTGACCTTGACCTAGTTCAATGGAAAGGTCAACATAGACCTCTGTCAGGTGTTGGTCCCCACTTTCAAATGTGGAGCTTAGCAGGGTCTGGAACTTAAAATAGGTCCCCGGGTCCGGATGCGAAAGTGTTTTCTCTCATATTTGAATTAATACATTCCCTCCTTGGTTGGTGATTGTGATTGGACCATGATTCAAGGTAGAACTTGAATTAGGATCCCTTGCATTTCCCTAGGAGACCTATGTTGAGATTTCTATATAAACACTCTCTTTTGCCTTCATTTGAGGATGAAAGGAAATCGGGAGAGGACATGATGAAATGATGATGAAAACAAGAAAGAGGATGATATAGAAGGACAAGATAGGTGGACATATCATCATCTTCTATCAATAATTTTGGGGGATAAGTTATGGTGGACCTTCATTGAAGCAAGAAGGCTCTCTCTTTAGTTCTACTATTCACAACATTCAAGCATTCAAAGGACATTATCATGGGGTAGCAATTATGGATTGTGAGTTGATGGGAATAATTTAACCTTTGGGGCTTGGTATGCTTTCTTTGTCATATTCAAATCTATGCATTGCTTTCTCATTTCCATGTTATGTTAGGATTGTTAATCTAGAAGATTAGATCTTGATATTTACATGTTTAAAGACTCTTGTTAAAAAGAGCAATACACACACACACACACACTACATTCTATATTCGGCTATTCGTGGAGGTGGAGATCACCAAAATAGGGGTTTGACAAAGGCAAAACCCTATATAGCCACCCAAAATCCCTTTTTTTAGATATTTATAGGTGTTGTTTTTGGGAGTTACAGGTGCAAGACAGTAGATCCAAGACTAGATTTGGATACCCTTTTAAGCCAACTTCCAGGATCTGCAAACATATTTTTTGTCGACACTGTATAGGTTGGGGTTGACATTATTGGGTCAGGGGTGACATTTGTGGGTCAAGGTTGACATTTTTCATAAGACGACATCAGAATGGAAAAAGATTTTTGTGGTTTGTTCATCTCTGTGTTCTGGTTCGGGATCAATTGTCAGATTTTCTAGAAACTCAATACACACCTCAGAAAATTAGTTTTTCTAGATCTGCTATGTTATGAGGTAGTGATCTATCCCACTATCCTTTGCATATTCCTTTCAATCCTTTTTATCATAATAATTAAGTGTAAGAAACTAAATTTGGCCTTAGGATCTCATTATGCAAATCTTATTTAAACAATCCTTTATGAGCCAAATTTTATATATTACACTTGACACTATCATCTTCTATGGGATTTTGTGTGGATTTTGCAGGCCTCTTTAGAGAGGGAACTTGTTGTATAAGTTACCCAGTCCCACTAGCACCAGTACCACTACCAAAACTAGTAGCAGTAGAGTCCCCAATCCCACCTGTGGCAATGGATGTTCTTGTGGGCACAGTGGTTCCTGAAGAATCTAATGTGCCCTCTCCAAACCCAAGGCCTGCACCAGGTTCATGATCAATTTTTTCTATGACAATTGGAATCCAGATGCCATCTCCTATGGGACCCAAACCACCACCTTTATAACCCATTATTTTTGCAATATTTTCCCCTTTTCTATATACTTGTTTACGGTAGTCACTGGCTCCATTGTGACCTGGAGTAAATGCAATTGATGGCTTATCATCCCGACTATCTGGAGAGATGATGTCGTATGCCATGGTAGGATGCTCCAAATTCCATAATTTGTTAAACTCTATATCCATGTCTATATCATCCAAATTTGCACAGGTCTTTGGTTCACCAAGATCCTTTCTCATACTCCAAAAATCATTCATTTTTGTTTGAGGCCATTTTCTATCCTTACAATCTTCTGCTATTTTCTTTGTTATTTTTATGTTTGATGGATGAGCACCTTTTTTGTAGAAATTGTAGGAAATTCTAGGCTATACCATGCCCTTCTTTATTGATGTCATAATTTGTGATAACAACTGTTCAACTGAAATTTTTTCCTCAGTGAAAACTTTCTCCATCTCTTTTGTAATGTCATCCCAGTTATCCTTGTTATTCAACTTCTCTAGAAATGGTTTACTTTCATTTTGAAATAAGTTTGCAGAGTTCTTATTAACAAAAAGCATTGTTTGAATGACGTTGAGTTGATCATACTTCCAGTACCACTCTAAATCAAACTGGAAAATTTCTAAAAAAAATTTGCCACTTCAAATTTTTTCTCTCAAATGTTAACCCTCCAATTGAGAAAGGTAAGGAAGGGAATATGCTCTTCTTTGATTGGCCAGTGAAGAGTCTATCTGTGCTCTCAAGTTGTAGTACATATTCTACTGCAAACACCATGTCTGTCACATGCATTGGAAGTTTGTGGGGTTGTAGTTCTGATCTGTAAAACTTTAGCACAGTGTATTCTTCCATTAAGTACTAGTCAGCCAATTGAATTGTGCTTCCAAGTTGGATGCAATCCCTACATGAAGAAGATAATCTGGGCATTGGAGTGCTTGTTATTTTTTTGTACGAAATCTACAAAATTACTGTAATTCCTTTTGTTATCATACATCCTTATCTGAGGTGTCTAGTTATATATTGGAGTACCCATCTAAATTTCAATCTTGTTGCCATTTATCATTAATATTGCAGCATGCTTGGCTAGCAGAAGATAGCACAAGTAGGTTGTGAACCTAAATGTCTTAGAATTACCTATTTTAATCAATGCTAATTGTTCTTGGATCGATTGAACCACGTGTCCAACAAATTTATATTTTACTATTTCATTGACACAATGGATATCCCAAATCAATTGAAGAATGTTGGCACCCACTTCCCTATTGTTTTCCATTCCCAGGAAAAATGCTAGCGAGAATATAGTATCCTTAACCCATGGGACAAAAATATTAAAATCATAAGGAGGCTTATGGTTCTCACGCAATGAAGTCTTTGCCTCTGTAACTATTAGACCCTTTATAAATGATTTTTTTACATTTGGTCTGACTGCCTCATATTTTTCTGCCAGGAATCTGAGGTCAATATGGACATTACAGTTTTTTTAGTCAAACCCTAGGTCTAGCAAACTGATAAATTCTTCTTGGGTTATTGCTAAAAGGTCTTCCTGATTATTTATATTCACAATTGCTTTTCTTTCTTCATCGTAATTTTCTACACAAATCAAGACAATTTCTGGGAAAAGAAAAACTTTAGGTAACAACATGTAACCCAAACCTACATCCCACAAAGCAACTTTATTCATTTTTGCACCTATCGTTTGATTAAATTTTTTAAAGTCAAATCTCTTTGGCCCAGTTGCCTTACTGCACAATGTATGTTTAATTGATATGACTCTCCTTTGACCGTCGATATCAGGATCATAAACATCATGATACTCATCAGTGAAACCAGGGATTTCTACTATTTTTTGTAGTCTATTAAAGTTTTCCCATTTTCTTTCCCTTGGCCTTTAGTTTTTGCTTTCCCCATTGTTCTTCGGAAGAATGAAAAAGCACATAATCACAAATATTTACTAACAAAATCACAGATAATAACTAACTAATTAAGAAAACCCCATGTCCCCAATTTAATAAAACCCTAATTGTACATGCATTGTGCAAGAATTAAAATTTCAAAATCAAGTTAAACATAATTTTTGACACTACAAAATTGGGATGCATCAGGCTAGATTTCTTACCCGCAATTATATTTTGAAATCTGGATAGATAGAAGTTAGAATGGCTAAGGCTCTCACAAATTATAGTCTCAAAATCTTCGGCAATAGTTTAACAGTTCTTTTTTGCTCTCTTGCTATGAGCCTACAAGTCGATAGCTTATTAAAAAGGAAATGGTAAAAATCTTTCATTAAAACTTAAATGTAACAAATTAAATGAATATTACATCTCACATGTCACGTTTTCCAAAATATTTAAATGATTATTACATGTCTCATGTGTCACATTTTTAGAAATATTTTAATGAATATTACACGTCTCACATCTTACGTGTCACGTTCATCTCTCGTAATCCAATGATTGTTACGATTTTAAAATATTAATAATTTAATACATAATAATCAATATAATCATTAACTATATTGAATTCCATTTGAATTCATGCATTCGAGAATACCTTATCCATAAAATTTAACCAGTAACCAGTCACCATTGAATGATAAAGTTTGGAAACATTAAATTATTACATGAAACAAAAGTGCAACACAAATATTCTATATTGTATTACGCAAAATTTCAATACAAATTTACAAATTAATGACACCCATAGGCCATAGGGCCATATCTATTAATGATCCTTATAACAAAAAAAAAATAGAAAAGCACTTCGAATTTCTTAAAACATTTTCATATATTTATTTTAAACATACGTTATTAGAATTTACATCATTGCAAAAACCCTGGTAAGCTGCTACCACCAGAGGGAGACACAGTAGAGACTAGGACAAGGACAGGGACATAGTCAGGGATTATCCGGCTGAGGATCCCTTCCTTCGATATGGAACTTTGAAGAGAGGATAATCTCAAAGAATTCTTCTAGCCATCGATAGTCCTTGGTATCCTCCAGGTTGTGCCACTTCTGGAGGAAATCCCTCCCAATCTATGCCCACTTCCGATGATGCATGAGCTGCTCAACATCAAGGTTCAGTAGAAATAGTTGCCTAGGCAAAATTTCTCCTGGTTGTAGAATCCTCGGTAAATCATTTTCCCAAGGAATACCAAACCCAATTTCTGCAAATACGACAACATTCCCATCATCGCCGAGGTACTCTTTTTTGAAAAATTTCCTTAGAAGCATGATAATTTCCACCTTTTCCCCACCCAGGTCCAACAGAGATGCCATGAACTGAGATGAAATGTCGGTGTTAACTCTATACCTATTTTCATTCTCCATAAATTCACGTCCCAACACCATCCTTATAGCCTCCTTGGTGAAGGCTCCCAACTCTCTAGCTACAGACGCCAGGATTAGGTCTGTGACTAGGCCCAAAAAGGCCTTCTGATCCTCCAAAGCAGTGCATCTTAAATGAATTGGAGTGTCCATTGATAATCAAACTGATTAGTATTCTAATTTTTGACAAAAAAATAAAGAGAACTGAGCAGTCACAAACTATTTCCCCAAATCTGCTTTGACAATCATAATTTAATGAGCATATATCATCTATTTATAAGCCCTGATTGAAATTCTTTCTCTGCCCTAAAGATCTAATTAATTCATACGTAAAATGGTAACTATCCTTCAACAATCTTTCATATTTAATGCAACAGTGGGTGAAATCAGAAACAACACTTATGATAAGACATTTTCTTTCTTTGGAATAACGAAGGTCGAACGTCACGTAGGTGGACATAACAATTCTTTATTATAAAAAAACTTTGCCATTGATGTAAGATCATCAAATAGTCAAAAAACAATGTCCTTAAATGACATGATGTTTTCATTTAAGTCTTAACTTTAAGGCATTATTCTATCGAGGTAAATTGGTAATGAATAGATAATGATGTCACAATTCACACTTATCTGTCATTGACAATTAATTGCGGCTTAATTGTCATTACTTTACTTGATGTCATAACTACTCATCACCATTAATTAAAAATTCTATCTAATATTACTGAAAATGGCTATGCAACAGACAAAATATGTCTGATATGACAATTTGATAGGTTTTATTAATTAAATTTAAAACTATACGACAATTGTTTATAATTTTTAAATTAATTAATAAATCTTGTCACAACTCACAGACTCATAGTCTCACATGTCCGTTGGATTACAACATATCAACGGCCAAAGATGAATTTCGGGCCTATTGATGGTCTTCATAATCTTGTATGGTCAGAAAATGGAAGCACTTCCATTGTAGACTTGTTTAACCTTTTGAGTAAGTGGTTTGGGGTCATATCAAGCACCTAGAATGGGTTCTTGATCTTGACATGGCTTCCCCCCTATTCTATAACTCTTTCCACTTCTTTTTAGTCTGATTTATGCATTCTGGACTATAGACTGGTGATTCTGGGATTCAAGGTCAGGGTCGACCTTTTGGGTCTATGTCAACCTTGACCCTGACCTAGGTCAAGGTCGACCTTGACCTTGACCCAGTGTCCATATCCAAAGATCTCATAGTTTTCAGATGTCAGTCTTTGCAAAAAGTGTTTTCCCACTTCTAGGTCGGCTGTTTCGGGTTCCGAAGTGTCGATTCCTAAATTATATTTAATATTGTTCCTTTTCTAGGGGCATGTGTCTAAGTGGAATTTAATTATCCTATGTCATCCTCCTTAGAAGATTGTGCCCTAATTTCATATAAAAGGGAGCCTTTCTCCCCTCATATTCTCTAAGTCCTCTATTGAAGCCTATGCATCCTTGAGCAATTGAGAAACATCATCAAGTGAAGATTCAAGCAAGAAATAAAGAAATATTTGAAGCAAGGATTCATCCATCATCAAGCCTTCAAGCATTCAAAGAGATCCATGGGAGGCCATTGAAGGATTCAAGCCACATAGTGCCCTTTTGGTGATCTCTCCATCCACCTTCTTCTAAGCCTATTCCAAATTCAAGAACCCATTCAAGACTTGGTGTTGGAGATCTACAAGAAAGAGACTGAAGATATCCAAACTTTCTAAATTCCACATTTTGAAGCATACTTGTGGATCCACGGATTTGAATCCGCTACAAGGACTTTTACAAGCAAGGTGAATTTGTGTATTTACTTTGTCTATTTCTACAATTTCAATTACATATATTTGAGGTTAATTCCAAAACCGGGGTTTGACCAAGGCAAACCCCTCCCCCACAAAAAACAATCCTCTTTTTCTTGTAGATACAGGTTCAGGACAATGGATTTGGACACAGATCTGGATACCTTTTTTGGCTTTCTTTCAGACGATGCAAACAGATTCTTATCGGACCTGTGTAGGTCAGGGTTGACATTATTGGGTCAGGGTTGACATTTGTGGGTCAAGGTTGACCTTTTTCATAAGATGACATCAGAACGAAAAAATATTTCTGGGTTTCGTTCGTCTCTGCATTCCAATTCAAGGTCGTCTGTCAGTTTTTCAATAAATAGTCTACAAACCTCAAAAAACAACATTCTTTGATCTGCAATTTTGTAAGGTTGGTTCTTCTTCCTATCCTTTTCAATTACTATAATTAAACATATTTATTTAATCAATTTACAGAATTTAAGATCTCCTTCTTTGTTCTCTTTCCGAATAGTTGATTCATTTGTGCATTAACCCTTCTTTTAGGTTGATCAACTTGGATCTTCCATTTGTGCATTTTAGGATAGAAAAAGAGTATCTTATCTTCTCCCTAATCACAATTGCAATACACAATCAATACAATTCAAATTAAATGTAGAGTAGGGTTAAGGGATTTAACACACTTTAAGAAAATCAAACAACAATTAATAAACAAATCTCCTTACCCTTTTCCACCACTTTACATTTTGGTAACATCATATATTTTTTTATGTTACATTTTGGTGAACCCACGATAGACAACTCTTTCTTTTTGGTGTTAGATTTACATTATTGTGTTAGATCTTTCATTTTCTTTCAAATTACATTTAAAATTCAATAGATTAAAAAATTTTATTAGTTCATTTGCATTGTATTGGTGTATGAGCTTTACCACATCTAGTCCTACTTATAGTATCCCGGTTAGAAGAAGTCGTAGACTTATGGGTTCCTTTGATCCTGAGTCTTCCTCTCCTTTCCTTAGGATCCCGGATGACAATTTGATAACTCATGATTCTAATCCTTCCATAGAGAATAACTCTTCTCACTCGTCTCATGATGAGGATGATGCTTTAAGAGTTCCTCCTAAACAAGTGCAAAACATTTCAACTGAACTTGATAAAATGGAAAATTGGCTTATCCAAGAAAACCATAATCAAGATTCTATCCAAGTTATAGAGGCTCTTAAGAAAGTTCTCCATGATAATGATCAAGGTATTAATTTATTGGGTAGTATTACTCATCTTGTGAATTTGAATGTTAAACCTTAAGCTCAAGAGGCTCAAGAGTTAGGATTCACACCTATTGTCACTAGTGTAGGACCTTCTTCTATTCCTCTACCTAGTATTCCTACTTACACTCCTCTTGTGATAAAAACTTCTCTCCCAAGCACACCTATCCCTGTGAGTGCTCTACCGGTATCTTTACCTACCTCACAACCTTCATATCATAGTGTGCCTTTTACTTATACTAATCCTATTCCAACTATGGTTCCTAATGTTCCACCGGTTGTGTCTTCTATTCCTGCTACTTCTCACACTTTTCCTAGTGTTCCTAATATTGCTATGCCACCTGTTTCCTCTAATGATTCTACAATTATTAGTTTGGCTCAAAATGTGTCATCTTTACAACAACAACTTGCATCTTTAACTCAATCTAAATT
>MU226993.1:232827-247153 GCA_018584345.1 Thuja plicata
CTCTCTCTCTCTCTCTCTCTCTCTCTCTCTCTCTCTCTCTCTCTCTCTCTCTCTCTCTCTCTCTCTCTCTCTCTCTCTCTCTCTCTCTCTCTCTCTCTCTCTCTCTCTCTCTCTCTCTCTATGAGATCGGAGCACACAACCCACAAAAATGGTTTCCTAGTGGTCTCCAATCCCAGACCAAGTTCTTCCACTTTCTTTTCGCTTAGAACTGTAGAGCTTCCAAAAGACATGTAGATCACAGAGTGGGCACACTGTTTATGTAACCATTGCAATCATTCCATCTCATCTTTCCAAAATCTTGGGAGGACCTTCATACTCGTTTGGCAATGGAGAAACTTGGGAGCAATTAGAGGGCCAATTGGGTACACTCCCACTTCTTTTGACAATGTCTTGATTACTGGAGCTTTGACCTCTAATAAAGAATTGAAGAAGACCCATTTGATGTGCTTCATTTCCTCTACCATTTGAATCCCTTTGTGAAACATGTATTCGCCTGCCCACACCCAGGGAAGCTCTCCAGATCATAGTGGCGGCATGCAGGGAAGATATTGTATTCGTTTATTTTCCTTTGGAATTCCTTCACATGAAACACACAAAGATGAAAAAGGTGTTCAATAACATGAATACAAACTAAAATAGATTGAAAGTGTATGATTATATAATACCTTCAAAAGGAAGAATGCCAAGTGAGACCAGATTGGCGCGAAAGTAGCGAAGGGCAAAGACTGAAAGAAGAGTAGTGTGAAAAATAGAAAGGGGAAATTTGTGAAGCGTGGCAATTGGGCGTAAGCCAAAGAAGATCCAGACGTCTGCAATTATACAGGTTACCTTGTTTTCTTCTTCCCTATTGTTTATTTCATGGATGACTCTATCAATAATAGAAGGTCCCATGCCCATTTTCACCGTGTCCATGGCATTTGCAATGCCTTCCATAATGGGGAATTGAAAGGGAACGGATATCATTTGGATGCCATCAAAGGAGGAATTTGGAGTGTTGGCTTTGAGTATGCGGTTATGATTGCTGTCAGATTTACCAAGCCACATGTCCAACCTGGCATAGAGAAATGAATGAGCCCAAGTACTTGAAGGTCTTTCATAAAATTCATTTTCTCTTGAAATGATAGAATAGTGGATCCTTCTATATAACCCTCACTTGCAGGAATCTTAAACTGTAATCCCAGAACTCTCATTTTCACCATATGCTCAAGGATGCCATCTTCTAAACTTATCAGCACAACACCATCTTCAAAACAAAAAATATCTCCTAATGATTGATCAAATTGCTGACTTCTTTAACATTGAAGAATTCATTATCTTTAGGAGCGAGTGAAAAGATCTCTGATCTTAGTATCCTTAGTCTCATGACCTTTGAGATTCCCTTGGGCATATGACTGTTACAAAGTTCTTCTTAGCAGTCACTTACATTGAGATGGGAAAGACGTTGGAGCTCACCTATCTAGTTAAGTAGAGTTTGTATGCTGCTGCATCCAAAAACATCAAGATACTCAAGACTCTCCAGTCTTCTAATACAATCTAGCACCTCCTTGATCTTTGTATTAGACAAATCCAGAACCTTAAGAAGCTTCAATTTCTCAACACATTTTGGCAGTGTAGAGATGACAGTGCCGCTTAAGTCAAGAATACGAAGTACTCTTAGATGATCAAACAAGTGTTCTAGAATTCTTGTAATATCTGGATTCTAAGAGAATGAGATATTGCAGAGTAAACATTGATGATGAAGAGAGCTTTCTGAAATTGTATTAGCAGTTATTTCCTTTTTAGACAATATTAATCTATGGTAGCTTATTTTTTTCATTGGAAGATCAAATTCACACTTATGTTCTTTACTTATATTGACAATCAAATCAAGAAACAAGTCATGAATGGTGTAACAAGCTCCAACTCTTTTTAATTCCAATAGACAAAGATTTCTATGTTGTTGCAAGTAAATCAAGCCATTATCATACTGTTCTATGTCATTTTCTTATGAAATAAACCCTTCGGTTATCCACAAGTATATCAAATATTCTTGATATTTCTATTTGCCCCCTTCGAGAAGGGAAAAAGATATTTGTGTGTCCTCTGGAAAGAAAGAAAAATAAGAAAAATAAGGTTTGAGATATGGAGGAAGAGAGTGGTAACTCAGCTTGAGGATTCGCATCGTAGGGTCTTCTACCCCAACTGTAACACCCTTCAATTGCCTCAGTTTTGACTGCCAGACCTCTAAGTCCGAACAACTCGCCATGGATGCCGCAACTATCTTAATGGCCAATGGAAACCTCTAGCATCCTTCCACAACTTGAAGTGCCACACTCTCTAGATGTTCAGGCGGCCTATTTTCCTTGAGACCCAGAAAAGAAAAAAAGGGAAAACAACACTTATCCCTAGAGAAACTGAATGTGTCAGAATATTCTATCCAAGAAAAACTCTGATTGTCGCAATTCTAGCGTGAGACACTTCTCTGGTCAGAGATTTCTCCGCAAGAGAAGCCTATTGGCTAATTAACGAGCGGTGATCAATGTAGAACATTATAGTTTTAAGATAGTAATTTGAATTGAACGCAAAAAGTGATCGCACAATCACCACAGGTTTATTGAACCATGTCCATTCAACTTGTAGAGAGCGAGATTGGATCACGTGAAGATTTTATGTTTTTAGTGGCACTAACGATGTCACAAGGAGTCATTATTGCCGACGCTCTTGTTTTTAGTGGCACTAATGATGTCATGAGGAGTCATTATTGCCGACGTTCTTGTTTTTAGTGGCTCTAACGATGTCATGAGGAGTCATTATTGCTGACGCTCTTGTTTTTAGTGGCACTAACGATGTCAGAAGGAGTCATTATTGCCGACGCTCTTGATGACGTCAAGCAGAGTCATGATAATGGTTTTCTTAAACATCTAAGAAATATTATTTGAAGTTTCTTTTTAAGAGTTTTAAAAGACTTGTCAAATATTCGAGGAATGTCTAGATGGTGGAGAAACCATAGAGTAAAAGATCTTTAGCCAGGTAATTTCTTTACTACTTAACTGTCGTCTTGAATTCTAATTTTCCATTTTTCATTTAATATCCTTAATGAACTCTCAGAATTTATTTAGTATTCCTTGGACGAGTCTAAGCTAAAATTAATATGAGAATATGTTTGTCTAACTGTTCTTGTTTGCATTCTCGAGATGCTATCACAAACTCAAAACGGAGGGTTTGGACCCAAATTTCAATAAGCCTTTCCCAGTCAAAGACGCAACTGATAAATTATTTCGGCTTTTACAAACTAATTGATTTAATTATAAATAAATTTTCAACCATAAATTAATAATAGGTGCATTTGAGATAAAAGGGAGAAGAATACAATTTAAGAGAAATTCAGATTTATTAGGAAAAAGACAAGTGTGATTAGCTTTCCTGATAATGTCAAATAGATGGCTGTCATTGAGTCAAACGCACGAGCATTTTGAATTGGGTATATGGCCTTCCGTAGTTGCAATGATGAACGCCATTGTTTATTAAACAGGATAGCCTGATATTGCTTTGAGAATAAGCAAGCGGATGGAAGCACTCGTTTGCCCTCTGACTCTCATCATATCGTGGGGTGTATACTTTTGTTACGCTGAATCAGGTGCCATTGTAATTTTTCTGTAATTCCGTCGTTTGGTCCCTACATCTACCTCATATGTAATATTAGTCGACTCTTTTGATGCAGGATTTCTGAGCCTTGATTGCGGTGGGATAGGAAACCGCACAGATCCTATAACCGGTATTAAATGGACTCCCGATGACAAGTTCATCTAAGGCGGTTACAAAAGAGCCCATATTGACCCAAAACTTAGAAGTTTTTTACCACCAAAGCTTACGATTGTTCCCC
The DNA here is from genome assembly GCA_018584345.1 of Thuja plicata. Lineage (NCBI taxonomy): Eukaryota > Viridiplantae > Streptophyta > Pinopsida > Cupressales > Cupressaceae > Thuja > Thuja plicata. Next base: position 236,690 of record MU226993.1, read on the forward strand.
AAGCCTCTCAATAAATCTTGCTATAACCTGCCGATCACCCCTAACGTGCCTTTCTTGTTAAGATTATACTTCGTGGGAATGGATTACACGCAGAAAGTTCCAGATTTCAAGTACTCCATCGAGACACAGGACATGTTAAGCTTAAGAAAACCAACTCATCAAAGTGAAACCCCACAAGCGAGTGAGAAGATCTTGGTCAGTGGTGGACAAACACTGTATATTTGCTTGATCCGAACATCGGAGCATGTCGATCCATTTATTTCTTTTATTGAGCTCAGACCCCTTCGACAAGGCATGTACGTTCCGGTTAGCCCAGCATTAACGTTGCATTGCTTAATGAGAAAGAATCTCGGCGCATCTCAGGCTGTAAGGTTATTGCTCACCCAATTCCTTTTTGTATCAATAGTTGTGTACTTTTACTCTTTTTCATTCGTGGTGTTTAACTATTATTCCTTTAGGTACCCTCATTACCAATTCGACCGGGCGTGGGATCCGCTAGGAGTTGATGGAGCAGAAAATATTAGTTCGGTTCAGCCAATTTCAACAAACAATACCCGAGATCTTCCCCCGCCTCTGGTCGTGCAAACGGCCGTGTCCACAGTGAACACGACATTTGATGTTCAGTTTACATCGCCCACAGGGAAAAACTTACTGTTATTGTATTTTGCAGAGATCATGAAATTTTCTGGGTCCAGAATTTTCGACATAGTCATTAATGAACTAGATGTATTACCCAACTTTCGTCTTGTCAGAAATAATTCTGCCATTAAACTACCGAGGATGGACACACCTATTTTCCTGCTGACGTTGTCAAAAACCTCTAACTCTACCATGGGTCCTATGCTCAATGCTCTCGAGTTATACCAAATGATTAACTCGTCAACTTTCACCTCTTCAGAAGACGGTGATGACATAACTCCACGCTTTGTTAAATACTTTTGTTGATACAAACATGAAATATGTAGCTTTTATAACATTAACTCATTTCTTAATTTGCAGTTCAAGCTCTTGCTAGTGTAAAAAAATTACTTAACCTAAGTAATTGGATCTCGGATCCATGCTTTGCTTATCGGTGGGAAGGAATCAAGTGTAATGACAACTCCATACCAGTTAGAATTTCAGAGATGTAAATTTATTTCGTACTCTGTTATTTTCTGTTTTGCCATTTTAATGTGAATTATGGGAACATTGAAGGACAAAGCAATTGACATATTCTTCCTAAATCGTGATATCCATAAACTTATTGAATAGGAATCTCACAGGATCGATAGCCTCAAGTCTTGGTAACACAACTTCACTGATTAAAATGTAAATGTAAGTCTGAAATTCTATATTTACTGTCCATCTGCATACACCTTCCATTCCAAAAGATTTCAACTTTTTATAAACTGCACAGCTATAATTCATATGAATCAATTATGACTCCATCTTGAGATCTTTCATTTGTTGTGTGAGGATACTGGTTCCCTTTTTATTAGTCTAGTTTGACTTATTTCCAAAACTCCCTTAAGTCACACTGACCTTGATATCAATTAAAATATAAAATTTTAAGCGGCTATAACACTACATACAAGAAACTATTTAAAAATATAAGAAACGCATAGTTGACAATAGAATCTAATCAATAATAAAATATCTGCAACAAACTCAACAATCAACTAAAAACAACAATGTATTGCGTCAAATCTCAATACTGGTGTTGTATGATCATATGTTCAAGAAATTTGTCATTGGTCATGCACATCTTCAATAACTTCTTGAGTTATAATTCATATGAATGAGGTAAGACTTCAAGTTAGGATCCAAAATTTCATGTTGAAGTTATTTATCAACTAAGTTATTAGATCTTCTTTGGTAAGTCTATTGTAAATCCAAACGTTACTTACAAGTACCAGAAGAAAATGAAAGCAAATGTAGTAACTACATTTTACATATCATCTGTTCAAATGTTTTTGAATTAAGCAGCAACAAGAGGGTGCTGGCCCGAGGTACATAAAAAGCTAACTAGAACAACATCTGTTCTTTTATTTCTAGCATCTCCCTTTAGAATGTATGACATGGTTTAACAACCTCCTATGAGATCCTCAACAGACATTATAGGTAGATGCATCTTGTGAAAAAACAACAATTTCAATATAGAAATTAATGAACCATCTTATTTTTAAGACAACATTATCAAAATTTTCAGATCCTTAATTATGATGCTAACAATTTTCTCAATAGGTGCATCTTTGGGAGAAATAGTCAGTTGAACTTCCTACAAGTGACATCAAAGAATGAAAGGGGAAATTTTTGAAATTTATTCAACATCTCCCCTCAATATTTGTAACATAGTTTAATACTCTCCTGTGAGATCCTTAATTAGAATGATAGCAGTTTTCTCATAGATATATCTTTTAAAATAAATTAAAATAACATAATTCTTTACATCATAATGCATCAAAATACCATAACATTTTGATGGTCCTAATTTTTCTCCTTACCGAAGCCAATTGTTTAGAAATTCAGTCTGTGTACATTTCTTATATCAAATATCATTGCGACAATCAATGACTTGCATCTCAAGAATGACTCGAGAAAAAATTGACCTTGATATTATTAAATCCGCCTAAATAGTATTTATCTATTTCATTGAGCTTGTGTTTACTTTATGGGCACCTGTGATCAGATCGCTCAACAATAATCACCTCACCGGAAGTTTACCAGACTTTTCCAAGTTAGGCAAGTTGGACAGCCTGTAAGTTACTCGTACATAAATCCCTCAGAATTTTCACATTAAGAATTTCAGAATTGAAAAATAATTACTACTCATATATGCAAACATAGCAACTGTGACCATTAGTGATTGTGCAGGCATTTACAAAAGAATAACTTAAGTGGGGATGTTCCAGCTTGGCTCTCTCAGCTGCCTAACCTGAAAGAATTGTATGTCACTCTGTGCACTCGTTTATCCCCTCTTCTAAGAAGATGTAGTAATTTGAACATTAACACATAAAGCATACATTTTACCTCTCTTGTACTCTCAAGCTTATACAGAACAATAATTTCAGCGGTGTAATTCCTCAAAAACTTCTCAGAATACCAGGTACCTTCAATTTTCTTCCACTCCATTTTCCTCCAGATCTCTAGAAGTAAATTTTCTCCACGGCTCTCATGCACCCTCTTAATCTGTAATCCCAATACTTAAAGTGTAAGCCAAATACTGGGTGGGTGTGAATGATTTAATATGCTACAGATGTTATGGCAACATTTATATTTCTAAGGAAAATAGGGAATGTCAAAGGACTTCCAATGCAACTTTGTCCTCTCATTCAAACGGGGGCAAGGTGGAAACTATCGCTGGAGTCAGTAGCTGGTGCAATTATCATTTATCGAGAAAAAAATGAAGAGAAAAGGCATTGTCAATTCAGGAACTAAAGGCTCTGCTCCAGTGAACTGGGAACCTATATAGGTGCGTGAGACAGGTAGGTAAATGTTTTCATGCTAATTTTCAAATGTTAGATCAGATTTTGTTTACTATAAAGAGGCAATTGTGTATGAATCGAGCATTGACAAGGAAAAGTGTGAAAGAAACAATTACAAGAGACGTACATGACCTTATTCTAATAGATAATTTTTAGTTGGAATGTCGATTACTTGAGCATTTTGGTACCAAGTACAACAAAATCTCGTTCATTCTCTCTGGACGAGATGATGACAGCCACTAAAAAGTCTACTAACAAGATCGGACACGGTGGATTTGGATCAATATTTCTGGGTGAATTCGCGAAAGGAAAACAAATTGCTTTGAAAGTACTTTCCTTCTTCTCCAATCAAGGGATTACACATTTCTTAAATGAGGTAATTTTAGCTGCAATGATGCACGTCTAATAAAGCCTAACTCTCACACAATTATTTAGTTAACAAAACTAAATTGTACCTCACAACCAGATTGAACTTCTATCAAGATTTAATCATAGGAACTTGGTGTGTTTGCTCAGATATTGTAATGAATGTAGGGATCTCATGCTTGTCTATGAGTACATGTCTAGAGGCTCACTAAATAACCACCTTTATGGTAAAAAATTTCCAACTATTTCCTTTCACTAGTAGACATTGAAAAAGCAACTAAAAATTTAAAAGAAACTTATCTAATTGTTACTTTGAGGTTCGAGGTCGTAACATATCCAAATATCCTAAATTGGATTGGAAAGCAAGGCTTAAAATAGCTTTAGATGTAGCACAAGGTAAAAATATAGTTTCATGTTAGCAGTTCCCATAAATATGAAACAAATTATTTTATTTGATTCTTCTAATAGTTCATTTTCTAGGATTGGAATACCTACACAGAAATTGCACTCCAAAAAAAATTCACAGGGATATAAAGACAGCCAACATTCTTCTCGATGCTAATTCAACCAGCAAATTGGCAGATTTTGGTCTGTCAAGAGTGGCAACCGATGATGTTTCCCATATCATTACGGCTGTGAGAGAAATTGCTGGATATGTAGACCCCAAGTAATTCTCAACTTTCCTTTTTTCTTGAGATAGAATGAGTTTTCATCATTATTATTTGTTATGTTTGACAACTATTTTACAAACAATGTGTTGACAGAGAAAAGTGATGTGTACAGTTTTGGAGTGGCTCTTTTAGAGATCATATGCAGTAGAAGACCTATTGATATAAAACTATCAGAACCTCAAATGGACCTTTTCAAATGGGTAAGAAGTCAAAATAATTTTTTCAACTTTATGGCTTGAATTACGTGATGTTCCTAGTGATGAGAGCAACTAGTATTTTCTTGCAATAGGTCACGCCATTGGTGAGGTGGGATGATGATTTAATCAATATAAGAGGATTTGTTGACAAAAATTTTTGACAATAATTATAACAAAGAATTGATAATTTGTGTCGCCAAACTAGCCATGAGATGTATTGACAGTGAGCCTTCCAATAGGCGCTCAGCGAGTGATGTCGTGATGGAGATTAAAGATGCCATGAAATGTGCGATTTAAAATATCACGTTGGCATTGAAATCTTCTAAGAATTAAAGACTAGAAACGTCTCTTTAAAGATTCTAATGCTTACAGATCCTTTCGGTTAAGGCCTATCCTCTCATATGAAGATGAGAATTTTGTTTCTATTTTTTTAAACTTCATTGTATTTAGACAGTTCAACAATTATGTTAAGGGAAATCAAAGTACCGTCTTCATTGTTAAATATACATGCTTTAATATTAGATTTGTTTACATAGATTAGATTAAGTAATTTGAGAGATATATTATATATAATTTAGAAGTCAAAAAAGTGAATAAAATTTTTGTATTTAAAATGGATAACAAAATAGGTTGATCATACATATTTATGTCACTTAAATTGATAAGATTTCATTTAAGATGTGCAACACAAATCATAATTGTAGTATAATCTAGTAGTCATATAAATTTCATTTAAGATGTGCGACATGAATCATAATTGTACTTTAATTTAGTAGTCAATGAAAAATGAGATGGAATATTTAGATAAGTAGTGAATAGATTATTCATATTGAAAATACTAGTTTGATGGGATAATGAAATAAGTTATTAAGAAAGATAGCCATGTCATTTTTATTTTTGAGATTATGCATGATTAATGTGTACAATAATTAGAAAGTAGGACGTCTACGTTAAATTAGTCGGCGGAGGCATAAATCAATGAAATGGAGGCAAGTCAGTAGGAGGAGGGAATATTGGAATTTTTAAATTCATTAATTCACACATTTTGAAAAATGGAAAATTAATTAATTTTGAAATCAATTAATTGTGGGGATAAATAAATTATATTTATTTACCTTGACATAAGATTAAGGAATATGGGACAAATTATTTGTTTTTTTCCCTTAGAAAGATGATTAATCAATTGAAAAGATTAAATGGTCAAGGATGAAATTAAAATGATTGGACATGGTCAAAAGGTCAAATTATTTATGATATAATCTAAGGTATTTTTGGTGGTGAATATTTGCCAATTGGAGAAATGTGGGGCCTGACATGTTGACAAATTAGAAAATAGTATTGGTGTGGTGGGTTGTCGTATCACCTAATTTACATGTAGTAGTGGTCCCATGCATAATTAATTAACCACATTTTGGTTGAAATGGTCATTTATCATCATGTAATTTGCCACAGACACATACTCAATTTCAATAATTCTTAGACTTAATTTTTCCCTCATTTTCCAAATGCATGCAACAAAACATCAATGGACACAGATGAATTCGCCAATAGTGATATCAAAGTTTTTTTAATTTCGAGGGTCCATATCAACAAAAGCATTAATTATTTTTCTCTTTAGGTTAGACTCAAATCGCCCCCAATTATTATTGAACGGCAATGTCATGTTCATATTCACTTTCAAATTTGACATTGCACCACCACAATCCCACTGAAATTCACCAAATTTTTACCTCCCAATTTGAGAATGGCATATAATTTGCCAAATTTTGTTTGATATAAATACATGAGAAAGTGTGATTTTACACCTTTTATTCGGTTTGATCTACACTTCTAGAAGCTCTCGACACAAGTTTCTTAGGAATTGCTTAGATGTTGACTCACTAATAGAACCTTTGTAAACTTAAGAATAAGTGACAAAGGTTATAATATTGCTGATAGTGTTTTCCATTCTGAGGTATTAGGGTTTGTCATTTTGATTTCCAAATTTTCTTATAGCTCAGCTATTAGGACTTGGATTTTTCCATTTTCATAATAGTTATTATTTACATGATGTGCATTATTACAAGATACTTTATTTTTTTATTTTCCCTTTTTTATTTGTTACTATTTTTTGTAGGAATTAGTCTCCTTCTTGCAACTTCTATTACTGAGAGATGTGGAGTAGCAGGACTCCTAAAACTATCAAAAGGAGGCCATTGAAATACATACATAAATTATAATGTCATATTTTCATAGTCCATCTAAGAAAGATACAACATCAACACTTGCACCCAATGCTTTAATTTATTCAGATACATTTGTTGTAGAGAATGTTCTAATAGATGCTCATTTTAGCCGAACTAAGTCAATCGACTTGGATGACAATGTTAGTGATGCTATTGCTGACAAAGTAACTACTGCTGAAAATGTTGACGATGTTATTGCCGAGAATATTGTAAATGATGGTGATGATATCAATTATGTTGTTGCTTAGAATTCCGTAGATGTTACATCTGACAATATTTGTGATGTTTTTGTTGAGAATGTCGCAGATTGTTACTGTAGACAATGTCGATGATGTTGTTGTTGCAATAGGTGATGATGGTGGAATTATACAAAAGAGGAGAAGTAAAGCAACAAAAAAATTTGGGTGACTGATAAATGATAAGGACATCTCATACAGATAGAGTTTCAAGGTACCCATTCATTTATGAAGTGCCAAATCCAAGCAAAGGTGAGCTTGTAGTAGAATGCAGGTGTATAATCTATAGTTGGAGGCTTAAAAAGGACAAAAATGTAGCTAAAATTGGACACAATAGAAAAGCATATCGACAGAGTGTATGAGAAAATAATCGTAGATGAAAAGGAATAATAATGAATACCATTTGAAAATCCCTACAAAAATATTCACTGTAATCTCCCATAACGCATTGTGGATATTCTCTACAATAAACTGGGTATAATCAAAGAGTCTATTGTTGTTGGGATCTTGAATGTCACAAACTAGGATAGTCATTTCTTGTGGCATCAATTCATCATACTTATAGCCTATCACTTGACTTACCCCATAATAGGTCATCTCAAAATGCTCTAAGAAAAAATAAACATTATATGGGAAAAAATCAAAGCTTACAAATTTTTGAATATTCTTGTCAACCCTAGCCCTATGGATAGGAAACCATATACTTCAATACATTCCTTCTAAATTCTTGTATTCTTTCTTTAACTTCTATAGGTTTATTTTCATGTGAAAATGGAGAAAATAGTTCATGTCAAACACTTCACAAATTGTTGCTTTATTTATCTATAGTAGAACTCCATCTTTTCTCATAATGCGCCTAGTGAACTCATCATAATAGCTAGCTAAAACCTTAATCAAATCTACATTGATAAAAATATTAGGCACAATCAATCTGGATATTTCCAACATCCATGGATTTGATTCAGGTGAGGGGTTCTTTCATTTATCCTAAAAATAACTAAAAATGTTGAGACCCTAACCTTCATGTCGGTTTCAATAGCATCTTTTCTTTTGTCAACAAAATTTTAGAAATTTTCTTGAGTTATTTCCCTCCTTGCAGAATTAGGGAGTAGTGCAATTATGTCATTACACAAATTCCACCTTTTTTTGTCTCTTAGGAGTAGGTTTATCCTCTGCAGACTTTTGTCTTTTTGACAAACTAGTCATTGTTATAAATAAATAGAAACCCTAATTGTCAAATTATCAAATCTAACTCTCCCCTTTGAATCCTTTCAAATTGACGTTTGTCTAAGAAATTAAAACTTTAATAAATTAAAACAAAAGTTGTATGATCAAGAAATTTTAAAAAAAAATTAAAAGGTCCACAAACACCATTATTAGTGTAAAATTAGAAACCATTTTTACACTGCTTTCCAAACCAATCATGAAGCTTCTTAAAATGGTAATCTTATACCTTCATATTAAATAATAAGTATTATTTTCCAATCCCTAAAGGTACTAACAACCAAGATGAAGTCTATGCTTTACTGCAAGGTTTAGCTCTTGCTGCTTCTCTCAATCTCACCCGGGTTCATGTTGAAGGTGACTCCCTCATTACAATCCATGCTTGTTCTAGCAGAATAGTGCATAACCGAAAGCTAGCTTATATTTTTAAACAAGTTTGGAGGTTGATTGACTCTTTTCAAGAGTGTGTCTTTTCGCACATTTATCGGGAAGGAAACCAAGCTGCAGATTACCTTTCAAATTTAGGCTGCGACGACATCTCTACGCAGGAGCTTGAAGTGGATAATATTCTCGATGCTCATCCATTTTTGGCGAAAATTATTAATGATGAGTCAGATAAGGCTTGTCAACATCGAGATGATGGTTAATTTCTCCAGCTCTGGCTTTCAGTCTGCAGATGATGATTAATTTCTCCAGCTCTGGTTTACGGACAGCTTACTTATATTTTCTCAATAACATTTGGGTGGCCTCTCCTTCTTGCCAGGTAGTCTGGAGGGAATTCAGCATGCTTCCCATAATCCGTTCTCCTCTCTTCATGCAATGCGGTTGAATTCCTGGCTAGATTGTTGTGTTGACTGAGGTTCAGAGCAGGGCCCTTCTTCTGTTTGTGGCGGATTAGTTTTTTGAATTCAGGGTAATGCTCCTGGTATATGCCGCGCAGGGTCTGTTCTAACTGCTAACGCAGGGCCTACTTTCATTGGCAGTGATTGCTGTTTGGTCTGTGATTTGGGACAGGGCCTTTCCTCTGTTTGAGGCATTGCCTTTTGTGCTCAGGGTTCTGCTCCAGGTTTCTGCCGCGCTGGGTCTAATGATTCAGCTTGTGCCGAACCTGATTTCATTGCTGGTTTGGGTGCCCTGATTTGTCCGGTTTTGTGTGCTGCTGTGATGTGAATATTTGAACATTGATATCGAATTAGTGTTTTGTATTGGATTTTTACTGATATCGTATTAGTGTTTGACCTTGGATTTGCATTGCTCCATCACAAATTATTGCCAGTTGGTTACTTGGCTTCAAGTGTTCCAGGCTCTTCTGCTTGCGGCGCCCCTCAAATTGGGGTCGGGTCTTTTGCTTGTTCTGTTCACCCGGATTCCTTCTGATGCAATGCCTATCATGCTGTTACTAGTAAGATTTACCCTATTTTGCACCTTCACTTTTCTTCGCTTCCGCCCATCCAGGGATGTTATAGTGAAATCGATATTGGATGCTGGTTCTGTAAACCTCTTGGAAGCTTATAGATCATGATAGATTCGTTGTAGATGTACACAATCTACTCCTAAGCAATGTACTGGACAAGGATACCGGGTTTTCTTCTCTGGTTCTTTCCCGGTTGAGTCCTCGAACCAGAATATTTATTATCTATATAAAGCGGCTAGCCCGCGTTGCTTTTAAAAAAAAAAAAAAAAGTATTGTTTTGACCACCTTTCACCATTATAGGGAAGCATTGGTTGCCAAAAAATATTTGAAAATGATCTTTTAGAGTATTGAAAAGACATTTCTCCATAAAGTACGGCTTTTGTTATGTCATTAACATTCGTGGAAATAGCTATCAAATTAATTGCGATATCATTATTTTGATATCCATTTCCTTTCCAAATCTTATTCATAAATGGATGACAGCTAATCCAAGACCCCATTGATATTAATTTAGCTGACTATGATATAATAACTCATCAAGTATTTCCTCTTTTCTCCTCATCTTTCTAAACCTATTCCTTTCCATGGTGTAAGTTGACAAGGGGTCCAACTTACTATCTTTAATAAGACCTTTAACATTAATGTCTAGGTGCCAATTAATCAACAT
>MU226993.1:262409-280557 GCA_018584345.1 Thuja plicata
GGCCCCGTTTGTTTGCTGGAAGATGGCTGGAAGATGAAAACAGGAAGATGTATTTTTGTACGGCCAAATTCTCATTTTGGACCAAAATGAGAATTTGGCCGTAAAAAAAATACATCTTCCTGTTTTCAAATTCCAGCCATCTTCCAGAAAACAAATGGGCCCTAACATAATTGTCAAAATGTCTAAATGCAATGAATCTTTAAAAAAATAGAAACAAAATTCTCATCTTCATATGAGAGGATATGCCTTAACCGAAAGGATTTATAAGCATTAGACTCTTTAAGGAGGCATTGCTAGCCTTTAATTCTTCAAAGATTTCAAGGCCAATGTATTATTTTAAATCTCACATTTAATGACATCTTTAATCTCCATCACGACATCACTCACTGAGGGCCTATGGGAAGGCTCACTGTCAATACATCTAATGGCTAGTTTGGCGATGTGAGTTATCGATTCTTTGGTATAATTATTGTCCAAGCTTTTGTCAACAAATTCTCTGATATTGATTAAATCATCATCCAACTTCACCAATGGCGTGACCTATTGCAAGAAAATATGAGTTTCTCTCATCACTAGGAACATCAAGATTCACACGATTCACATAATTCAAGCCATATAGTTGGAAAATTTATTTTGACATCTTACCCATTTGACAAGGTCAATTTGAGGTTCTCAGAGGGTTATATCAACAGGTCTCCTACCGCTTATGATGTCTAACAGAACCACTCCAAAACTATACACATCACTTTTCTCTATCAACACATGGCTGGTAAAATAGCTATCAAACAGAGGGCCAATTGTCAAATATAACAAATAATAATGGAGATAAGTCTATCTATCTGAAGAAAAAGGAAAGTGGAGAATTACTTGGGGTCTACATATCGAGTAGTTCCTCTCACAGCCATAATGACATGGGAAACATCATCGGTTGCCACTCTTGACAGACCAAAATCTGCCAATTTGCCAGTTAAATTGGCATCAAAAAGAATGTTGGCTGTCTTTATATCCCTGTGTATTAATTTTGGAGTGCAATTTCTATGTAGGTATTCCAATCCTGGAAAATGAACTATTAGAAGAATAAAAAAAATAAATTTGGTTCATATTTATGGGAGATGCTAACATGAAAATTTATTTTTACCTTGTGTTGCATCTAAAGCTATTTTAAGCCTTGATTTCCAATCCAATCTAGGATATTTTGATACGTTACGACCTAGAACCGCAATGTAACAATTTGATAAGTCTTTTAAATTTTCAGTTTCTTTTTCAATGCCTACTAGTGAAAGGAAATAGTTGGAAGAATTTTACCATAAAGGTGGTCATTTAGTGAGCCTCCAGACATGTACTCATAGACAAGCATGAGATGCCTAGATTCATTACAATATCCAAGCAAACACACCAAGTTCCTATGATTAACTCTCGATAGAAGTTCAATCTGGTTGTCATGTACAATTTAGTTTTGTTAACTAAATAATTGTGTGAGAGTTAGGCTTTATTAGACATGTATCATTGCAGCTAAAATTACCTCATTGAAGAATTGTGTAATCCCTTGATTGGAGAAGAAGCAAAGTACTTTCACATCAATTTGTTTTCCTCTTGAAAATTCACCTAGAAACACTGATCCAAATCCACCGTGTTTGATCTTGTTAGTAAAGTTTTTAGTAGGTGTCATCATCTCGTCCAGAGAGAATGAATCAGATTTTTGTGTACTTAGTACCAAAATGCTCAAGCAATCTACATTCCAACTAGAAATTATCCATTAGAATTCATACCCAATTGTTCCTTTCACACTTTTCCTCGTCAATGCTCAATTCATACACAATTGCCTCTTTACAGTAAACAAAATCCAACTCTAACAATTGAAAATTTAGCATGAAAATTTTTCCCTACCTTTCCCACCCACGTATATAGGTTCCAAGTTCACTAGAGCAGAGCCTTTTGTGCCTGAATTGACATTACCTTTTCTCTTCATTTTTTTTCCATAAATGATAATCCCTACCTGCAATAGTAAAATTACTATTGCAATTGGACCAGCTATTTCTATTGCTACAGTCTTTCCTCTGCCCCTATTAGAATGAGAGGACAATCAACATTCTTCCTTTTTCATACAAAGATAGTGGTTTCCTTCATATCTGTACCATATCAAAGAAATTTAAATAGCCCATTCCTTGGGTATCAAAATTCCAATATCTGAGGTTTATGGGGAAGAAGACACAACAAAGCTTTGAAGAAAAGTTACTTTCAGAGATTTGACAAAACAAGAAAGGAGTAAATCATCGAATTACGTGAGTTTCAGTAAACTGGAATCTAGAAGTTTTTGAGGAATCACACCATTGAAATTATTGTTCCCTATAAACCTGTGACAAGCACAAATTAAAATAAAAATAAAATTTTCTTTATATCATTGTACAACAGTTTCTCTTTATTAGATACTTAAAAAGGCCATTACTTTGATATTTAAAAATTTAACATATATATAATTGGCTAGGCAGAGATGTGTTCAACTCTTTCAGATTAGGCAGCTCAGAGAGCTATTCTGGAATATGCCCATTCAAGAATTTTTTTGTAAATACCTGCACAATGACTCAACTTTAGAATTGCTACGTTTGCATGTTTAAGTAGATATTATTTTCAATTTTGGAAAACTTAAAGACTAACTTGTAACTCACAGTTTCTTCAACATGACTAACTTTGATAAATCTGGTAATCCCCCCGTAAGGTTGTTACTGTCAAGTGAGCTAATTGCAGGCGCCCGCAAAGTAAACATAATCTTAATGAAAATATGCTAAAACAAAGTTAGGCTCATTTCATAATATCAAGGCCACAATCTCAACAGTCATTCGTGAGACACATGATATTGACTTTGGTAATATGTGTTGATAAAAGACACTGCAACAATTACACATTCTCTTTATAAATGGAACGTGCAACATGCTGAATTTTTGGCACTATTTAAGATAGTTCAAATAATGTTGTCCATACAATTAGATGGTTAAGTTTAAATGTTTTTTTTTGGTTAACTAAAGAATAATTCATTATATAATTTATCCTATGCATGTAAATGTTTCATTAGATTTTTAGCAAATGGAAATCTACTTTGGTGTATAAATTTTTTTATAACAGTTACTCATGGCTATTTCAATAAGTAAAATTGAGTATGTCCAAAAAAAAATTCATGGAAATAATAGATGTTTTAGTTGTTTTTCTACAAGACTTAGCTATCTGATACTTTGGTCATATTTGTTTATTTATTCTATATATTTCTTTAATTTTAATTTTTCTATTTTGAGATTCTTCATTGAACGATAGACTAATTAAAGAATCTTCACCATGTAAGGAGAAAAATGGACATTGCCATAGTTTATGTCACTGATTCCAGATCATTGTATGAAAAAAAAGCTCTAGATTTTTTTTGAAATCAAAGGAACACATATAACCAAACACAACTTAAATGAACCAGTTATGATTCACACTACCAATAGCAAGTCATTGAGTCATTTACTACAGGAGTACTCTCCCAAATTATTTCCAATAGCAATTCATTGAGTCATTGACTGTGGCGATAAAATTTGATATTTAAAATGCAAAATACTGAATTTGTAAACAATTGCTATAGGTGGGAAGAATAAAGAGGACCATCTAAATGTTACGGGATTTCATCACTTGATATTATATGGTGCAAATTTTATGTGTAGAATATAGCTAGTAACTTCTATCTTATCTTCTACCCAGGGATTGTTACTAATATTTAGTTCCCACGAAGTTTAAGCTTTGATTCAAATTGAATGTCGGCTCCATGCAAATGAAAAGTAAATAGAGAATTTGAGACTTACATTTTAATTAGTTTCGTCATGTTGTTAAGACTTGAAGGTATCGATCTTGTGAGATTCTTGTTAGATAAGTTGCTGGATACAATGATATTAGAAGAATTTGTCAACTGCTTTCTCCTTCAACGTTCTTAAATTTGTATTAAAACCACAAATTAGAAAAAATAGAGTATGAAGTTAATTTACATCTCTGTAACTCTGACGGCTGTAGAGCTATTATTACACTCTATCCCTTCCCACGGATGAGAAAAACATAGATCCGAGATCCAATTACTTTGGTTAAATAATTTTTTTACACTAGCAAGAGCTTGAACTGTAGCTTAAGAAATGAGCTAAGATTACAAAAGCTGCATATTTCATATTTTGTATCAACAAAACTATTTAAGAAAGAGTGGAGTTATGTCCTCACCATCTTCTGAAGAGGTAAGAGTTGAGGACTTAACCATTTGGTACAACTTGAGAGCATTGAGCATGGGACCCTTGGTTGAGTTTGGGGCTTTGATCAATGTCAAACAGAACATCGCTGGGTCAAATGAGAATGCTAGTTCTATAGCAGAATTATTTCTAACAAGATGAAGGTCAGGTACCATACCTTCCCCATTAATGACAATGTCGAAGGTTCAGGATCTGGAAGATTTCTCTATCTCTACAAAATAAAATAACACTAAGTTTTTCTCTGTGGCCAATCCAAACTCAATATCAATTCTCATGTTATCTACGGACACCGTCGTTTGCATGACCAGAGGTAGAGGAAGATCTCATGCATTATTTATTGAAATCCATTCAACTGAACTAAGGTTATTTGCCCCATCGATGACTAACGGATCCCACGTGCAATCAAATTGATCTTGAGGATACCTAAATGAATAATTATTTAACCACGAATTAAAAAGAGTAAAAATTTACAAATCTTTGGTTACAAAAAGGAATTGTGTGAGCATTAGCCTCACAGGCTGAGATGCGTTGAGATTCTTCCTCGCTAAGAAATTATGCAACATATGATCATACAACACTAATGATCATACAACACCAGTAATAGGATAGGATACAATACATTGGTATTTTTAGCTGATTGTTGATTTTGTTGGAGATATTTTTGTGATTACATTCTATTGGCATCTTTGCATTTCTATTTTTGTAAAATAGTTTCTTATAAATACTGTCATAGAAGTTTACAATTTTATCTTTTAATTGATGTGAAGGTCAGTGTGAGTTAAGAGAGTTTTGGAAATAAGTCACGCGAGAGTAATAAAAAAGGAACCAGCATCTAAATACTATTAAAAAGTCACATCAAATAATATTTCTTAAATGTTTACAAGAACCATTATCATGACTCCTGTTGGCCGTGGATATAGGGCACAATATTTTTAGATGCTGGTTCCTTTTTTATGTGAGTATTTAGATGCTGGTTCCTTTTTTATTACTCTTGTGTGACTTATTTCTAAAAATCTCTTAACTCACACTGACCTTGACATCAATTAAAAGATAAAATTGTAAATTGCTATGACAGTATTTATAAGAAACTATTTTACAAAAATAGAAATGCAAAGATGCCAATAGAATGTAATCACTAAAATATCTGCAAAAGAATCAACAATCAGCTAAAAATATTAATGTATTGTATCCTATCCTGTTGTTGGTGTTGTATGATCATTAGTGTTGTATGATCATATGTTGCATTTCTTAGTGAGGAAGAATCTCGGTGCATCTCAGCCTGTGAGGTTAATGCTCACCCAATTCCTTTTTATAACCAAAGATTTGTAAATTTTTCCTCTTTTTAATTCGTTGTTAAATAATTATTTATTTAGGTATCCTCAAGATAAATTCGACCGCACATGGGATCCATTAGTCATCGATGGGGCAGATAACCTTAGTTCAGTTGAACTGATTACAAAAAACAATGCACGAGATCTTCCGCCACCTCTAGTCATGCAAATGGCGGTGTCCGTAGATAACATGAGAATTGATATTGAGTTTGGATTGGCCACAGAGAAAAACTTAGTGTTATTGTATTTTGTAGAGACAGAGAAATCTTCCGGATCCAAAATTTTTGACATTGTCATTAATGGGGAAGATATGGTACCCGACCTTCATCTTGTTAGAAATAATTTTGCTATAGAACTAGCATTCTCATTTGACCTAGCAATGTTCCGTTTGACATTGATCAAAGCCCCAAACTCAACCAAGGGTCCCATGCTCAATGCTCTCTAGTTGTACCAAACGGTTAAGTCCTCAACTCTTACCTCTTCAGATGATGGTGAGGACATAACTACACTCTTTCTTAAATAGTTTCGTTGATACAAAATATGAAATATGCAGCTTTTGTAATCTTAGCTTATTGCTTAAGCTACAGTTCAAGCTCTTGCTAGTGTAAAAAAATTATTTAACCAAAGTAATTAGATCTTGGATCCATGTTTTTCTCATCGGTGGGAAGGGATAGAGTGTAATAATAGCTCTATAGCCGTTAGAGTTATAGATATGTAAATTAACTTGATACTCTATTTTTTGTGTTTGCTATTTTAATACAAATTTAAGAATGTTGAAGGAGAAAGCAGTTGACAATTCTTCTAATATCGTTGTATCCAGCAACTTATCTAACAGGATTCTCACAGGATCGATACCTTCAAGTCTTAAGAACATGACCACACTAATTAAAATGTAAGTCTCAAATTCTCTATTCACTTTTCATTTGCATGGAGCCGACATTCAATTTGAATCAAAGCTTAAACTTTGTGGTAACTAAATATTAGTAACAATCCCTGGGTAGAAGATAAGATAGAAGTTACTGGCTATATTCTACAAATAAAATTTGCACCATATAATATCAAGCGACGAAATCCTGTAACATTTAGATGGTCCTCTTTATTCTTCCCACCTATAGCAATTGTTTACAAATTCAATATTTTGCATTTTAAATATCAAATTTTATCGCCATAGTCAATGAATCAATGACTTGCTGTTGGAAATAAGTTGGTAGAGTACTCCAGTAGTAAATGACTCAATGACTTGCTGTTGGTAGTGTGAATCATAACTGGTTCATTTAAGTTGTGTTTGGTTATATGTGTTCCTTTGATTTCTTCAAAAATCTAGAGCTTTTTTTTCATACAGTGATCTGGAATCAGTGACATAAACTATGGCAATGTCCATTTTTCTCCTTACATGGTGAAGATTCTTTAATTAGTCTATCGTTCAATGAAGAATCTCAAAATAGAAAAATTAAAATTAAATAAATATATAGAATAAATAAACAAATATGACCAAAGTATCAGATAGCTAAGTCCTATACAAAAACAACTAAAACATCTGTTATTTCCATGAATTTTTTTTTGGACATACTCAATTTTACTTATTGTAATAGCCATGAGTAACTATTATAAAAAATTTATACACAAAAGTAGATTTCCATTTACCAAAAATCTAATGAAATATTTACATGCATAGGATAAATTATATAATGAATTATTCTTTAGTTAACCAAAAAAAAAATATTTTAACTTAACCATCTAATTGTATGGACAACATTATTCCAACTATCTTAAATAGTGTCAAAAATTCAGCATGTTGCATGTTCCATTTATAAAGAGAATGTGTAATTGTTGCAGTGTCTTTTATCAACACATATTACCCAAGTCAATATCATGCGTCTCACGAATGACTATTGAGATTGTGGCCTTGATATTATGAAATGAGCCTAACTTTGTTTTAGAATATTTTCATTAAGCTTATGTTTACTTTGTTGGTGCCTGCAATTAGCTCACTTGATAGTAACAACCTTACGGGGGGATTACCATATTTATCGAAGTTAGCTATGATGAAGAAACTATGAGTTACAAGTTAGTCTTTAAGTTTTCCAAAATTGAAAATAATATCTACTCAAACATGCAAACGTAGCAATTCTAAAGTCAAGTCAATGTGCAGGTATTTACAAAACAACTTCTTGACTGGGCATCTTCCAGACTGGCTCTCTGAGATGCCTAATCTGAAAGAGTTGTGTGCATCTCTTCCTATCCAATTATATATATGTTAAATTCTTAAATATCAAAGTAATGGCCTTTTTAAGTATCTAATAAAGAGAAACTATTGTACAATGATATAAAGAAAATTCTATTTTGATTTCAATTTGTGCTTGTGATAGGGTTTATAGGGAACAATAATTTCAGTGGTGTTATTCCTCGAAAACTTTTAGATTCCAGTTTAATGAAACTCACGTAATTAAATGATTTAGTCATTTCTTGTTTTGTCAAATCTCCGAAAGTAATTTTTCTTCAAATATTTGTTGTGTCTTCTTCCCCATAAACCTCGGATATCAAATTTTTGATACCCAAGGAACGGGCTATTTAAATATCTTTGATATGGTACAGATATGAAGGAAACCGCTATCTCTGTATGAAAAAGGCGGAATGTTGATTGTCCTCTCATTCTAATGGGGGCAGAGGAAAGACTATAGCTTTAGAAATAGCTGGTCCAATTGTAACAATAATTTTACTATTGCTGGTAGGGATTATCATTTATGGAAAAAAAATGAAGAGAAAAGGTAATGTCAATTTAGGCACAAAAGGCTCCACTCCAATGAACTTGGAACCTATATACGTGGGTGGGAAAGGTAGGGAAAACTTTTCATGCTAAATTTTCAAATGTTAGAGTCAGATTTTGTTTACTGTAAAGAGGCAATTGTGTATGAATCGAGCATTGACGAGGAAAAGTGTGAAAGGAACAATTGGGTATGAATTCTAATGGATAATTTCTAGTTGGTATGTAGATTACTTGAGCATTTTGGTACCAAGTACACAAAAATCTTGTTCATTCTCTCTGGATGAGATGATGACAGCTACTAAAAACTTTACTAATAAGATCAGACATGGTGGATCTGGATCAGTGTTTCTGGGTGAATTTTCAGGAGGAAAACAAATTGTTGTGAAAGTAATTTCCTTCTTCTCCAATCAAGGGATTACACAGTTCTTAAATGAGGTAATTTCAGCTGCAATGATATATTTCTAATAAACCGTAACTCTCACACAATTATTTAGTTAAGCTTATTCTCAAATGGACCTTGTCAAATGGGTAAGATGTCAAAACAATTTTTCCAACTTTATGGCTTGAATTACGTGAATCATGTGAATCTTGATGTTCCTAGTGATGAGAGAAACTCGTATTTTCTTGCAATAGGTCACACCATTGGTGAAGTTGGATGATGATTTAATCAATATCAAAGAATTTGTTTTTGATAGAAAAAGCAGCAGGAGGGTGCTGGCCCATGGAACAGGGGACTAGTAGCACATTAACAGCATATTAATGTAACTAGTCAATCTAAAAAGTATTTTAGTAGCATATCAAAATTACCAATTCTAGATCTACCTCTATCAGAAACAAAAATAATGATAGTTCTGCACCAAAGGATTAAACCAGAGTAACTGCTAACAACAGTAGCATAAAAAGTATCACCAGTAAGCCATGCAGGGCCAAACCAAACCAAGATAACAAAATAAAAAAAACCCCCAATCACAGAACAGGGGAACTGAGGGACACTCCCAGCCAAAATCACCCAAACCATAAACCGCAACATTAGTTCTTTCCTCCCAGCTGTTTGGACAGCAGGGTTCTCGCCCACTCCTTCTGAAGAAACATGAACAGATCCTTGTTATCCTCATCTGCTTCCAATTTGCCACCCGCCAAATTTTCCTGCACATTACAGAGGGTCGTAGCCAAGGCATGCATTACCTTTCGGGAAAACTCGCTTGTCCTCATGTAGTGGTTCATTAGGTCCTACATGTTCTTTTTAATCTCAACAATCTCTTTGTCGAGGCTAGCAAACTTTCCTTTCAGGGTGCCTATGAAATGGTGTTTCTCCTCCATGGTAGAGGCATGGGGTTTATCCTGGGTATCGTGGGGGGGGCTCTATGGTGGGGTGGGGTTCTTGGGGGTTTCTGTGTCTCTCTAGAGGTTGGGCAGGGGAATATTTCCAGTCGAGCTCATATAACCTTCCGAGGAGCCATTTCCGGAGTTGGAGAGGGAGTCATTTCCAGACAGGGAGAGCTCCTTGGAGGCCGTTTCCATCATCTTAATTTTGCATTGTTTCTTAGCTATTCTATTAGACCTCCTTCTTCCTGAACCACTTAGGTCCACCTCCAAATTAACCTGGGTTTCCAACAACTTCCATTTTTTGGGCTTGTGATCCGTTTCTGGTGTGTTGTCAACCCCTTTCCCTTCATTGTATTCCAAAGATTCAAACACATACGACTCCTCCTGGCCCTCCTTCTTACAGGTGGAAATCTTAATGCTTTTTTTACGGTTTTTTTTCTCTGTCATCACGGGCCCTTTGGTGATACAGATGGATTGAGAAGAGGAATTGGTGGTCTTTTTAGGTTTTTCCAGGGGATCCTCCTGGGGCATCATCTAGATAATAAGAGGGGGTTAGGATGCAGGCATATGGCTTTGTGAAACTGGTAAAGATAGAGGAGGAGGCCCTAGTGGAGGATAGCCCTATCAGGGTTGCTTTTGATATCAAGGACATTACTTTCTATAGAGTATAGCAGATAAAATGGTATAGAAATTAAATCTTTGTTCCTAACATGATTTAGGAATGGGAAGTGGTAGTTGTAGAACACAGTAAACTTACCTTCAAGTGTGAAGTACTTCATTATAATGAGACAAATTTTTGGCCAGAGGTCTGGCATCTCTTCCCTGTTGAAACCCCCATGTTTTCTGACCGGTAGCTCACCGTCTTTGAAAAATTGTTTTAAGCTGGTAGGGTCAGCAGTCTGGCTGGTCTTTTTGTACTTTCTCCCCACCATAGAGATCCCCGTAGCCTCAACAATGACCTCCTCATTGAGCTGGAAGTGGATGCCCCCAACCTAGACACTTCTGTTGTTTGAGGAGGAGACAAACTGTTTAGATATTCTCTCGTCATGTCCAACTTTCATGCGTTCCATGAAACCCCAAATGCCAGTTTCTTTGCAATAATGGGTGACTAGTGGATTAGAAGTAAAGGCTTCATCAATATTATTAGGTTCAATATAGAGAATATTACCCCCCATAACCAAATTCTTCTCGTCAAACATTAGAATATCCTTGGAGTCTGAGAGCCGAGCGTAGTTGCATGCCATAAAAAACCACTTGCTTTTACAAATTTGTTTCGAACAAAGTTTATACATAACCTGCCAGTTTTGAGAATTCTAGAGAACGAGATGCGTACCATCAGATCTAACAGATCTCCAAGTGCCATTAATAGTAATAATAGCATTAATACCATCAATAGCCAAAAAAAAAATTTGAAACTGATAGTGATCACTCCACACGTTCCAATGGTAATGATAAAACTTTATGGGAATTTGATTTTTGCCTTTCATAATCACACAAGTCACCCGAACATGCCAGCACGTGATCGAGGAGGGATTTGTAATAAATACGCTAGCCTGGCAGATTTAGACTATATTATTCATTTCTCCCATGATGATTTATTGATTCATCAGAGGTAAGTCACCAATTAACATCCAACTATTAAGTTTGGTTTGTTTTGGGCCAATTATTGCCAATGAGTCAGCAACCAAGTTTCCCTCTCTGTAAGTATGGCCTATGTTCATTTTTTTGGAAGCTCTCAAGAAGCTCACAGATCTCCATAATGATAGGTCTAGCCCTCCACCCCACACCAGCTCCACTCATGATAGCCCCAATTATCACTTTGAATCCCCCTTGATTTCCAGCTGTCTGAAGTTCATCTGTTTAGCAAATTTGATTCCCTAGAGAAGGGCAGTCCCTTCCACCTGGGTAATAGTGCAGTTATTTATTGGTCCCGCATAAGCCAGCAGGCAAGTACCATAGTGGTATCTTAGCACTCCTCCCCCTCCCTGCCCAAGATTATTAACATCCCTGTCAAAGTTTAATTTAATTCTACCTTTAGGAGGGGCAATCCATTTGGCAGCTTTTCTGGCTATCAATTTAGCATTATCGATCCTGGGAAACCCACTCAGGAGGCTCCATCATTCAGCAATCTTAACTTCCCAAGAAATAGGAGGACTGGAGGGGAGCTTCCATTTAGCCATCCTGGCATTCTCACTCAGGAGCTTAGTTTTGATAAGGAGATAGGAATCATGATGGATGCCTTTCTCCCTGAAGATCTTGTTGCTTCTTTCCTTCCAGATAATCTAGCATATGTGCGGGGGAAGCATACGCCAAATGAGTTGGAGTAGGGGTTGATTTGAAGGGGATCTCTAGTTATTGAATTGGTGCACCTCAGAGTCCATGACCCACGACATACCCAACCTATCAAAAATTCCTTGCTAGATACTGGTAGCATAATCATAGTGGATGAAGAGGTGATTTACTATTTCTTCCGCCTTCTGAAAAATGACACATCTTTTTGCCATTGAGAAGCCTCTTTTAGTAAGATTATCCTGGGTTAGGATCTTACCATGCATTAGGGTCCACCAGAAAAAGTTTATTTTAGGCGTGAACTGGGGGATCCACACCTTCTTCCAGTCGCCAGGGTTACTCTCCTCCTTAAGAAGAAGGTTACATAAGAAAAATTAACTGTGAAAGCCCCAGTCTAGGTGGGGGTCTAGATAATAGAGTCATCAACCACATAAATTTTGATACAAGTCAGGTTGTCCATAAGATCCTTGGCCATATGTTGCAGGTCCAGTCTATCTCTTATTCGATTAGGTAAATCAGCCCAATCTCTTCCATTGGTGTAGTTGGAGGATCTAGTACCCAGGCTAGGTCTGAGGTAGTGCATGAGTGGTTTGAATTTATGGCCCAGATTAGGTTGGTTCAAGATCCAATGGTCATTCCAGAATCTGATGGACCTCCCATTACCAATTTGCCAAAAGGCCCCTTTGGACAGAAGGGTCTTACACCTGCAAATGTTAGCCCAGAGTTTGGAACCACTAGGGAGATCACTGTTGTGGAACATTGTTCCGTAGGGGTGGCCTTGGAGGTATTTGGTTTCCATAATTCTGCACCAATCCACTTTTCCCTCAATGAGCTTCCAAGCCACCTTCATAGTAAGGGCCTTATTCATCAGACTGATTTTTCTAAGGCCAAGACCTTCTAATCTTTACAAGAGGCAGATAGTGTCCCAATTGACAAGAAAAATACTCCTCTTCTCTTCAGACCCCGCCCACAGAAAGGTTTTCTAAATTTTTTCAAGTTTTTCTGCCATGTTGTTTTTTATTTCGAAGAGGGATAGGAAGTAGATAGGGATCACCTGGAGGGTGGAAGAAACCAGCTGATGTTTGCTAGCATTTCTTAATATCTTTCCTTTCTAGCTAGCGAGTTTCCTCTGGGTTCTTTCTAGAATAGAATTATAGAATTCTTGGGATACCTCTTTAACCGTGAGGGGTAGGCCAAGGTAAGTAGAAGGGAGTGAGGCCGCTAAACACCCCAGAATTTGAAGCACCTTATGTTGTAAGTCCATAGGAGTATTGAAGAAGAACAACCAACTTTTTGGATAGTTAATACACTGACCTGAAGCCCAAGCATAACAATCCAGGGTTTGTTTCCATTGTCTGGCCTCCATAAGAGAAGAATACCCAAAGAGGAAAGTGTCATGCACAAACTATACCAAAACCACCTGAGGGTGAGTGGACGCAGGTTTGATGCCTTTTATCCTTTCGGTAGCGGTCAACATACCCATAGTCCTGCTAAGAACATCAGCCACCATGATAAAAAGGTATGGGGAGAGAGGGTCTCCCTATCTAAGACCTTTCTCAGGAGTAAAATGGCCCCCAGGGGAACCATTAGTTAGGACAGAGAAGCTAACCATTTGAGTACATTCTTGTATAATACGGATAACCCTTTCATTGAAGCCCATTTTAGCAATAATTTTAATCGAAAAAGACCAATTAACTTTGTCATAAACTTTAGAGATATCTAGTTTAAAGGCCATACCTGGGACCCTACTTTTGTCCATAGAATGGATAATTTCATGTGTAGAAATGGCCGCATCCAGGATCTGTCTACCTGGCACAAAACCTTTCTGAGTATTACAAATAATTTTGTCAAGAAAAGGCTTGATTCTGCCAATCAAGATCTTGGTAAGGATCTTGTAGAAGGTATTGCAGAGACTGATGGGTCTGAAATCCGTCATAGAAGTAGGATTGTCATTCTTAATGATAAGCACAATGTAGGTTTGATTATGTTGTCTCAAAAGGTGCCTAGTCCTAAAGAAATCTCTGGAAAACTCTAGTAACATCACTTCGCATAATTTCCCAGTACTCCTAAAAGAAAGCCGGAGGAAATCCGTCTGGTCCCGGGGCTTTGTAAGCTCCCATAGTGAAAAATGCCTTCTTAACCTCTTCATCAGAAACCTGCATCATGAGCATGTCATTATCCCCAAGGGTAATAGCACTTTGGATATGATCTAGGAGTTGGTTTTGGATGTTTCCTGGGTAGTGAGGGCCCACTTCCGAGTACAGGTCCTTAAAGTAATTCACCGCAACCTGGTTAATTTTATCCTTTTCCTTGACTTCATTCCTGTCCTCATCCAGAATAGAGGAGATGGTATTTCTCTTTTTGTGGATGCTGGCAGACCTGTGGAAGAAGGACATGTTTCTGTCTCCTTCAGCAAGCCACTAAACTCTGGATCTCTACTTCTAGTAAATTTCTTCTTTTTTCAAGGTTTCCTACCACTTGTGTCTAGTGCTTTCCTCCTCCACCTGGACCTGGGGTGGGTAACTTCTGGATGCCAGCTGGGCCTGGAGGGAGACAAGGGATTTTGAGAGATCAGTTTTCTCCTTTCAGAAGTCTTCGAAGTTGTGTTTGCTCCACCCTTTAACCTCTCTTCAGATAATTTCTATTTTTTGAGCAATTCTAAATATAGCAGTACCCCTAATATTAGTCTTCCACCAGAATTTCACTTGGTCCCTGAAGGAGGGGTGGGAGCACCACATAATTTTGAATTTGAAGGGCATCGTGCTGACCTTAGGGGATTCAAGCCAACAGAGGAGGAGGGGGTTATGATCAGAGGTAGTTCTAGGAAGGGCAGACAAAGTAGAATTTAGGAAAAGGTTCCATGATGATGTGGCAAGGACCCAATCAAGACAAACCTGGATGAGGTGTGTACCCTTCCTATTATTGCACCACGTGAAGGGGTTCCCCTCCAGAGTAATATCCATAAGACCTGTGGAAGCAATAAAATCTGCCAGCTCCCCCATGCTATGCAAGTAATCTACGAGTCCACATTTTTCAGAGGGGTAAAGGGGGGTGTTGAAATCACCGGCTAGTAAAAATTTTGCTGAGCCATCGTGAACAAGCCAGTGGCTCAGCACATTCCATAGAGAAGCTCTAGCATGCCAGGTGTTAGGAGCATAAATATTGATGGTGGTCCAATCGATACCATTCTTCCAAAGGAGACTACAAGGAAGTTAGGGGAAGAAGTGACCAACTTACCAATTACCCTATTTGGGTTCCAGAGCATGGCAATACTGCCAGATGCACCCACCACTTCCAACTACAGGAAAGCAACTCCCGACCAAAGGTGCGGTGCCAGGGTAGCAAAAGTACTAGCAGACATCTTGACTTCCTATAAGAGAAGAACCTCCAGCTTAAGGTCAAAAATATAATGTTTAATAGCATTTTGTTTGAGGGAGCTATTCAAACCCCTCACATTCCAAGAGAGGCAATTCATCTTTTACTTTTGAAGCTAGATTCTAGGGTTTGTTTCCTTCCTACTGCAACCTCCCTTGTGGAACCTTTCGGTCTCCTTACCTATTTTGAGGGTCTTCCTCTGGGTGTATCCACCCCCACATCAGCCTTTTTTGTGTTAGTTTTCTTTTTTTTTGTGTTTTCCATCCCCCCTCCTCATCCTCCAAACCATCTATAGAGCTGAGGGTGCATTTATTTACAGCCTTTGGGTTGGGCTTAGCCTCCCGCATTGGGCCTTGTAACTCAGGGGAAACCACTATGGAAGGTTGTTCCTCCCAAGTAGTGTTAGTCTTTCTCTCCTTAGGGGGGATGTCAAGGTTAGAATCGGTTTTAGAACTGGTTCCAATAGGGGTTGGAGCACCTGGTCCCTCCCAATTTCTGGAGGAGAACTAGAGCATCCCACCATGAGCTCCTGGGGGGAGACTATCTCACCTTCCTTAGGTGCCTACACATCAGAGTTTGTATCATTGGCCATAGAAGGTGGTCTTGACTCCAACATTTCCTTATTCTCAATGGGGAGAGGGACCTCTGCTATTCCTTTGTCCTTGTTCTCACATTTTTCTTCCAACTTAGTGGTCCTGCAAGTATCACTAAAGTGGCCTCTACTTTTGCATTTTTGGCAAAAGAGGGTAGCATTTTCATACACCAATGCTTGGGTCCATCTGCCTAGTTTGGATTTCAAAGTAACAAAGTTGGGTAGGATTTTACTCATAGTGAGATTCACACAGAATCTAGGAAACACCAACCTAGATTTAGATCAGGTCACCTGATCCACTGTGATGAATGAGCCAAAGGAATCACCAATCTAATGGAAGACCTGCTCATCCCAATACTTGAGTGGGAGACCTGGGAAGCGGACCCAAACTAGAGCCGATCTAGTTAGATCTGTCGCCGGGTTGAATCCAGAAATCCATTTTGCAACGGCCAGAAAGTGCTTACCATAGACCCATGAACCAGATAGCACACTGGACATGTCCTCTAGAGTGGTAAACTTAAACAGGAAGAGCCCTCTCAGCATAGCTAAAACTAGGGCCGATCCTTTGATCTTCCACTGGTTAGAAACCCATTTTCTAACCATCTCAATGGTAGGTTAGAAATATAAGAATCGACCAACCAGGGCCAGCTGGAAGTTAGCCATCATGCGATTCACCACAGAGTCAGGGAGCGATAGTTTAGCTCCTTCCTCAATCTGAACAAAATCCACCAAAAGAGCCTGCAAGGTTTGTTAGGCATCACCAACAAGGGCTCCTTTCCAGTTAGGTTTAGGGGAAAGCAAGGGATCAGTCGATGAAGACACTTTTTGAGATTCCCCCGTTGACCGAAGCGTAGGGTCCATGATAGAGGAGGCCTGGGGTCCATCGGCTCTAGAAGGTGGGTTAGCCAGGGGGCAGCATCTCCCCCTGGGGAGGCAGGCATGGGAACTTGTAGTTTGAATTTTGAGCTGGGCGGGCTTTTGCAGAGCTGGGCGGGCAGATTCCCTGGTGTTGATTATAATAACAATAATATTTTTTGCAGGCATGGAAGGAGTTCAGGCTAAACTGCCAGAGAATGATCCCTTCTATGGGCAGCAGCTCTATCAAAGAATTTGTTGACAAAAGCTTGCCAAAAGCTTGGACAATAATTATACCAAAGAATCGATAACTCACATCGCCAAACTAGCCATGAGATGTATTGATAGTGAGCCTTCCCATAGGCCCTCAGCGAGTGATGCCATGATGGAGATTAAAGATGCCATTAAATGTGAGATTTAAAATAACACATTGGCCTTGAAATGCTTCTTTAAAGAGTCTAATGCTTATAAATCCTTTCGGTTAAGGCATATCCTCTCATATGAAGATGAGAATTTTGTTTCTATTTTTTTAAAGCTTCATTGCATTTAGACATTTTAACAATTATGTTAAGGGATATTGAAGTACTGTCTTCATTGTTAAATATAAATTCTTTAATATTATATTTGTTTACATTGATTGATTAGATTAGTATCATTAAATAGTATTATATTTTATTAAGTAATTTGAAAGATATATTATATATAATTTAGAATTAAAAAAAGTGAATAGAATGTTTGTATTGAAAATTTTATTTAAAAGCGATCACAAAATAGATTTATCAAACATATTTATGTCACTTTAATTGACAAGATTTCACTTAAGATGTACAACACTAATCATAATCGTAGTATAATTTAGTAGTCAATGAAATCTGGGATGGAATATTTAGATAAGTAGTGAATAGATTATTCATATTGAAAATACTAGTTTGATGGGATAATGGAATAGGTTATTAAGAAAGATAGCCATGTTCTTTTTATTTATAAGATTATGCATGATTAATGTGTACAATATTAATAATTAGTTCAAAGTCTATTATATTTTGTTATAACTAATTATCAATGTCGGTATATTTTGAATAATTTGTAATATATAGAGAGGTGTTATTTTGATCTTCCCCATAGTTATACATCATTAGTTAGTTGTTTTCTATATTTTTTAACAAATAAAACATTTTTTTTTTCCTTCTATCAAAAACTTACTTTTTATTTTATTTTATAAATTTTAATTTGTTAATAATTTATAATTTCTAAATTTATAATAATTTATAATTTCTTAATTTATAATAATTTATAATTTCTTAATTTTAAAATAAAATATTTAATGTATTAATTTATCATTTTTTAAATTATT
>MU226993.1:280865-296814 GCA_018584345.1 Thuja plicata
AAAATTGATAGATTAGAATGATGGTGGGTAATAGATTTTAAAGGTATGTCCCTTTTTTTATAGGGAGGTATAAGGGTAATTACAATCCTTTAAATTTAATTAGACCTTTTGGAGTAATAAGGTTTTCTAAATGGATAGGTTAGTTTCTAACCTGTCAAATTTCAAGGATGTGATTTTCATACATGTCAAATAAAAACATATTTACATTTAAGAAAAATATATATATGGGAGATTGTGAGGAGAAACATTAAAAAATCACAAGATGTAGATAAAACAATGAAATGGATGAGTAAATAGTGTAAGGCCATGTAATCATTAGTGTTTATCTAATGCATATTTTTATCGCATTGATCTAACAAAGACATTAAATGAAATATGCAATGGACTTAACACTTTATTTGTGTTGAAGGAGAAAGATGGAGATAATATTTCTCAATACATTAGTACATTTCATTCTCTTCTTCATCATGTTGCAAGCATAAATACCAAAGTCAATGATGAAAATGCCAAGGCGACATTACTTAGTTTTATACCTTCAAGTTTTGATCATGTTGTATTTACTTTAAATAAAATAAATCCCGGTTTAGAAATTGTGATTTCTTCTCTGACTAATGAAGGAAGTAGAGTCAATAATAGTCACTTAATTTTTGAGGAAAGTACTTTTATTTCTCATTAGAAGTCTAATATTTGAACAAGGAAAGAATTCAAAGGCTATTATTGTCCAAAAATTGGACACCTATAGATAAACTATACTTAGTGAGCCATATATCTCATTGATGGAAATCTAAATAAAAGTAAAGCATTCATTGTGATTCAAGGTAAAATGCACTTTAAAAAATAAAATTGTGGTGCATATAAATGACTCATCTAGCGATGAAAACTCACCTTTAAATGCAAATGTTGATCACTGATTTGTGCTTCAGAAACTAGAGAAGATCATATCAAAGGTTAGAGGCAATAGAGGTAGGAGGATATCTTTTATCCTAAGTGAACTTCTTGATCAAGGATGATTGATGGCATGAGAAACACTCTATTTGTGTCCCTAGAGAAAATAGAAGGCTTGGCATCATGTTTTTGCTTTCAAGGAGCAAGTAGGGAATGATTCCTTATGGGTGCACTTGGCGTATTCATATTTGGTTGGTGATTTGTTGAGGACTTGAGGAGATATTTGACACACTTAGAGGAGATGTGGATATTTTGAGGAAAGGTATCTCATGTGGAGACACTGGGTTGATGATTTTTATAGTAGAAAAGGGATTGTTTCCATAGTAATAGATGATTCCTTAGACACACTTAGAGAAGATGTGAAATTTTGGAGGAAATACATCTCAATTTGCATCGAAGGTGGCAACACTTTTATGTTTTCTTATGTTGTGCAAATGTTTTTAAGTTCTGTAGTTAGTAAATCTTGTGGTGCAGTCAATTTGGCATTTCTTGGGATAATGAGGAGGATTAGTGAAGGGCCTTCATCAAAGCATCCTCAAGGGTTCGATCTAATCCTTTTTGTCTCAATAATCAAAAGATAGTTGTGTATTAATGTAATCATAACATATGATTTGGGAGGAGGAGTAGACCCTTGAAATGGGAGGCAACACTCTCTACATTGAGCCTGATAACATCGATGAGGCTTTCACTTTTGATGCGTTGGTAACTCATTACTGCAAAGAAACATGCATATGGGGTTTCATGGAAATAATGAAAGGTGGGCATGACAAGCGAATCTCCAAATAATTTGTCTCTTCCTGGAACAACAAGAGTGTCTCGGTTGGAGGCATCCACTTCCAGCTAAATGAAGAGGTCATAGCTAAGGTGACTGGACTCCCTATGGTGGGGAGGAAATACAAAAATACTATTCAAACTCCCGACCCTACCAGCCTCAAATAGTTTTTCAAGGACGGTGAGCTTCCGGTGAGAAAACAAGGAGGATTCAACAGGGAAGAGCTGCCGGACTTCTAGCCAAAAATTTGCCTCATTGTGATGAAGTATTTCATGTTGGAAGGTAAGTTCACCGTGTTTTACAACTACCACTTACCGTTCCTGAATCATACTAGGAACAAGGATTTAATTTCCATACCTTTCTATCTTTTGCACTCCATAGAGAGTAATGTCATAGATATTAAAGGCAACCCTAATAGAGCTATCCTCCATCAAGGCCTCCTTCTCTACCTCTATCAGTTTCGCAAAGCTATATGCCCAACACCCCAACCCCCTCAGATTATCCAGATGATGCCCCAGGAGGAGCCACTGGCCAAAACCCAGGAGCCTGAGCTGGTCGATAAAAAGGGCACAACCTGCAAAAAAAGTGTTAAAAAACCTCTCAGTAGGAAGGAGGGTCAGGAGGAGTCTTATGTTTCTAAGTCTGTGGAGTACAAAGAGGGGAAAGAGGCTGACAACACTCTTGAGACTGATTATAGGCCCTAAAAACAAAAAATGATGGACAGCCAGGTTAATCTGGAGGTGGAATTAAGTGGCTCAGGTCGTCAGAGGTCAAATAGAATTGCCAAGGAACATTGTAAAACTAGGTTGTTGGAAACAGCCTCTAAAGAGCTTTCCTTGTCTGAAAATGACTCCCACTCCACTGAGTCCAAGAAAGGTTCTTTGGATGGCTATATGAGTCCCCCTAGGACTGGTAACACTCCTTTGCCCAACATCCAATAAACCATGGAAACCCCCTATAACCCTACCCTTCCCCTGAGTCCTCCTCAATATACTCAAGATAAGCCCCATACTACGGCCATGGAGGACAGAAAAAAATTTAAAGGTACCCTCAAAAGGAGGTTCTCAAATTTGGACAAGGATATTGCAGAGCTTAAGAAGAATATGCAAGATCTGATGGACCATTGCATGAGGACCAACAAATTTCCCTTGAAGGTCATGCATGCTTCGGCTATGACCCTCTGTCATGTGTAGGAAAATTTGGCGGGTGGTAGGCTGGACGTGGACAAGGACAACAAAGATCTGTTCCTATTTTTGGAAGAGGAGTGGGCTAGGACCCTGCTATCTAAACAGCTGGGTGGGAAGAACTAATCTCTAGTGTCCATGTGTTGGTTAATTTTGGTTGGGCTTGGGCCTTGGATCCCCTGTTTTGCGATTTGGGATAATGTTAGTTTTAATATACTTTTGTGTAGCCTTGCGTGGCTTATAACTGATACTTTTCATGCTACTGTTCATCTTAAGTACTCTGGTTTAATCCTATTGATTAGTACTGTGGTTTATGTTTTGATAGGGGCAGAGTTAGATTTGGTGATTATGTTGTTAAAATGTTCTACTTGCTTTGACTAGTTCCATTAATATGCTGTTAATGTGCTACTAGTCCTTTGTTCCATGGGCCAGCACCCTCTTGCTGCTTTATCTATCAAAAACATATGATTTGTATTTCACATAGAAAGTCATTCATCCAACTTTAATTTTGATGTGTCTTTCAATTTTTTTTCCATTCATTTTCTACCATGAGACAATTAGACACTCATTTATACAATTTATTATTATGTCATTAATATATTTTAAAACTTAATTTTTTTCTATAAATTAGTTTAGATATCCCCTTAATTCACTAAAATGAAACTATATTTCAAATATTATCGTCAAACGTCTATTCCTTGTTCAAGTTGACCCGATTTCAGAAAAATGTGTCCACTTATACCCCCTTTTTGGTTCACAACTTTGTGCACATACCCACCTACTATAATCCATGCACGAGTTACAATGAAATCTTCAATCCATTAACTACCTACTTTCATAAAATAACTGAAAATTGCACACAAAACAACACAAAATCTTGATTTCTCCAAATCACTGTCTGTAGAAAGGGCGTCTAACCTTGCATCTTGGTCAATGCATGTCTTATGTAGGGTGGTTAGATAGTTATTTTCCCCTTAGGGATCACTTTCATCAGGTTGTAAAAGCTTGATAATGTTGTCTGGGCAACATTTCAAAGTTGCAGAATGCACCTTTTAAATCTTTTTGACAATTACTTGCAAAACCAACTAAATGAGTTTCAATGCTCACCAAACCTTACCAAAGACCCTAACCATGGTTGAAACATGGTTCTAAACCATTCTAGACCCTATTGAAATCATGTTGACATCATCATCCTACTTGTGCAAATCAGGAGGCTTTACAACCTTCTAGCCCCAAATTGCAACTTACAAAGAGGTCCTAAGACTCTATAGACCAAACCCTAGTGTACTTCTACTATGGTCAACATGAAATTAAGGAAAACATTCCAAAATTACTTAAAGGCTTACACATAACAAAAATTATCTTGGATTGTCTAAGCAACCCATGGGTGCTCCTGTAGTAGCTGTGATCAGTAAGTTTTTCATTTTTCAAGATAAATTTTGTAACTTTTTCATTGTTGTAAAAGGGGGAGTGATCAGTACATGGTGAAAATATATGAGGTAGGAGATTATAGCTCTGTATATGATTTTGGTTATCGGTGAGAAGAAATTTCATTATGTTTTTCCATCAATGCCAAAGGGGAAGATTGTTGGCATTATGATGGATTTTGGAAATTAAATGACGAGTTTGAGTTTGTCATTGATGATAACTTATTCAATCTATTAGTTTTGGTGAATAGGTTGATGTTATCGATTGATGGGATGAATATGTGAAACAATTTTTTCTAAGTGTTCTAAACGGTTAACAAGAAGACAGTAATAGAAGTATCTTCTCTAGAGATCGAGTTTTCTATCACATTGGGAGGTGCGATCTTTACTAGAGGTTTATTTTTGTCAAAGGAGTCTAGATGTATGGCCGCAACAACTACCTCAACATTTTTTGTAAGTTATTATTTTGGTGATGTGTTCTATATGAACTGGTTGAGTTATCGATTGGTTCCTGATGATTATATGGTCAAGGCAGTTAAGTTATGGTCGATATTTTGTAATAATTTTTGTATTACATTTTGCATTAAATTTTTAGGTTTTATTGGCATGGATTCTCATGAGTTAGGTCAAATTTTTTTGTTGACTTGTGGATTATTTTTAATTTTTTAACCGACATAAAAAGATAAATCTATGATTTAGGGTTGTTGATCATGTTTTTGGTGGTTGCGATCAGATACAGAGGAAGAGTATTCCATCAAGAGTTCAAAGATTGAATTGGAACTTACAGGAAAGCAGTGTCATTCCAGATTAGTGATATGAGTTCATTGCTCAAGGATAACTCTAATAGGTTAGCAAGGTTAAATCCCCTAGTAGGGTGGACTTTAATAGGTATTTTGTTTAAATCCTTTAACAGGGTAACTTTTGAGGAGTTCTAAATCCTCTAGTAAGGTATATCCTAATAGGTCTCATAGTTATTCTAACAAGGTACTAATCACTTCTAACAAGGTGGGCCTATAACAAGGTATTGTAAGCTCCTAACAAGGCAAAAATTTTATTGCAATGAAGAGATTTGTGGGTGTCATCCCCACTATGATTTTCTCCCTCTCAGAGGGGTTTCCACATGAAAAATAGTGGTGTTATAAGTTATAATCTATAGTTGTTTGAATTGTTTTACTTCTAATACATAGTTACTCTTGCAAGTTTCATTGCTTATAAGTTGATTAAAATCTTTATCAAATTATTGGTTGAATTAGTACATTTCTGTTTACAACAATTCACCCCCCCTCTAACTATTTTTGTTTATTAAAAGGTAGAGGTTCTTTAAAATCTATTTGATCATTGTTGGTCTTGTGTCTATAAATTGTGATCGTTTCATTATTAATTAGATCTTGGATTACATGCTTGAGCTTCATGCATTCATTTTTCTTGTGACCTTTATTGTGGTGGTACTCATAGCAACGATCGTCATTCCACCACTTTGGCTTGATTTGTGGTTCCCAAGGTTGTGACTCTGGAAATGTGATGATCTTGTGCATTAGAAGAGTCTTCAATGTTGTTTCCAATGGCTCTCTGAGAGAATTGAATGTTCTCTTAGGCCCAGCTGCCCAACATCCTTTGTCTTTATTGTATCCATGATTGTCTTTTGATATATGTTTAGTGTTAGGAGTCTTGGAAACATGAATGTTACTCAAGAGGTTACAAACTGGATTCTTTGGTTTGATGTGAGAGACTTCCACAACTCTATCATTCACTATAATTTTGATTTTGTTCCAAAGCTTGGATTTTTCATTTTTATTGGAACTAGGATTATAATGGTAGGAGGATTTGGTTTCTTTGTCAATCTTAATTTCTCCTTTCCTTACCAAAACATCCTCAACTTTTATGGTGCTTTCTAGCATTTCATCAAAGGTTGTTAAATGTTGTAATTGAAGTGCAAAATTTATCTCCAATATTAGATTGTTTGTAAAGATATCGATCTTTTAATTTTCAGGGATCTTGCAAGGATATCTTATAAATATTTTTCTCCACCTCTGAAGAAAGATGATAAAGGCTTATACATTTTCTTTCTTCATGTTACAAAGGTCCAACATAGTGACAACATGTTTGATATTGTAAGAATATTGTTTGATTAAGTCTTCAAATAACCCGATACTACCCAAAAGTATCTTGGAAAATCATTCCATAGTTGAACCACCTAAACTTCTAAGAAAGATTCACATCAAGTCCAATTGTGCATGAATTTCATGCTAAGATTACAAAATTCTCTCACATGGTCTTGGGGATCACTTTCTCTAGTGTACTTGACATATTTAGGGATCTTGAACTTTGAGCGAAAAAGTAGTATGTACAAGTATTTATCAAATATAAAAGGACATATAGCCTCCAATGAATACTTTTTTGAGGGTTTATCCTTATCTTTCTTGATTTGCATAAGTTCATATTACATGTCCTGAAGTTATTTCGTGAGATGAGATATCGATGCTTCTTCCTCTTGCGATATGAGCCTGTCAATGTCAAAATCTGTAGGAAGATTTACTCCCATAGAAGAAAAATGCATGAAATAATTTTCTTTTTCAAATTGTAAAATTGTTAACATAATATTTTGATTTTTTTTTTGTTGTTGGCACTTCTTGATATCTTCTTCTATGATTTCCTCATCAGAAATGTCATCATGTGTATTATGATTCCTCTGAGTACTTGAATTGTTGTGATGTCCCCAATTGTATCCTGACATGTTGGAGTTGTGTTGATGACTTGATGAAGCTTGTTGATTATTTCAAGTAGATTATCAATGGATAGAAGAGAGTTTCTAATGAAAAGAAGATTGTGGCAGGGATATGATTTGTTGAATTGGTGATAGTTTAAGAGCTTCTAAAGACTTTACTTTTAGATTAGGATCAAATTTTTTATAAGAACTTTTGGTATGAATCGCATGAAAAAAATAAAGCATAATCAAAGCTATGGTGACATAATATTGAATGACCAAAATCCAAGTGATGGATATTGTCCCGTGTCCAAGATGCAAAGATTGGTTGAAAAATTGGTGATCTTGATCTAAGATGTCGTGATGAGGTTTGATTACCTGATGATGATGATCTTAAGATTAGATTTGATTGGGAAAATCTGATTTAGACAAGATAAGTTAGCATACTAGATTGATGAATAATATGATCAATCAGATCAAATGTTACGACGTCAAGGGTATGAGACCTATTTTGAAAAGATATGAAGAATGAGCCCTAGAGAGGAGTCAAATAGGTACCAAATCCAAAGCCAAATTTGATATCAGATTATAGGAAGTAGACTCTATTGTCTATACTAAAATATGGATGCGATAAATTATAGATTCTAATGCAAAACTAGGTAGCTTTTGTACGAAAATGTATATGGTATGATGTGAAAATTTGGAAACTATGAGCCCTAAAATCCTGGTTCATATGAAGAAAGATGACAGATGATGCAAAAAACCCTTCTTTAAACCCTAGTTCATACGAAAAAATATGGGGTATGACGCAAAAAATCGCTGACTGATATGTTTTCCACTGAATGAAGGAAATTTTGTATGTTTTGAATGTGTTAGGATGAATGTTTTCATTGTTTAGGATCATGAACACACATGGAAGACAAAAAATAGTATGGTCTTGTCTCTAGGATCTTAATCCGAACATATTTTATCTCTAAGGAATTTTTTGAGTGATCAAAACCTTTGCTCGGAACTTGGTATCTCTTCATGTCACACAACAATGTTAGCCCCAGAAGGGCGCCCATGTTTTTTCATTTTTCAAGAGCTATGAAAATTATAGTCAAAGCAGACTATGCAATGAGACCTCCAATATTATATTATCAGCTCTAAAATGCTCATAGAGATACATATAGTTAGTTTCTTCAGGAGAGATTCTTCCCTTTCCTTGTACAAAGATTATGACACTTCTAGAGGTGAACTATGTGGCCTCTATTCTAGGTTGTCTAGTAAGGTCATCCATTCAAAAAGATCTTGTCAATGCCAATACAAGGCCTTGTGGTAGAATATGTGTTATTTAGGTCCTATAGACCCTAGAGGAGACCAAACACAAGATACCTTTTCCCTTAAAATTTTAACTCAAGAAGGTGTTTGATTATAGTGGGTGGAAGAGCTTGGTTTTAGCTTTCCCAATTGGGTCATTCCTGTGATAGTTTTTCGTCAATGGAAGGCCCTCTACAAGGTGATAATGAAATTAAAATGGATGAGAACTAGGGATCAAGATTTCATATTGTCTTCGAGAGACAAGAGAATACTCTCCTACCAAAGTTGTTTCTCCCAAGCACATCAAGCACATGTTCATTTACCTAAGATTATTTGCAAATGATAAATTAAATAGGTCAAGGTTTCTGATTATCTCAAAGAGAGAAGAACGCACTCCCCTACTACTCAATGAATCAATCATAAATTATCCTTCTAATTAAGCTAGGTGCCTATGAAAAAATATTAATAGAAAACGTGATATTTGTTTTCTTGAACCTCCTAGGAAACCTGCAAAACAAATATGTGAGTATTTTGATAACTCAAAGTCTTATACCAAAGTCCTGCAAGAAAAATCATTAGTAGTTTGATGTTCATTGGTACTAGAGGTCTTTGAAACATATTGGATCTTTGAAAAGTGTCTTGCACAAAGTTTTTTAGGCTATGAAAATGATAATGAAGGGACACGAACATTCAGGGTTAGGATTAGTAATATAAAATCAAACTGCATTTAAACCTTAAAATGATTTGTATTTGTGAAATGAAACTACATGCTCAAAGGATATTTTCGTACGAAACCCTTTACCAAGCAATACAAAACAAGACTAATAGAACAATTTTTTGTATAAAAATCTTTACCATAAATATGAAACAATAATGTGATATGAACAAAGGCACATGCCCATATGAAACAAGAAACCATGTACAAACATCAGCTCATTTTCGTATGAAAGCATTTATGGGATGATACAAAACAAGATTGAAAAGAAAATTTTTGTACGAAGAGCTTTACACTTCCATGTGAAACTCTATGAGCCAAAGGTTCATCAAGCACAAATTTCTTCAAATACTGAGCCCAAATTTGGTATCTAGCCCCACACTGGGCGGCAAAAATGTGTGTGAATATTGTACCTAGAAATATCAGCAACACAACACTTCAATATATCATTATATCCATTGGTTAGTTAATTCAAATCAATTGAAAGTACATAAAAACCAATAGAAATTGACATATTACTTCTTATTTGGAAAAGAGTATAATCTAAATTAAATAGTGCTCCCAGATCAGGAACTGAGATCAGTGACTAGACATTTTCTAAAATGGAAGATTCAAATGAAATATGAAATTCTAATATATTATATGATGAAAACCATGATAAAAAAATGCAATTAAAAAAATGTGTGTGAATATTGTGCTTGCAAAACTCTGCAACACAACACTTCAATATATCATTATATCCATTGGTTAGTTAAACTAAATCAATTAAAAGTACATAAAACCAATAGAAATAGACAGATTGCATCCTATTTAGAAAGTGTATGATCTAAATTCAATAGTGTTCTCAGATCAGGAGCTAAGATAAGTGACTATCTACATGTTCTAAAGTGGAAGATTCAAATGAAATATGTAATTCTAATACATTATATGCTGAAATCCATTATAAACAATACAATTAACATGCAATTAAGGTAACAAATGCAAGATTGAACACAAAATTAATATGAAAATAACATCTACATGCATAATCTAATGTTAAAACGATATGAAATATCTCTCAAATGCTCGTAAATACTCAAAAACTCTTGCTAAGTGACCTAGAATAATTTTGGCATAGCAATGTTGTATGAATTCTACATGGATTTAAGCTTGGATTGATGCTTATTTTATACAAATTCCTAGGAATTTGATTTCCAAGATTGATTCACTATGAGTGGTGGAGATTAAGCCTTGTTTGGTCCATGTGATTAACTTAGATTAGATGAACTAGCTCTTTTGTCCTTTAGTGATGAGTTGGAAAATAGGACCATTTGATTAATTCATTTAATTAATAAGTCTAGCCATGGGATTTTTAGTCTTTGATTTAATTAATTGTGCTAGGACTATTAATTAAATATTTTTCTCTTTTTGATAATTGACCTTTTATGTTTTATTAGAGATTAACTATGCAATTGAGTGGATCGACCCAATTACACAATTAGGCCTAGGGTTTGATTGACTTGATGACTTTGATTAGGATTAGAACCTCCGAATAGAGTTTAGGATAAATTAACTAATATTAGTGTGATTGATTATACTAGACCATTTTAGGGTGATTACAATATTAAGAAAAAATATGGCAGTGAAAGAATCTAGAGTTAATCCAATAGTATTTACTATTCTCTCATGATCAAATGTGTCACAACCTGTAATGGAAATCTATAATGAAAATCTACAAAACATGTAATAAATATTGCACTGAACAAAAGTATGTAGAAAAATTCCTACCTATTATTTTGATTTACTGACATTTAGATTATAGGATGATAATTAAATCTTCAAATCAAAACAATCAAAACCATTCTATTTTTAAAATATATGATACCTATTTATATTTGCTAAACGAGAAGGCTTGGTGTGAATATTAGAGGCCATTATTCCTAAATCCACATCCGGTCATGAAAGAAGAAGACACTAAAGAGTCGATGGTTGATTATGTCTCGTTCTCTAGTGCCATCACTATCGCAACTGATCGAATGCTATAGCTCTGTATAACTCATCTGTGTTTGCTCAAACAAAAGGAAGGTCTCTTCTATGCCCCTTAAAAACTGTCTACCAGTGACGCAACTCAAATTTTTGACATAAATTATTTCCTCTTTCTTAGTGTCAGTAATTTGCTAACACACTATTTTGATCAGTTATTTCTGGCATAAGAAACTTGTTAGCTAAATATATAATCATACATTAATATAATAGGAATTTTGATTTAACTACATGTAATAAAGTCTATTTTCAAGTAATTAGATAGGTATACTTAATCTCTACATTTAAATCATGTATAATTGTAATCATTTAATCAATCTTAATTGTTTTATCATAATTTTTATTTAAGTTGTTTTTTATTAGAAAAAGCAGCCAAGACAAGGGGGCTGACCTGAATAGACAAAGCTAGCACGAGAAGTGCAGACTACCAGCAGACAACCAGTACAACATAGCAGTCACAACACCCTCACCCAATACCCTTTTTCAGCATCAAAAACTAAAAAATAAAACTAACAGGCCCCAACTCCATCATGGAGCTGGTAACCAACCTGCACTCCCTAACAGACCCCAGCATCACCTTGGAGCTGGTAACCAGTCTGTGGAAGTAAGTATCTAAGTACTTGACATTAAAGCAAGAATAATAAGTAACAGTAGAACAAGAATTAAAACTAAACCAGTAGTAAGAGTAATCCCTAACAGACCCAGCTTCAAAGTGAAGCTGATAACGAGTCTGTGATAGTAAGTTGCAAAGTAAATAACATAAAATAAATATGAAAGCATGCAATACAAAAAACCAACGTATCATGCACCGATATATAATGGATTGAAGTTACTGACGCCCAGATCTCCATCAATTGTTTCCGGCTGTACGGCTTCGTTGAGATTTCTAATGACTCCATTCAGTTTTCCAGCAATGTAAACTGATGCTTTAATCTTTTCCACATTCAGGAGTTTTGCCCATTCCCGACACCTATTCACTAACTCGATTCCAACCTTTTCTTTCAATGCGACAGCCAGAATGTCTGCTAGTATCTTCCGAACCCTGTTCGCCAATGGCGTATAATCTGCCGTCTCTGAACTTGTACCATTCTCCAGTATGATTGTCCAGACCTTGTCCAAACAGTTATCTGCTGCCACTGCCCACCAGTCCACAGAGTCATGTGGAATATAGGGTAACAATTTCGGTTTTTGTTGAAGGTCCATCACTTTCTGCCGTGCGACTTGCATAGAGCCAGTCTTCTCAGGGCTAGCCGCCCTGTTTCTCTCCAGCTGCTGTTTTATATCTTTAAATTTTATGTCACTTGCTCTCACTAAGAGTTCTGGCAAGAAATTTTCATCATTGCCGGCGGGATTGTCAAGTAGCTCTAAAAAATCGTAGGCTTCAGAGTAAGCATCCACAGCATCTCTCGCTCCACGACCTTCCAATTGAATTATGACGTGTATAAGGGAAAGTGCTGTCATCAACCATGAGACCTTTCTCAAATAATCGAAACGAAGGTCCCCGCTTAGACTCACTTCCAGAGTCCCCAAAAATACTCTACCTTCACTATTTTGATCTGAAGAAAAATCTCTCAAGAATTGAATCAATCTCCTGGAGTTGCTACCTTCCCTACGCCCCTTTTCCTTGAAATCCTTCGTTTGCTTAAGAGCTTTTAAGCTTCCAGCTAATAAGAATTCTGTAGTCTCTCCGGTCACCGTTACCTTTCCCAATACTTCTCGGAAATGAGCTAATAATTCATGATCTACACCTCCGACGATACGCGACCGAGTTCTGTCCACAAAGAAAATTTTCTCGGAGAAAGAGCAACAGCGTTTACTGAACCAAATTACACGTCGCTGCAAACAAAGCAAGGGATGACACAGCAATTTATGTAATTTGAACTTCTGTAAAAAGAAAAGCATCCTATTTTTGAGTAACCCTCCTCCACAAACACGCTGATCCCATGATGCCCGTGCATACCGAATACCATCCATTACCTCGTAAATGTGTCTTATCCAGAAATCCTCCATATACCGTATTCTATGTTTGCCTGGGAAGTAGAAGATGGCGAACATCCATCTATAAAAGATAATTCCCCAACCCATAAAAATGAGAAGAGTCATGAAGGCTGTAACTGTGTATCTGACCCAATCTATTCCATCATTAGAATGGAGTACCTGCAGGGGTCGGATTTGAATCATGTGAGGCTCTTCAAAAGATATTTACATTTCTTACAATAAAGGTAAGAGAGGTGAACAATAGCTTTATAGATTTTTTTTTTTTTTTAAATTAAAAATTATTCAAAAGAAAAGTTTTTTAAATTTTATGTTCTGGAATACCAAATGCTGGATATGGTCAATTCTGGAAGACGCTACAATTCTGGAAGATACATATTCTAGAAATGATTTCCGGAATATGGGCTGGACCCGTTTGGTTCACCCGGAAGATGACTAAAAAGATGCATAAATAATTTTCATTGTTTATTTCTTAATTTTTTCGAATACGGTGTGTATGTGTGTATATATACACACACATACACATGTATGTCTACACACACATATACACACATTTATGTATATATACATATTTACATATATACACACATTTGTGTATATATATTTACACATACACATATATACATATTCACAAATATACACATACACACATTTGTGTATATATACACATATAGACATATACACACATATACACATAGACACACATTTGTGTATATATACACATATAGACATATAGACATATACACACATTTGTGTATATACACATACACATACGCATTTACACATATACACACATTTGTGTATATATACATATTTACACATACATATATATACATATACACACATACACACATATACACACATTTGTGTATATATACACATATACGCACATATACACACATACACTCATTTACACATCTATCATGTCACAGATCCGACAAGATATTAAATTTGTTTTTGTAAAAATTGGAATTGGAATTTTAATTCCACCTATTTAGGTGGAAGATTGATATTCCCATTTTGGAGCAAAATAAGAATTTCGTAATTCCAATTCCATTTTTATTCAGGGACCCAAACATGGAATTTGGCATTATCCGGAATTAGATAATGCCAATTCCAGTCTGATTCCAGCCCCCAAACGGGCTTATTATATCAGGATTTGAACTCACTATCATTGAGGTGCTTACAAAATGATTTTTATCATTACATCAGATGTCTTTTAGCATAGAAAGAAAAGTTACAGCTGTTATGTTTAAAATTGTCATGTTTAAAGTTGTTAGAGGAATAAAATTTAAAGAAGAGTGCTTAGAACAATATTGTGTATTTATGAAGTCAGCAATATCATATACCAAAATATCATTAGAATATATTTTTTACCAAACCATTCTCAAACTATTGTTGATTTACCAAATCCACCCACTACATGCAAAATTACCATCATCATCAAGATATCATTGTGTGAAACCTCCTACCTACAAACTATAAATTTTGGAAGAATATTCTTGAAAGTATTTGTGATGTAATATTTTTAAAAAATATTCTCACATTTGGTGAAGGGTGGAACCATCAATAGTATTAGTGGTGATTAGGAGGCAACACTACCACATGACAACAATAGCATTGAAGTCTATGATGCAATTTTTCTAATTTTTATTTATTTTTAATTTGTATAGTTTGATGATTTATAGTGCTTGTCAAGAAAAAAACTATTCTTAAAAGTCAAATTCTCTTATTTCAATTTTGATATAGTCTTTATCTATATTTTCAAGCCTTTTAGAGATAAAAGTGAGGTTTGTTTGGGCTGAAAAAGAAGAAAAAGATCATTTACCTTTTAAAACCACTCTAAAACCCTTGCTTTAAAACTACATCCTTCAAATTTTTATTTTGGTTAGATGAAAACAAAATATTTCACCTTCTCAATCTTTCTAGATGTTATGGCTATCAAGATGAGTAGAAAACCATAATCATTCATATCCCAAAAGAAAACAAATATACAAACTATAATAAAAAAAAATTCTTTAGATTAATTAGATTCTCTAAAACATCTAAAGATGCAAGAGAAGATAATACTAGATTTTTCATAATAATATTCGCTATCTATGAGAAATCTCTCAAAATGAGGACGATAAAATAAATTATACCTACCACTAATGAGACTTCTACACCACATTATATTTTATGAATTTTATGAGAAGTGGGAATTTTGGCTAAGATCTAATGTTAGTTGTAGATGACACACTCTAATTGACAAATGGGAAAAGTCCAAGGACAAAAATGCAATAGAGTATAAGAATATCTCACATTATTATCTTTTACTAAAATAGAAAAAGAGATAGGTGTTGTATACATAGCTCAAATAGGGGCATATACATTGAAGAGGTTTTATTATTTCAATTGCCCAAAATTGGTCGATGTTGTACGTACTTGGTAAATGTTAAATCATATGGTTCCACATAGTTAACAGATTTATTTTTTATCAGAAGTGACATAGTTTTAATATAATGATGCATGAGACTTAATTGTGCATGTATGGAAGAGAGACACATGAAAATGATGGATATTATAATGCATCATCATTATAACCATGCCTAAATAACATTAAAAAAAAAAGCTTAATGACACGTGTAAAAAAAAATCTCATCAAATACATAATATTAAAAACTACATTAATACAATATTTATAATAAT
This sequence comes from Thuja plicata, assembly GCA_018584345.1. Taxonomy (NCBI): domain Eukaryota; kingdom Viridiplantae; phylum Streptophyta; class Pinopsida; order Cupressales; family Cupressaceae; genus Thuja; species Thuja plicata. Next base: position 296,617 of record MU226993.1, read on the forward strand.
AATAAAATTATAATTTTTAATGCCTAATGTGCGATCAGTCTCTGCCTATGTGCGATCAGCCTCTGCACCTAATGTGCGATCAGTCTCTGCCTATGTGCGATCAGCCTCTGCACCTAATGTGTGATCTATCTCTGCTGCATATGTAACGATCTCTGCTACATATATGCAATCCTCCAATACTATTGGATGCCCTCCATG
>MU226993.1:321725-331775 GCA_018584345.1 Thuja plicata
GCACATGCAGTAGGAATTGTTGCTAGATTTTCTGCTAACCCTAGGGAATCACATATAACTGCTGTGAAAAGAATACTAAGATATCTGAAGAATACTGAGGAATTTGGCTTATGGTATAGAAGAGAAGACAAATTTGAACTAAAAGTGTTTACCGATGCTGATTGGGCTAGAAATCTTGATGATCGAAAGAGCACAACTGGAGGAGTATTCTTTATGGGTGACAGACTTGTCACATGGATTAGCAAGAAGAAAGGATGCATCTCTTAGTCTACGAAAGAAGCAGAATATGTTGCTACTACTGCAAACTTCTTGAATATTGCATGGATCAAACAGCTGTTGGAAGGTATGCATATGAAGATCAAAGAACCAATAGTTATTTATTGTGATAACACTAGTGCAATAAATATTTCCAAGAATTCAGTCATGCATGCAAAGACTAAACACATTGCTATCAAGTATCATTATTTGAGAGAACAAGTCCAAGAAAAAGAGGTGATGCTTGAATATGTGCAATCAAAAGAACAAGCCCAAGGATACATTTGAGTACCTGAGAAAGAGACTAGGGGTCAAACCCATGTCCAACAGTCAGTAAAAGACTGAGGTTGCATCAACCATATATTATCAAAATATCATTCATGATTGATGCAAGCAAAAGATGAACTTCAATGATCCATCTATATACAACAAGGTATATATCAGAACCAAACACTAGAGAAGATTGTTATATTGATAATGGATAAGGGAAATTTAAGGAATATATTATGGAAAGAAGGAATTGGTTGACAGAATGTCAGATATTTGTAAAATATTTGTTTGGCATTGTTGTCAAAGGGAGAGAATGATATTATCATCAGAAACTATTCATTATCAGATTACTCCAAACAGGGAGAGATCATATCCAAAGGGAGAGTATTTGAATAAAAGTTGCAAATACAAGATAGTGACATCAAAGATGCAGAACAGTCAAAGAGAAATTTTGACACCAACAGAGGTCACAACACATCAGAAGAAGAAATAGAAAAGATGCAAGAATCAAATCTAAGCTTACACAAAGCTTATCGGTGGTCAGTTATTTTATCAGTTATCAAAACAAACTGTTTGGTAATTTGATGAATCTCAAAAATTGTATTTCATATTGTATTAGAACTAGTATAGTGTGATAATATAGCATGTTTCCATCAATGCCAAAAGGAGAGATTGATGACATGTAATTGATTAGATGATTGACTATATTAAGTTGAAGATGATGGAAGACATTAAATCAGTTAATGGTTTGTATTGTCATTGATGTCAACTTGATATCATCTGTATGGTCATATACATAATGAAAAAGACTTCAGAGAACCAATGGAATAAAGGTTATGCTTCCAACAATGCATAAAATTCTAGTATTCACTAAATGATAGACTACACCGGCAGAGTGCACACCATCGGTAAAGACAGAGATTAAAGTCACAGTGATGCTTGATGAGTAGAAGACAATATTTCCCGACGAAGAAAAATCACTTGATGCCCGACGAACAAGATCCAATGTTGTCCGAGGGACGGAGATCCTGAAGCTAACTAAAGTGACATCGATGGAACTGGCAGTTGTCACTGGCGACGAACTACAGAATTGACCGACAGAACAGAGAGATCAGAAAATGACAAAATATCTAGCTGGTAGAGCTAAAAGATAGACTTAGCTGGTTGTTTTATTTTTTATTTGACCATAGTTAAGTAAGTGATTTGTACAGTTGGAAAGAAGATAACTACAAGATAAATTAGGAGTTAAAGCCATAAATCAATTTGGCTGGATAGTTTTTCACGCCAAGAATCAAGAATCAAGAACCTAGAATTAAGGAAAATCATGTCTATTTAAGAGACAAGAATAATTCATTCTCATGGGTGGTCAATACGCAATCAGATATATGGGGGAGTGAACTAATAGAAGATGCTGAAGAGAAACTGATGAAGGATTAACTTCATACAGTCTTGATCAATCAAGCTGAGGGAGAGCTAAAGAATTCTACAGACACCGACGAATAGAAAAGCACAGCATCACAGAGCATAGAGAGTTAAGTAAAAAGGAATTGTAGTGTTACATTGATCAGAACGATATTGTAAGTAAATAGATCTGAAAATCTGCAATTCAGTTACATTAGAAATAGGTCATTTTGTTTCAGTTTAACCATTGAAGCATTAAGGCTCTTAACAGAGTAGGACTTAACAGTCTTTTTTAATTGAGGTATATCCTAACAGATTACCAGAAGGTTGACTCATGATAGTAGCACCGGTCTTACCTAAAGCCTATTGATAGTCTAAGAAGGAGGCTGATTCAAGAATGGTAGTAAGATTTTTCATAAAGCCTATTGACAGTCATGAGACTGATTCAAGAATGGTAGTGTAGATGCTAGATACTTAGTGACAACCTATGTATTGAAAATCCTCTAACAAGGTCTCACTTAACAGTGTGTTTGTAACCTTTAATAGGGTTGGCTCCTAACAGGGCTCACTTCAGAAAAGTGAAAATTTGGGGTACCGGTCCCAGTGGTTTTTTCCCTTAACACGGTTTCCATGTTAAAATCCTTGTGTTATGTGTGTATGGTTTATTACTTTAGTGTTTTACATTATGCATATGCATTTATGTATTGACTAGTAAAATCTGTGTATTTACTGAGTATCGGTAAATATAGTTTACTGCTTATCGGTTATCAAGGAGAAATAGGACAAACAAGGTAAACCGATAGACAGTTATTTGTTTCAAATATTTCATAGGCATGCATCTTGTTGGGACTTAATAATTTGAGAAGTATTGATTAGTGGATTAAATTGGATAAATTTTTGAGGCCACTGATTCACTCCCCCTCTTAGTTATTACTAACATACTCGACATATTTATCTCCTTGTGCATTGGGTTTAGGAGATGGTTGAGATTGTTGCTAGTGTTGGAATGTTTTTTGAGTTTGATCTTCATGTTTAACAAGAGCTTTCATCCATGGTGGTTGGGTGTTGTAAACGTTCTTATTTGGGGAGGTAAAGGAGATCATACCTTGAACAACTGAGCACTTGGAGGTGTTGGTAGAAGGATGAGTTATGGTTTGCATGGGTGTCCCTTCCAAGATTTTTTTGAGATCATCTATTGTTGTTGTACTTCATTTTTTTTTAACTACAACATGAGATATTTTCATGAGGACATGGAAGATGTCATGTGATTTTTTACAGCAGGTTGGTTGTAGTTTATAGACCATCTCATGTTATTATCACACCTTTTGTGTGCAAAATTGGTAGATTTGAGTCAACTTTGGGTTGACATTGCTCATGCAACATACGAATTGCTCTATAATGGTCTTTTAGGTTTTTGCACATCAGGTTTTTTGGTGTGTTTTGTTGGAAGATGATATTTTATACACGGTGATTTGTTGTATGGGCTGGTTATGTGGGCATAAATCTACTAATGTTGTATGGTTAGTTGGATTTGATTAACAGCTAGTTGTGGTTGCTATTCTAGCTATGGTGGTTGTCTATTAACAATTTATTACCATGGGTTTTGGTAAGGGAAAGAATATTTTAAGTGGGAGATTGTCCAGATGTGAGGTTGTAGCATGAGTTGAACTTCAAGTGGGAGATTATTGGATGTGAAGTCCAACTGTTCATTTCTTCTTCCATGACTTTTCATTTCATATTCTCTTTGTTTTCTCTTGAAGACTATTGTATAAATCTGAAGGAAGAGCCTTATGTAACTAAGTTGTAACGACTAAATAAAGATGTAAGCCCTGCTTTCTGGTGGATGTAGCCAAGTTGGCAAACCATGTTAAATCTTGTGTCTTGTTTGTGGTTTCCAATTTGTCTACTAGTTTTAACATGAGCAAGAGAATAGAAGTTCTCACTTGCGCTCTGATTCTCATCATATCGTGGGGCGTATATTTTTGTTTTGTTGAATCAGGTACCATTCTTGTTTTTCATTAATTTGATATGTATTTCTTAAATCAACTCCAGACGTAACTCTATTTCTTTCTTTTCTCACAGGATTTCTGAGCCTTGATTGTGGTGGAATAGGAAACCAAATAGATCCTAAAACTGGTATTACATGGAATCTTGACGACAAGTACATCCAAGGAGGTTATAGAAAATCCCACATTGACCAAAGCCTTGAATTTTATCATTAGACCTTGCGAGTGTTCCCGAAGCCTCTCAACAAATCTTGCTATCATTTGCCTATTATTACTAATGTGCCTTTCTTCTTAAGATTATATTTTGTGGGAGTCAATTACAATAACCTGAATCTAGATTTCAACTACTCTATTCAGACACGAGAATTCTTAAACATAAGAAAAGTACCATTTCAAATGAATCCACCGCAACAGAGTGAGAAGATCTTGGTCAGTGGAGGGCAATTACTGTATATTTGTTTGATCCGAGCCTCAGATGATGTCGATGCATTCATTTCTTCTATCAAAGTGAGACCTCTTCTACAAGGAATGTACAATCTGGTTAAGCCTCAATTAATGTTGCATATGATAAATAGAGAGAGTTTTGGCGCACTTAACCCTACAAGGTAAATCTTGTCTATGCCATTTTTTTCTCTTAATCTAACATTTACGGACCTTTTCTAATTGATTGTCAAATAATGAATTATTTAGGTACCTAATGACTGATTCAACCACTTGTGGGATTATGCCGTAGCTGAAGGAACACATGTTGTTAGCTCAGCTGAGTCGATTTTAACAAACAATACAGCAGATCTTCCTCCACCCGTTGTCATGCAGACCGCCGTGGCCACAGACTACACAACAATTGATTTTTTTTTTACAAATCCTATAGCCAAAATCTTATTGCTATTATATTTTTCAAAGATCAAAAGAACTTCTAATTCAAGAATTTTCAACATTCTCATTGAGCGCCAAAATATTATACCCAACCTTCACCTTTTCAAAAATTGCTCTGCCATAGAACTAAGATTCTCACCTGAAGCAATGATTTCCACCTTCTCACTCTCCAAAGCATCTAACTCTACCATGGGTCCTATGCTTAATGCTCTTGAATGGTACCAAAGGGTTAACACATCACCTCTTACCTCTTCAGTAGACGGTGAGAACATAAGTCTTACAATTTTTTAAATATTTTTAATCATACAAAAAAAAGAATATGTAGATTTTATAACATTAACCAGTTGCCTAATCTGCAGTTTGAGCTCTTGCTAGTGTAAAAAAATCATTTAGCCTAAGTAATTGGATCTCTGATCTATGCTTTGCTTAACCGTGGGAAGGAATCATGTGTAATAATAGCTCTGCAATGGTCAGAGTTTCAGAGATGTAAATTTTGTACACTATTTTTCTATTTTAATATGAATTATAAGGATGTAGGGAGAAAGCAGTTGACAAACCCTTCTTATATCGTGGTACCCAGTAACTTGTCGAACAGGGATCTCAATGGATCTATACCTTGGATTCTTGAAAACATGATGGCCCTGATCAAAATGTAAGTCTCAAATTCTCTATTTGCTTTTCATCTGCATGTAGCTGCCATTCGATTTGAATATAAACTTAAACTTTGTGGGAACTAAATATTAGTAACAATCCTTGGATAGAAGATAAGAGAGGATTTACTGGCTATATTCTACACATCAAATTTCCACCATTATAATATCAAGTGACAAAATCCCATAGAATTTAGACGGTTCTCGTTATTCTTCCCACCCATAGAAATTGATTACAAATCAATATTTCACATTTCTAACATAATTTTTTAACCTACACTCAATGACTTCCTCTTTGAGATAAGTTGGTAGAAGAGTATTCTAGCAGCTAATGAAAGTTCCCAAGTTTGAATCATAACTGGTTTATATAAATTGTTGCTCTATAGATGGTATCAAAGAGAGGCCAGGTGCTCAAGTATGTGCAGTGTAGCTTAAGGTAAGGTGTGCCAGAAATAAACACTACTACATAGAGGGGGATTTAAAGACAATATTTGAGACAATTTTTGAATAAATTGTCTTAATTTGAGACAAATTAAAACTTCTATATTGTCTAAAATATTGTCTTTAAATGAGTGTCTTAAATTATTATCTTAAAATTTTGTCTTTACAAAGACAATAAAAAATCTCATCCTTATTGTCTCTTAAAAGACAATTTTATTTTTGTCTTTATAAAGACAATATAAAATAATAAATCTATAGAAAAAAAGAAGCTCGCTATTCAAATAAATCAATATTAAATATAAATTACATTACTAATGATTAATTCATGCTAGAGCACGATGGAATCGAACCACCATCCTCCTGCTTATAAAGCAGGTGGTCTTCCATTGAGCTAGCACCCTATAAAGAATAACTACATCTTGAAATATAATTACTTTAAATTTGAATAAGAAAGATATGAAAAGAGATAGGTGTACAAGGTACCAATCTCAATCGCCAAATGTGCAAATTACCCCCATAGAACTAAAATTGGAACCTTTGTTATGATGGGCACTAAGAACACACAACTACCCATTAGTAGTGACTGAAGGAGGTTTGTAAGTCTTTGTTCATTAACCCAGATAGGAAGCAGCAGATTGATATGCTTTTTGAGGTTGAATCTTATCCATTTATATTTGAGAAGGTTTCTACATTATTGTAATTCACTTCATCCCTTTGAAGATCTCTGAATTCCTTGAAATTCATTAGTTCTCTGATATCCTTCAACACATACAATAACAAAAGACTGCATTATTAGAAAGGTAGAACATTAAGTTCTTCAAAATAGAAGTTGTCAGTTTTAGAGTGGATTCTCATAGTATTGGAGCTCAAGGTGGTGTTTGTTGAGATGTGAAGATCTATGTTGATGAAAACCTCTTGCATCTTATCATATATCTCCTTTAGTATGTCATTCCCTATAATGCTTGTGCTCACACTTTTCAACATTTTTCCATAGTATCTACTCAATGAGAGGTAAATTATCCAACAATTACAAGCATGAGACTTTTTCAAACCTAGCAAGGAATAATATATAATCATATACTAAGTGCATCAGCGGCCTGAGACTTCTGGTATGCATATGAGACTTTGGGAGCACTATGTATGATGAAGGCAAGCCAAGAAGTCCACAGATAAGAACCTGACATAAAAAACAATCATTACCCTAAACCCTAAATTCAATCTTTAATCACAACTACCATGGTTGATAATCAAGTTATAGAGGGCTCATCATCTTCCAAGGCTTCACAACAGGGATGCTCTTCAACTCCACAAGTTAAAAGCACTGACAATACAAAAACTTTGACAAAGCCCTCGTCACCCTCTAAAACATGCAAGAATAATGAGACCCATCATCAAGGTCAGTCCTTGTTTTCCAATATTCCCTATGTTTTGACCATTGGTGAGGAAGGGAAAACAATCAATGGATTCCTCTACAGTTGTAAAGGAGGTCAAGTCAGTATTGTATGTGTGTGCCATGGCACATTCTTGTCCCCTACAGAGTTTGTGCACCATGCAGGTTGTACAGATGTTTCACATCCTGAAAAGCACATAGTTGTCAACACATCTCTATGTGCAGTGCAAGAGGGATCAACAATGGGCTAAAGTATGCTTATAACCAATACATGATTAATTTATGAATTAAGATTCAAAATGAATAGATTTTGATAGTGAAAGGACTTCTTTACCATTTGTCTTGTGGGTCAGTTTGAAATAGAAGAAGAGCTTGGAAGTGCATATGCCATTTGTAATGTCAATACAAGGGCTTGGAAGTTAATATGCCATATTTACACCTTTTGATTCAAACCTATAACAAGTAACATGAAAAAGGTATCTGAATTTTCTAATTATTTTTGGCTAGAATCCTGTGCAGCTGAATTTGTTGGATGTACTCTTCAAAGTTGTCTATTACCCAAATTATGAAAATCATACATGGATTGATTGGAATTTCTGATTAACTATAGTTTGTTAAAAAAAATGAAAAATAATCTACTATTGATGGGAAAAAACCAAATCACGGGATCGTAAGTAAAAAAACTATTCTTGATTCTAGAATCTCCTAACCATCACTAGGCATAAAAGAAAAAAGACAATGGATAGAATTTAATATTTATCAACATTTACCTCTTCATATGTGACATCACTATATATGTCTCCCCTGCAACCAGCCCTGTCAGTTGTAAAAAACATCGTTAGCTTCATCAAAACTTCCTTTTTGAAAGATTTGCATTTCTGGGTGGGAAAATTCCTTTTACAAAATGAAAAATTGGTGAGAGCCATAGGTTTTCAAATAATATTCAAAGCTCCATAAACATTCCATAAAATGGATTAGAATTACTTTAAAAAAAAAAAAAGACCAACTAACCTAATCTAACCTAAAGAGTATCCATTCGATTTCCCCAACAAAAATTTGTAGATACCTGCATTACACCCTATGCATTATAGATTGTTCATTACAAATCATGTTAGATAACTGTGGCCCTTGATCTGAGTAAAAAGGTCTAAAATTTGCAAAGCTTCTCTCGTTCATCTCTAAGCAGTGTCGCCTCCAGTTAAGTTCTATAGGAGCACACAACATGCACTTGCATATACATTGCATTTACAAAGCATACATAAAGAAGAATAGATTAGGGTTTCTAAATTGAAAGTTTCTTAATTTGTTGGTCAGTTATGTACCTGTAGAATGTGGCATAGTTTCTCTTCTGGAAATAGAAGAAGGTATTGAGAAGAGGAGAACTCCATGTCACTTTAGCAATCATTAGGCCATTTTTTTCCTCTATATTGTTCATTGTCATCTTCCTTTTGAAGAAACATCAAGTCGGTGAAAGAGGAAGTACATGTTGGAGGGTTTGCAATTGTAGTTGCAGGTAGCAGTTCAATAGTCTGAGCAGCATCATTATGATTGTGAATCTAGGTGCAGCCTTTTCTTGGGTGTTGATAGAAATGAGATTCCTAGCCTTGAGGGAGATGAAAATCGCCATTCAAAGCATTTGATGGAACCTTCATAGGGACAGTGTGGTAGCAACACATTTTGGTTGCTGTCAATTGTTTTTTGGTGATTTAACTTCCCACCATTCCACTGCCCTAGTTGCCACCTATTAGAATAAAAAATACATGATTTTTTTTTTGTCTTAATTTTTTAATTTAAGATGATAAAAATAGTTATAATTTAGGATTTAAAATAATTTAAATATTTAAGATGAAATATTGATTTCGTCTTTAAAAAATGTCTTAAATTACCTTCATATGTAGTAGTGAAACCGCACCTGAATGATCATTTCTTAGTAAAAAAGGTACTAAAACTTAAGTCATGACTGATTCATATGAATTGTACATAAATACCTACATCCTAAGAGTGAAAATAATTATATTTCATTACAATATCTGCGTAGAAGGCTTATTAGATCTATCGTAATTAGTCATCTTAGAACATGTGCTAAAATTCCACAAAAATTACAATCTATGTTTTCAAAAATTGAAAATAGTCACTACTAGAACATCTAAATATAGCAACTAAGAACTCAAGTGATGTGAAAACATTTATAAACTAGCTTAAATAGGAAAATTCCACATAAACACTCTAAGCTGTGTGATCTGAAGGAGGTGTGCACATCTATACCTAGCGCTTATTAAAAGAAACTATTGCGGTACTATATATATAGAGAGAGATAATGGCTCTCTTTATATTTGAAAACCATAAGACACAATTTTCAAACAAATATATCATAATTATTAGAGTAAAATAAATAAATTGTAATTTGTCTTGAATTGTATAAAGAGAAAATTAAGAAAAAAAAAGCTTACTATTGCATGAAAATAAAAGTATGACAGAAATTGCATGATAATTATTATTTGAGATATGTAATTTGCATGTAGAATACATTATATGATCTCTTAGATAAAAAATTAAAAGAGTGTTTTCTAAGCTACACAATCTAAAAGAGTTTAGTAATCTCTTCCATTTTTAGATGATACACCATACTTATCTATTCATTATGTCATAGCAAAGATTTCGTTAATTCATCAATCAATAATTTTTCCAAATCTTTGAATTTGGTAAAAGCTACAACTATACTATCAAATTTATTGTGTTGACTCCTAAGAATATTTTCTAT